>VDFB02072274.1:9696336-9737301 GCA_007258455.2 Sequoia sempervirens | reverse complement strand
TTGTTGTGGTCTTTTCAAAGTTTGATTTTTGACTTGGAATGTTTCTCATTTGCAAATATTTGGATGTAAAGGGTGTTCGTGATATTTTTCACAAAGAAGACACACCAAGCACATAAATAATCCTATTTTATTCAAGTATGAGTGTCCATAATTGTGAGCATATTGGGACTTAATTTGACAATGCCAAAATTTTCTTGAGTCTTTGCTCCTATGTGCATTTAGGCCTCATTTTACTTATCATAGATCTCAAAGATCTTCAAATGGGCCCTCTTTTATCAAATTTTCCTAAGTATTGTTTTCCTTCATTTCCCCTATGCCTATCATATGTTGGAAGTTGCATAATCCTAAGAAAATTATAATTTGATGTTTTTGGTCATTTTTTTGGTGTTTCTATTAGGTTGTGGACTTTTAGTGGACTACCAAACATTTCTTGCTAATCCTAGTATCTGATACCAATGCCCAATCTCACCTAAAAGTCCTACAAGGTCTATCACTTCTTTCACTTTCTCCATTTCCTTTCATTCTATCCCTTTTGCAATATCTAAATGTGGATTCAAACACTTCTCCTATGTCTAGTCCTCCCCTCCTTTCTTGCATGGATTTTCTACAAGATTCTATCACCCTTCTCTTCCCCATATCTTCCATTTTTCTCTTTGCAAATATTTGTCCCTTCTCCCAATTCCCCATCCACTTCCACAAGCTTTCCCCCACACTCTTCTTTATATAATTCCCTTGCACATGCAAAAATCAAAATCTCCATCCCAAATTTCCACTTTCCCCATCCACTTCCACATCAAATTTATGCAAAGGTCTCTAGGACCTATTTCTACTTGTCCCTTCTTATGCAAACGTCAACATCAATTCTAGATATCCTCCCTTCTATTTGAACATTGCATTATGTCCATTCTCAGATACTATTCCCATAGTTTCTCACATGCATTTCATTCATTTCACTAGTTTTGCACAATTTCTAAGTGCATCGAGACCTCCATTCTAATGTCCAATTCATTTTTTTGTTCCACAGGGAAACCCCACATCTCCCTTTCTCACTCTCAGTTCCTCTTTGGGATTCTGCATTTCTTCTTGTTCACATCATGCACCTCTTTGCACATCCAAAAATTACATTAACTCAAGAATTGACTCCTTGCAACTACCAAATTGATTTTCCCTACCTAAAAAGCAAAGCATTACTCATCCCAAGGATGCAAATCCAAGTTAAAAATCAATGGTGGATGATGAAGCATGTCACCGTAATTGCAATTGTTTGGATTTCAAATGTAGTTAATGTGAATAACTATTCAACAAGATCCCTTCGGGTATATTTTTTCTCTAAGTATCAGCTCGTGCATCACAAATAAGCTACTCGGCCTTTTTGTCAAAACTCTGTTGCCCCCTCCACGTGTTTGCTCTGCGCTCCCCAGAGGTTTCCTATCCTTCACATTTTAGGAATCCCTACTATGCTTTCACATGTCATTGCTACACACAATCAATGATCACTTCCCTTCACTTTTGAGTAAAGCTCCACCCACGCGCCATGTGTCACCTTGGCACAAGTTTTCAACGATGAAAGAAAAAGATTCACACGGGCTGCGCTATGCCACCACGTGCCTGTTTGGAGGGTTTTGTATTTGGGTAGCAAATAAAGCGGACCAAATGCCACGATTGGTTGCCGCGTGTCATAATTACTTTACAAGGCGATGACACTTGCCTGCTTGACCTTGCTGAGATCACCACCATCATTTGCAGAGGATGCACCTGAACCTAGAATGACTAGATGCTTGGTTTCAAATCTTTTCTATTGCAATGACCTAGAGATGTACTCAATTTTGCATCATTGTCGGAGATCGTGAAATCTTTTCTATTACTCCTCTCCAAGGAAGTGGGACTTTTTAGCTATATATACTTCTCTCTATTTTGAGGGAAAGGTTCAAATTTTGGAAAAAGAACACTGATTTTAGAAAAGACACCAAGCCTTTATTATTGTTTTTATTATTGCAAAAGACTCTCAGACTATGCCAATTGTTTGACCTTTTTTTTCTTTTATGATATTTGATTGACTTTAGACTATGCTGCTATTGTCTGGATATTTCATTTGAGAACTTCTATAAATTGAATGCAAGTTTGCTAGTCTAGATCATGTCTTATGACTCTTCTTGGCAGTAGGAATGTATGCAATGTTATTTTATGTCAATGAATGGATTATCTATACTTTAATATTTAGTTTCTTCCTTTTTGGAACATCGCAAATACCAATCAGGCCCTTAGATATATGATTTATCATGCCTATCATTAAGTCTTGGCCCATCGCCTTAGATTAGATTTTATTTTATATATCTGCTTCATTTTCCTTTTTCAAACCCCCATTATAGAAGAAGCCGACTTCTTTAAAAATCCGAAGGTCACTCAGTTTAGCGCAATAGGTCCCCCATAATCTCAGTTTCCCATAAGACACTGTTACCTTGTCAATTTTTGGCATCAACAGTTAATAATTATGCAATTTCAAGGCTATCATTTTGGAAAATGTTGTGGGATTTCAACTTTTTTCATATGCAACATTAATGAGATCTAATTTCAGTTGAATTCCCACAAGAATTTAGCAACCAAATGAAGTACTATAAATATCAATTTTCTTACCATTCAAATGGTCAATCATTTCTCATTTCCATGCAAATACAAAGCCACCATCTTCTAAGGTTCCAAACCTTACACATCCAAACATCATTAGAGAAACTCATCTTGAAAATCATGAAGAGGTGGCTATTTTGTAATAGATTTTTGTAATTAAATGTCTCCTTGGCCATTAGTGAATCTTTAGGAAGGCTTCCAAGCAATGAAATATGACAAATTATTTTTATCTTAAGGTTTTATCTCACCACATATGCTAGTGTGAGTGTATTAAGAATTTGATAAGAGTCACAACATTTTAATTCATTACAAATTGTTATTTGTAATGGTCATTTCCTTGTTGTATACAAAGTTTTAGAGTTTGGAGAGGGATAATTAAGTATGTCCAGTTATTAATCTCTTTTTTCATTTCTATGTGTTGTGTCTTCTAATTGATTGTGACTCTATAACTTAATGTAAGGCACTAGTCCTAGAAGTGTTTGACCCTCCATGCACCTTAAAATGAACAATATGTGTAAGAGTAGGAAACAATTTATATTGCATTTCATGATTCAAAATTATTCTCAAGGAAGCATCTCCAATTAACTTTAAGGTTTTTATGCTTAGAGAATCATGGTCTACATATCTTCATCAACTTAATATAGTTCATATGTGCAGTAGGTTAATCATTTGTCTAGTGACATTTTTTGGGGCTAGGTGTACATTAGATACTACTACAATTTTTCTATTTGTATATCTATCAATTGTGATTAAATTTTGATATAGATTACCTCTAGGAACACCCTCTTGCATCTAGTCGGTAAGCCCAAATTGAAGGAGAGAATATCCATCCTCAACAATTGGTTCGTCATCACTCATTCATTGTTGACGGGCCAATTTATCTACCTTTAGGAGCAACATTCCTTAGCCTTGAAGTGGATTGATCCCTCTAAAAATGTGAGAAACAATTTCAAGACCCAATAGAATTGCATTGCTACTGAGGATGTATCAATCTCCATTCATACTTTAAAGATCCCATCAAATTGTATCAATAGAAAAATGATAAGTTCTTAGTTGATATTTGAAGACCTTTGTTGAAGAAATAAATTGTCTCTTTCAAGGTGAAGAGTGGTAACTACGTCCAAGGTCAAATCCATAATCACTAAGTAGATCAAAGCAATCGAAGATGAAAAGAAGAGGTTGTTCAAGGGATCTCCAAGAACCTAATGATATGGAAACACAAGCAAGAAGCTATGTTACCGAATCATCCAAAACTTGGGCTGATTCCGGGTACGATACATCCCGGGATCAAAATTTGCATGCATTTGGTGCAGAATCATGTTGGGTTCAAATTTTTTTCCTCTCAAAAAATCCCTAAATCACATTGATAAATCTGGTGCTTGCCTTCGAAATGCTATTGTCCCCAAAAGTTTTGAGCTGCCTCTTGCACTTCTGCGAGCATGGGAAGGGACAAATACCCGTCTCTTAATGCAAAAGGGATGTCATAGCAAGGTTGAACCCGTGTCATAGTCACTCACATTTGTCATGCAAGACATCATTGGGCATGGGTAACAAAAATATAAATTAACATTAATATATAATTTAAAATTATAAATTAATATTAACATATAATTTAAAATTAAAAATTAAAAATTTGTAAAATTTAAACAACATTATTAAATATTAATATATAAATTATTTAATTTTAATGTGTATATTTATGATTTTTATATGTTTTGTGTATAGACGTACCTAAATGTACCCAAGCCCCCACAAAAATTGTGTCGTACCAATATACCATACCCACGTACCTATACCCAAAAATTGAACCCGATTCGGCAACTTAGGCAAGAAGGCAATGTGCTACATGGAAAGTTAGAAATAAAGGTATGTCTACTAGATCTCTTCCTTCAAATAATGAAGTTGGTACTTCAGGTAGGGATAACATGCTTGACCTGAAAAGATCAGTACCCATATGCTTCAGAGGAATTAATTGATGAAGTGATTCAAAGCAATATAGGAAGTATACGTATCAATATGATATGCCTAGAAATGAAACAAATTTTGGTGAAGAAAATAGAAATTTCCCCCCTATTATGAATGTTCAAAATATAAACATGCTTGATCTTGCACGTGTAAGGATGACAAGAGGTCTGCATCTTGACTCACCCACATCCTTTCATAGAACTAATCATGAACAAGATCCTACATTTAATGATGGTGATACAACTATACAATCTAAAAATGAGTGCAGAGATAGAGAAACTAATAAGAGGATTGATTTGATTGATCACCTCAGGAAAAGGTAGAAAAATATTCAAGCTCAAATTGAGGTGTAGCAAGCACAACTTTTCCACAAAACCCAAAAGTTAGATCAAACCAACATGGTCAAAACATTCAACAACTAGATCATTATAATTCCCTACATGTCCATAATCAACAATTACCAAATCAGAAAATCAATAATCAACAAAATGTGAGACCTTAATTCAAAAGGGATGCTCAAATATTCTCTCCCATTAGACAACATTTGGGAGTTGAAAGATATAAATAGTTAGGTTTCTTTGGTATCACTAGTTTTCTAAATGCAATTTCAAACAAAATGAGAGTAAAGATACCAACATTTCAAGGTAACAATGCAGTTACAGGAGAAGAGTATTGAAGACATTTCATAATGTCACAAATGAGTAAGAACTTGAGGATGAGGATGTGATGATGAATTTGTTTGTGCAATCCTCAAAAGAAAGTGCTAAAGAGTGATATAGGAGCCTCCCAAACAACAATATTTAGTCATGGAAAGAATTCATGAGAGTTTTCAAATTACAGTATGGGGATGAGATAGACCCCAAATTTTCTATACATGAACTCACAACCATCAAGAAAGGTATAAATGAAATGGTGGTTGACTTCAAAAACAAGTTCATGGTGGTTTCCTCTTGTAATACGCTAATGAATTCAACAACAACAAATCACCCATATAGAAGAAAGAGATAAGAGGTAAGGATATTGCCTTTTGTGGTATAGTCATGCCTTATATTCATAATGCTAATGATTTAACTATTTTGTATGATGCACTCTTACCCAATTACAACCTTGCTGATATGGCACAAATCACGAGTCAAACTAGTCTTAGTGCCAAAAGGGAAACTCCTTAGTATTCTCAAAATAGAAAAAGGATTTTTTCCTATTTCACCACTATAAAAGATATCGACCAACCTGTTGAGACTCATAATGATGTAGAAAATGATAAGGATAAAAAAGAAAATATTTAGGTTTATCTAGGAAGTTCCGTTGTCAATAGACAACTTAATGTTGATCCTTTCTACACCACATTGATGATTAATGGATGGCTAGTTCACAACTACATCTTGGACTCTAGATCTTCAAGTAACATCATGCCTCTTCGGGTTATGAATAATTTAGATTTGAAGGTGTCCAAGTTGTATGGAAAATGCTTTTTCATGGGTTCTAGAGAAGTCAATATTGTGGGATTTGTGAACAATGTGGAGGTTTTGCTCATTGCATACCCAAAACATATTTCTTGATTGACATAATCATTGTGGACTGTCCAATCAAATAGGGTATGTTTCTTTCTAGAAAGTGGGCAGCCTCAATGGAAAGTAGTATACAAATGGATCTATCATATGGTAATTTTCCATTGCAAGAAGAAGAAGTCAAGTTGCATACAAAAAACATGTTGCATATCACTGAGGACTAATATAAGCCAACCAATGAAGTGATGTACGTTGATGCCAATCTTCACCACTTCATTGGATACTATGATAAACAAGATCATAAGGATGCTATGTCTCCCATGTGGTCTACCCATGTGAAAAGTGCAAACAATTGTGGACCATGCTCTTTAATGTCGCATGTTTAAAAGATGGTTCAAGAGCTAGAGTTGTTCTTGTCTCACTCAATGGCGACTCTTTCAAATATGCTTTCAAGTTAACATTCCAATGCACTACCAATGTTGCAAAGTATGAATCTCTCATGGTAGAATTGATTTTTTTCTCACAAACATGGAATTAAATGCTTGAGTATTCATTAAGATTCAAAGACAATTTCCTTGGAGATAAAAAATGTATATGTTGCAAAGGATCAAAGATTGAAGTATACAAGATTGTAGTTTGGGTGCCATTTAATTGTTTGATGCAATAGACCTAGAATGAATTGATATATTAGAAAATTTTGTTGCTGATGCTTTAGCCAATAAAGCATCCAAATTTGATTTGGCTAGTCCCTTCCCAAAATCAGTCTAGTGTCAAGGTTCTCACAAGATTAAACATACTAATAACATCCTCACCTAGAAACTATTCAATGACAATTAGAAAACATATAGATTCTTGGATTGCATGGATGAATTTGACATCCAACTAATTTATTGGGGGTCTTTGGTTGAGCTAGAAGATAGTAGAGAAATGTTGTTGGGTAGTGAGATAGTGCAATTAAAAACCAACACTATTCCCAAAGGATTAGTAGAATTGGGAAGAATGTTCGATAGTGAAAATTTCCATAAGAGAAAAAGTAAGCCTATTGATGAAGATAATGTTGAAGGTGTAAATCTAGGAACTGGAGCAACCCCCAAGATGATTTACGAATCCAAGATGATTTACACTAGTAAAAATTTGAAGGTAATGGGAACACAAATGCTGATTGCATTGTTGAAAACATTCAAAAGGTGTTTTGCATGGTCATATGATGAACTCAAAGCCCACATAGAGGATTTATTTCAGCTGACAATCCCTATATAACCTAATACAAAACCATTCTACTAGTTATAGATGCCAATGAGTCCTACACTTTCCCCTCAAATGCAAAAGAAGTTAAAGTCAAAGAAGGGATGTATTATCAAGCTGTTAGACACTCTAAATGGATGTCAAATATTGTTCTAGTCAAGAAAAAGAATGGAGATAAGACTGTGAATTTTAGAAGTTCGAACATCGATATTGTCAGGGATAATTATCCACTCCCAAGTATGGATCATCTACTACAAAAGGTAAAAAGATTGATGTTAGTGTCTATGATGGATGCATTCTTTGAATACAACTAGGTGGTGGTCAAGGAGTCAAAACAACACAAAACTACATTTACTACTCCTTAGGGCACCTATATCTATTTGATAATGTCATTTGGGCTAAAAAAATGCAAGATCAACTTTTCAAAGAGTAATGGATGTTGCCTTTGTTGTCCTCATTGATGAGATCGTAGTGGTGTATCAAGATGAACTAACAACCTAATCTAAGGACAAAAAAAAAAATTTGCAAAAATTTGGATCTAGTATTCAAAAGATACCTTGAGTATAGGATTTCCTTAAATCCCAAGAAATACATATTTGTTGTGGAAGAAGGAAAATTGTTGGGGCATATTGTATCAAGGAAAACATTGAGAATAGACTTCATTCCTCAACCTAAAAAAATCAAGGACATGCAATCCATCTTTGAGAATATCAACCTTGTTAGAAGATTCATCCTTTTTTTCTAAGCCAAAGCTAGCACTAAAATGTTGAGAAAAGAGCAACCAATCACATGAAGTAATGAACCAATTGAAGTATTTGTGAAGATAAATGAAGCTCTTTAAGAAATTTCAGTGTTGGTAAGTCCAAAGTCTCCAAACTATTATAAACCCTTCCAACTCTTTTCATTTGTCTCATTTCATACTATAATTGTTGTTCTACTTCAAAAGAACAAGGGTGGATATGAGCAACCCATTGATTTATTCAATAAGCCTTTAAAAGGTGTTGAACTAAAGTATTCAATAATGGAAAAACATTCTTCCACCCATGTCAAATCCATTAAGAATTATAGGCCATATCTAATAAGTGCAAAGATCATTGCATGCATGTCGCATATAGTAGTGAAATTTACCACTTGGCAGGAAACCTTAGGTAAGAGATGCGGGTGCATGAATAAGGTTCAAGAGTATGATATTGAGGTACAAAAAACAAAGTTGGTTAGAGGTCAAGGCCTATCCAAACTAATGAAATGTACAAATTTAGAAGCAACTGAGGTAAATGAGACAAATTCTAATTGTGTATTTTCTTGTTATCAATTCAAGGATGGTCCCTGGTATAAAAATATCATCTTTTACCTAAAAAAGATGAGATGTCACTTTGGAATGAATAAAAACCAACAAAAAACTCTTAAGAAGCAATACCAAAGATATGTGTTGGTACATGATGATTTGATGGAGATAGATCACAATGGACTACTCCTTAAATGTTGAAATCAAGAGAAATCTAATAAGGTGATGGATGAATATCATCAAGACATTTGTGGAGGAAATTTCAACACCAAGACTATTGCACATAAGGTCCTCAAAAATAGGTATTGGTGGCCCACCTTATTCAAAGATGTGGCTGGAAGAGTAAGAAAATGTGATGCTTTCTAAAGGTTCTCAAGCAAGTTGAGGTTCATAGGTGCCCTTTCTATGACAACTATGATAGTAGAAGCTCCTTTTCAACAGTGGGGAATTGATTTCATAGTGGAAAAAAATGAAAGATGAAGTAATGGATTTAAGTGAATTCTTGTAGCCACTAACTATTTAACCAAATGGATTGAGACATTTCCAACCCATAATTTTTTTATTAACATAAATTGGGAAGGGTTCGAACCCAAAATAGAGTAGCCATTGAGGCAAAAGAGATTGGGAAAAAACAAAAAAATCAAGTAGTGAGACAAAAAGAAACAACAAACCAAGCAAGTCTCCCAAGAAGAGAGACAAGAACCAACAACAAGGAGAAAAAACAAGGCCAACATTGCTTTTGATTGGAGCAAGGAACTAAAAAATGGTTTTCGAAGGACTCAAAACCAAAAAAAGACAATCAAGGTAGTTTGAACTCAAACTTTAATGAATCCCTCAAAAGAGGGGTTGTATGTGAATGAAATATCCTTCCATTGTTCGAGGGAGAAATCTCGTCCAATGGGATTCCAATCTCAGCATCAAGGTACGTTGAACCTTGCAAAAAACAATAACATTAGTGAAGGGACCATGCTCAACAGTGTCCATCTCCTTCCCCTTATAAATAGAGGAGCATTTGGACAAATCATGCATGTTGGAATGCATCTTATCATGGTCATCTTGGCACAACAAGGAGAAAGGTCCAACAATGTGGAAGTGGTACAGCCATGAAGGCTCATAATGCAATTTTTCATTCCAAACACCAAACTTGGAGCATAGTTTGACATTGTTGGGAAACTTTAGACCAACCTCACCACAAACACTAAATCAAGCATGTTGGAAACTCGTTCTATATTTTGTAACATCATTAGAGTAATGAAATGACCAATAGAATCAGCTATAACTTGAATAATGCTTTTATCCTAGAACTCCAATGGAAACTTTGGGAAACAAATCCAAATAGGAGTGAAATTTATCTTAGTAGCATCGAAACTAGTAGCCTAACTTTGAAGGCAAATAAAATCCTTACATAGAAAATAGGGACCTCCCAAAGGAACCCCATAGCAATCTTTGATAACATTGAAAGAGAATAGGAGGAAACCATTCAGTAGAGCCTTAACAATCAACAAACCAAAAGCAAACCAACAATCGGATACAAGCCTGTAGAGGCTCTGTCCACACACTCATTAGATATAGAAATAATAGGGGTTTGAAGAACAATAGACTAAGAAAATTGTCACATCTCGAACTCTAATGCTCTTTGTTTTTGGCCTTGTGTGGTCTTGACATATGATTGGATGTGTGTGGTTGAATACATAACGAAAACTATGGTAATTTTGTTGTGATGAAGTATGAAATGCTGCTTTAATTTAAGGAAAGTTGAATGTCTAGAATGCAATTTATTTTGAATATAATGAAAATGGAAGATGTTATTTAATTTCATAAGTTTTAATGTGTTGATTTATATCTTTATGTGGATACTTTAATCTATTGATGTGTACCTGTGGGTATTGAGATGTAGGTCGTCAAAGACCAAGGGTGTGGCTAAGGAGAGAAGGTTAGCTTCTTGGAAGGGTACAGTAGGAACAAAACTCTCACATAGACACATGCGCACGTAGTGTCATATAAATGCATGTAGTTTTAATTTATTTGGATATGTAATTGTATGCTTTTGAGTGTTTATTTAATGAAGTGAAAATATATAAAGCATAGTTAAATAGAAGGATTAATTTTAATCATAACTTAATTATATTTCTTTGTTCTATAGTAAAAGGTTATGTTTGGATAATTAATTATTTCTTTTTCTTTAAAATCAAATGTTATTACTTTGGGTTAAATATTTATTTTATAAGTAAATACTTATTTACTCCTCGTTAAGAGTAAACATTTACTTTTATTTTACAAATTTGAAGTTGCATTTCCTAACTCTTTCAGGATGATAAATAAATAGATGGAAACGAAATTGTTTTTATTTTTCAATTAATAAGAAAATGGTATGCAAGAAATAAATTTAATTTAATTTATTGAATTCAAGATTAGGTTTAGGAAAACGGAAAAATAAAATTTAAAAGAGAGAATATCAATGAAAACAAACAACTATTCTTGAATACATTTTCTTGATTTCATGCTCTGCAAAATATGGAAATGGCTGCAAAATGTTAAAAATTGGTTGCCAAATAGGTTATTTTTCTATATTTCAGTAGATTCAAAATCAAGAGAAATAAGAAGAGAATACAAGGAAAAGGGAGGAAGGAGAAGAAGATTTTCTAGAAAGCAAGCTCCAGGAAAAAGAGGAAGAAGAAAGAAGGGTTTTCAAATTGGATGCAAACTTTTCCCGGTTTTAATCCCTTCCATTGTATTTAATTGTTTTTTTTAATGAGAGAGAATGTTGGTATTGTTTAAAAGATTGGTTTCTTTAAAAATTATTGTGCAAAAATCTCTTCCTCGAGTGCTATATATATATATATAGAGCAGAAAAAGATCCTTGTATGTGACATCTTTTGTTAGCAAGCAGTTTTATGTTTCTTTTCATTGATTTGAGACTTTGTTCTTGATTAGAATGAAATAAAATATTTTTGCAACCTCTCTGTATTGTATTTTATTTTATATCCAGTTTGGGGATGTTCGTTTGATTCTTTCAGTTAAAAATCTTGATTTAGATAGATACATATATTTAAATATATATATATATATATATACTTCCCTATCTGTATATGCATGTATATATATATATATAACATATATCATACATATCGTCAAATCAACGAAGAAAAATTATAGCGCTTGTTTTGTTTCGTGAAAACATAGGAATCAAATTATAGTATTGTAGCTGGAAGGGAGAGGGGTCTTTCCACCCCCATTCGTGACCTTTCCCTTGGGGAAGGGACTACACTGTGGGGGGCAGTGCCTCCATAGGCCGCAGCCTATGGAGAGGGTGCTATCCTCCACAGGCAGCGTCCTTTTTTGGGGGGGCGCCGACGACCCTTATCAACATATTGTTATCTTATAAACTATTTACGAGTATTGATACCAACACAAATGGCTCTGTCTTAAGCGCTGAGAGCACGTATGTTTAAATGTTGTAAGCCTAAATGTATATATATATACATATTCATATATTCTCATGAATATATACTCACATATTATATGAATATTTATTTTGTACTATGTCACTGTAGAAAATAAAGGAATTATAAACATACATACTTGGCTGTGGATATATATGTATATATACTTTTTCATTGCGTAAGTAAATATCTGAAAACGTAAATGCATACATCTATATGTGTGTGTATACATTTTCAATTATAATTAGATATATCAATTCGTTAAAATGTAATGGGAAAACTAAACTTCTGAATGAGTAGATATTACAAAATAACTTGATTTAAAAGAGAGTAATGTTGTTTTGAGTAGATTCTTGGTTAAACACCTATCTATGAGAATTGTGAATAATGTGTTTTACATTATAATGATAGATACATCTCTGATTTGAAAGATTTTTCTCTGACTAGAAATGAACTTGTAAATTTTTAGCCGAAACCATTCTTTTGATAATCTTTAAATTTTCTTTATATATATTTAGATTTGAAAATTGGTTGGAATATTGATGCTTTGTTGTAAACTGGTATATTCCTATGTTAAAATAGCTTATTTTTAATGTATCTTTATTTGTACATGGATATATGCAATAAAATTTGGGCAAGATGCAGTTCTCTTAAGTGTATTTGTTTTCATCTCAAGCTACACAGATTTGTTTATTAGTTTAATTCATTTAAATGAAGCTAGAACACAAAATATCTTGCATAAAGATTACATAGTATAAACTTGCATTTATTCTTTAAAGTATAGTAAATTAGAGGAAAGAAATGCATAGTGAATTGTGCAAAATAGAAAACAGTTGTGAGATGTATAGTAGAAACTATTGTACTTATCAATTTAGGAATTAGCAATGAAATATGGTATATGATAGAATGTCTGAATGTATAAATGTTGTTAAACTGCATGAAATTTTAAATGGAAAATGCATTATTTGTTTTATTTTAAGTAGACTTTTGGGATAGGATGTTGAAGGTGGACCCACAAAGACAATAGTTTTAGCTTTTCTAAAACTATCATTTATTTTATGTTTATGCTTGGCCAAGCAATGTACCATTGAAATAGATGGAATAAAAGAAAAGCCTAGAAATAAATGTTATGTAGGTCTCTGCCACCTCCTGTTGCAAGAAATATGTTATTCATAGTATAGGAATGCATATAGGCATTAGGCTTGCATCGAGAGTTCCCTCCTGTTGTACTATTCCAAGTTGCTAGGCTCCTTGAGCAGGTTCGGGGATTTCTTCGAGATCGAAAGAAACCCAGGGAAGTCATGTGCTTCGTGGTTGGGTGGAAAAGGCACCGTAAGCACACTCTTGGCCCTTAGCACAAGAAGACCAGTGGTGTCGAGGTGGATGAGGATCAAAGCTTTACTTTTCCATGGAAATATCTCTTATATTATATCTTTACGGCTTGCATAGCCCAATTGTACATTGTAACTTTATTTCATGAATATAACATTTATGTAAAATTGTTTATTGTATCATTGAAATAGATGATTTATTCATTGTATCACTGAAATAGATGATTTCTTCATTGTATCATTGAAATAGATGATTTGTTCAATGTATCATTGAAATAGATATTTTGTTTATTGTATCATTGAAATAGATGATTAGTTTATTGTATCATTGAAATAGATGATTTGTTTATTGTATCATTGGAATAGATGATTTATTTGTAGCACCTTTAATGGTGCATGTACATTGATATTGTTATATGAAATTTCCTTGAGCATTTATGGATAACTCTTGGTATACATGTTATGGATATATAATGTGATGGATGTACTCCTATCTCCTTGAAAAGAATGTTACTCATTTACTATATTTTGTATTGAATGGGAATTTTTGGTCTTTACATTTTGGTATCAAAGCCAAGTTCAACTCTTGGATATATGCCTAATTATGCTTGGTGTTATGTTTTACCAGGGTAACTCCTAATGGATGGTAGATACTATTAATGGGAATGGGGAGGAGGATCTTGTGGTGATCCCATTGATAAGTTGGATCAGATTTTGGCCATTTTGAGTAGACAAGAGGCCAGGACTAACAACTTAGAACAGGAAAGACAGACTGGGCCACCTGGGTTGAATCCTGGTGAAACTGAAAACATCAGGAATGAACCAACTAGAGAAAACCCTAAGACTGAAAGAAATCAAAGTAAGTTGGGGAAGGTAGCTAAAGAATTGGGTAAGGACCTCAAGAAGGTCGTGGCACCAAATTTTGATGGTAAATCTTTTGGGGATGGAGCAAAAGCTTTGATCATTGAAATGGAAAGGTATTTTTCCCTATGGAACTTGTTCGATGAAACTAAGGCTGAATGGGGGTCATACCAACTTACCGGTGAAGCTGCCACTTGGTGGGAGAATGAAAGGGTTGATAGACAATTTTTGCATGGTAAGGTGACTTGGGATCAATTCTTGTAGATTTTCAAAAAGAGGTGGCTTCCACAGTCCTATTTTGATAAAAAGATGATAGAATTCTAGGTGCTTATTCATGGAGGAATGACAGTGACACAATATTGGGAGAAATTCTCTCACTTGCTTAAGTACACACCCCAATACCATCATGATGAGAGGTTTCAAATTCAAAATTTAATTCGAGGGCTTAGGCCTCAAATTGGAAATGAGGTGGACATGCATAGACCTACTACCATGGATGAAGCCGATACTTAAGCAGGAACATAAAATGCAACAGGTTACAAACTACAGGAAAATAAGAGATGCTAAATATGGAAAAAAGAAATCCCAAGGAAAATTCCAAGGTAACAATAATCAGGGTAATTAGAGTAACCAGGGAAATCAAGGTAATCAAGGCAATAATAGCAGGAAGATCTGGAACCTAAAAAGGGGCAATAATTCCTAGGATCAAAATGATGGAAATTAGGGCAGTAGTAAGAGAGCTAATTATAACAAAAACAAGAATAATAGGAGGGACTTCTCTAACATGCCTAAGGCACCCCATGGAGGTTGTTATACTTTTGGTGGTGAGCATTATGCCAGTGTGTTCCCTCAGAGGGGGAATAGGTAGAATAATAGGAATCAACATCATATTCATGCAACGGTTGATAATTTCCAAGCCGATTATCAGGCTACACCTATCCAGCTATCGGGTAAACTCTTTGGATGCCTTATTTCCATTTTGATTGATATTGGTGCCACAAATAGTTTTGTGGATCCTCATGTTGTGTCTAAATTATCTGTTAAGCTAGGCTATATGGAAAATTCATGGAAATTTTAGTATGGGAACCAGGTAGAGAGGAAGGTAGAGCAATGCCTATTTTGTAGTGAACTTGAACTCCCTAGTCTCAGAATGCAAGTCAATTTATATGTAGAACCTTTGGGTCTTATGATGTAATTTTGGGGATAAATTGGCTCATTGAACATAAGGCTCTTGTTGATTGCGAAGAGAAAACCATAACGTGTCTTGATTATCAGGGAAATCATGTTAAAATTTGTGGTGTAAAAATACCTTTGGAGCTCAAGCAGGTCTCTGCCATGCTGTTAAAGAAGTAAAGCCAAAAGGGTTGCACTATTTATGCAATAAAGATCAAGGACCTTGAGGAGACAGAGTCATCAATCAATGATCATCCCATACTAAAAGAATTCTCGGATGTTTTCCTAACGAGCTGACTGAGCTACCGCCTAAGCCTGTATTTGAATTTTAAATAGACTTGCTACTAGGAGCAGAACCTTAGTCTAAAGCACCATACAGGATGAAAACCATGGAGTTATATGAATTGAAGGCCCAATTGGAGGAATCGTTGAAACATGGTTTCATTAGGACAAGTGTGTCACCATGGGGAGCTCCTATTATATTTGTGAAAAAGAAGGATAGGACCTTGAGGTTATGCATTGATTACAGGATTCTTAACAAGGTTACTATCAAGAATAAATATATGCTCCCTCATATTGATGATTTGTTTGATCAATTAAAAGATGCCAAGGTATTATCGAAAATTGATCTGAGATTGAGATACCATCAGTTGAGAATAAAGGATGAAGATATTCACAAGACTACTTTCAAGACAAGATATGAGCACTACGAATTTACAGTGCTACTATTCGGGCTAACCAATGCTCCAACAACCTTCATGAATTTGATGAATAGTGTCTTTCAGGACTATTTGGATAATTTTTTCCTAATCTTCCTTGATGATATCTTGATATACTCTAAGTTAGAAGAAGAGCATGGCAGGCACTTGAGGATTGTGTTGTAGAGACTAAGAGATCATAAGTTATATGGAAAAATGTCCAAATGTACCTTTTATCAGTCTAAGGTGCACTATCTGGGGAATGTTATTTCAGCAAAAGGGATAGTTGTTGACCTGGATAAAATCAAGGAAATATTGGAGTTGCCAGCACGACATACTATTTGTGAATCTCGTAGCTTCATGGGGCTTGCCAGTTACTACAAGAGGTTTGTCCAAGGTTTCTCATCAATTGCAACACCCATTACAACACTCCAGAGAAAAGGAAAGAAATTTGAGTGGAGTAAGAAATGTGAAAAATCTTTTCTGTTACTAAAAGAGAAACTCACTTCTGCACCCATTTTAGTTGTGCCTAATCTGAATGGGCATTTCACAGTGATTATTGATGCATTGGGGGATGTTGTAGGAGTAGTCCTTATGCAAGAGGGACAAGTGGTGGCATATGAGTCAATAAAGTTGAAACAACATGAACTAAACTATGCACCACATGATTTAGAGTTAGCGGCCATAGTACATGCTCTCCATATGTGGAGGCACTACCTCCTAGAGAAGCCTTTTGAGTTAAAAATAGATCATGTTGGATTGCAGTATTCTTTACTCGGTCCAAACTGAATGCTCGTCAGAGGCGATGGTTGGAATTTTTGAGTGAGTATGACTTTGGTATCAAGTACATTAAGGGAAATGAAAATAGGGTAGTAGATGCCTTGAGTAGAAGAAGACATCTTGTAGCCATGGTTATAATCAAATCCAATTTTAAGAAGCAGGTTATTCAGGCCTTACCAAGGGATGAGCATTTTGAAAGGGTTAAACAAGCCCTAAGAAAGGATCCTTTAGAATATTGCAGATTTGTGGGTTATGTGTTTGAATCTAATGGACTTTTGAAGTTCTAAGGTTGTATGTATATTCCTAATTCTATAGGATTGAGAGAGTTGCTGCTAGAGGAGTTCCATAATGCACCATACTCAAGTCTCGGTGTTACTAAAATGATGGAAGGACTCAGACCACTATACTTCTGGTCAGGACTTAAGAGAGATATTAATACATTTGTAGCCCGATACTTAGAGCGCTAGCGAGTCAAGGTTGATCATGTACATCTGACAAGAATTTTATACCCACATAGGGTTCTAGAATATAAGTGGCAGGTGATAACCATGGATTTTATTCAAGGGTTTCTGATGTCTAAGAACAGACATGATACCATCTTAGTTGTGGTGGATAAATTGACAAAAGTGGCTCATTTCATCCCTAGGAATCTCAAGGATGGTTCGATGGTTTTAGCAAGGAAATTTGTGTAGGATATTTTTCGACTATACGAAGTGCCTGAAATGATCATTTAGGATCATGACACTCATATGACTTCTAGATTTTGGTCAACACTAAACTCTTCCCTAGGAACCAAACTAAACTTTAGTTATGCATATCATCCTCAGACCGATGGTCAATCAGAGAGAGTGAATCAGGTTGTGGAATACCTCCTCTAAATGTATTGTATGGAACAACAAGATAAGTGGGAGGAGTATTTTCCATTAGTGGAGTTTTCCTACAACAACTCCTACCATGCCTCTTTGGGTATGGCACCATACGAGGCTTTGTATGGTCAAAAATGTCGCACACCCATCAGTTGGGATAGGATGGAAGACAGGATTGTGATTGGACCTGAAATGTTAAGGGAAATGGAAGATCAAATGAAGCTCATCAAAGAAAAGATAAAGCAAGTGTCAGATCGACAAAAGAGTTTTTTAGATAAGAACAAGACTTTCAGATAGTTTTTTGTGGGAGAAAAGGTTTTTTTGAGGGTTTAGTCATAAAAGAGTTCAATCTCTTTCAGAAAGAACTCAAAGCTAACCCATAGATTTGTGGGACCCTTTGATGTCTTGTAGGTTGTTAATCCAGTTGCTTATAGGCTTGCTCTGCCACCAACTCTATCCTAGATCCATAATGACTTTCATGTCTCAGTGTTTAAGCCCTATCATCCAGATGTTGCTCATATCCTTGACTGGCATGCCTTGCAGGCACATGACCTAGGAGTGATGCAGGTGGAGCACATCAGGATACTAGAAGAGTGCAATGTTAAGTTGCACAATCAAGATATTATGTAGTATAGGGTCCAGTGGGACCAATATTTGGTGGATAATCCCACCCGAGAGAATACATAAGACATTGATAGATTATTTCCTCATTTGAGATTCTTGTTTACTTTTTCTTTTCCTTCATATTGAGACTTATGATACACTGATATTTCAAAATCTATTGTGTGGATGTTTGTAATAAGACATTGAGACGATGTCTCTTCCAAGTGGGGAAGGATGTCACGTCTCAAACTCTAATGCTCTTTGTTTTTGGCTTTGTGTGGACTTGACATATGATTGGATGTGTGTGGTTGAATACATAATGAAAACTATGGTAATTTTGGTGTGATGAAATATGAAATGTTTCTTTAATTTAAGGAAATTTGAATGTCTAGAATACAATTTATTTTGAATATAATGAAAATGGAAGATGTTATTTAATTTCATAAGTTTTAATGTTTTGATTTATATTTTTATGTGGATACTAATCTATTGATGTGTACCTAAGGGTATTGAGCTGCAGGTTGTTGAAGACCAAGGGTGTGGCTAAGGAGAGAAGGTTAGCTTATTGGAATGGTACAATAGGAATGAAACTCTTGCATACACACACATGCACGTAGTGTCATATAAATGCATGTAGTTTTAATTTAATTGGATACGTAATTGTATGTTTTCTGAGTGTTTATTTAATGAAGTGAAAATATATAAAGCATAGTTAAATAGAAGGATTAATTTTAATCATAACTTAATTACATTTCTTTGCTTTATAGTAAAAGGTTATGTTTGGATAATTAAATAATTTTTTCTTTTTCTTCAAAATCAAATGTTATTACCTTGGGTTAAATCTTTATTTTATAAGTAAATACTTATTTACTCCTCACTAAGAGTAAACATTTACTTTTATTTTACAAATTTGAAGTTGCATTTCCTAACTCTTTCAGGATGATAAATAAATAGATGGAAATGAAATTGCTTTTATTTTTCAATTAATAAGAAAATGGTATGCAAGAAATAAATTTAATTTAATTTATTGAATTCAAGATTAGGTTTAGGAAAACGGAAAAAGAAAATTTAAAAAGAGAGAAGATTAACGAAAACAAACAACTATTCTTGAATACATTTTCTTGATTTCATGCTCTGCAAAATATGGAAATGGTTGCAAAATGTTAAAAATTGCCCAACAAATAGGTTATTTTTCTAGATTTCAATAGATTCAAAATCAAGAGAAATAAGAAGAGAATACAAGGAAAAGGGAGGAAGGAGAAGAAGATTTTCCAGAAAGTAAGGTATTCAAGCTTTCATTAAATCTAGTATATAAGAGTATTGAATCACTCCCATAAGCTATTCAAGCTTTCATTAAATCTAGTATATAATACTAATGATAAACAATCACTCTTTTCTATGGAGTAAGTAAAACAATCATAAGAAAATTAAAACATTCATGACTCTTTTCCTTTCCAAACAAGAAAATAAACCATTACTCTATTTCAAGCAATCTAATGTGTTTCCAAATAAAAACACACAAGGAAAACAATATTTCAAATAAAAGATAAAACATGAAGAGATTAGAATCTCATTCTTGATAAATGCTTATTCCAATTGACCCACCAGATTTCAAGCTTAGCCTTCTCTTAGAACAAACTTAACAACAAAACTTGTCAATTTCTCTCACTAAATTCCCCACAATAAATCTTAGCAAAATAAGAATTCTCTCAATGGAAAAATACAACAAAATGGAGCAACGTAGTGATGTAAAGAAGAATTGTAAGAAGGTGAGGATGCCTCATATATATATATATATATATATATATATATATATATATATATATATATATATATATATATATATATATATATATATATATATATATATATATATACTCAAAAACTAGCTTATTCAGCCTATACTCAAGGTTCAAGCAATGACACTTCTCAGCAATAAACCAACGACTCAACTTAACAAAGGAAAGGTGGTCGACTTCTATCTTATTACTCACCAAAACCATATAGTAGATCAACTATATGCTTTCCACAATACATTGACTATTTCACAATGCACATGTTTAATATAGTGAATTTGTTTCAAGGAATGAAATAATTCTAAAGGAATCAAAGAATTCATAATACGGTGCCAATTTTACAACACATTCCCTATTCTCAATCCCATGGTTTAACAGGGGAATCAGTCAATATTCATTTGGCAACACATTTTATAGTTGACTTGGTCATAGACTAGTAATCGACACATTATGAATGAATCAACCTCCATATTAATAGTGTTGTTTAGTGCTTTGAACCAGCACATCTATTATCATGGTTCACATATTTTAATTCATGTGTTTAATACTTTTAAATAGAAAATTCAATATGTTATGTTTCCATCACTTATTATCCTTTTGGATAAATGTGTTTTAATACTTGGAATTATGCTACCAGAATGCGTGGTCTATGTTGCTATGCCAAACATTATTGAATGTCATGATATGTGTCTTACTATATGCTATATTATATCATATGTATTAGTAGTAAATGTCCTCCATTCATTTACACATGTGCGGCTTTTCCACCACTATAATGGTGTGCTCTCTCACATTATTTGCTAATTGACCCAATTCAAAGTATTTGAATATCACTTTATAAGTGATTTGCATGTTTCATTAAACTGTAACCCACATACTAAGGGTTGCACACTATTCCAACGGCCCATCATTTGCATCCATTTAATATTTGATTTGGTTTATCTTTACATGGGCTGCGTGCTAGATATCATATGCCCCCTATTTTAGAATGCATTGATATTAGTATATATATATAATGTATCTCATATATATATATATATATATATATATATATATATATATATATATATATATATATATATATATATATATATATATATATATATATATATATATATATATATATATATATATATATATATATTTATTAACATAACCTTGCATTTAATATAGTCACAAATACAAATTACATTCACATATATATATATATATGTACATTTTATACATTTATATATAATAATAACGCACATATATATAACCACTGTCAACAACCTTTCCCATCAATTGATGCACACACCTAAATCTTCCCCAAATGGCCAGTGACTTGACTCATGATTTTTTTTACACAAATCATATGGTTCAGACCACATGTCAATGGCAGCGTTTACAGGAAAAGTATTGCAAAGGCCACTATTTTCCCTGACACGTTCTCTACCACCCTTGACTTCTTTACACCCCTTTAGAAGCATCATTATTATCTTTTTTTTTTTCTTTGTAGGATGTTGAGTTTTACACTCATATTAATAATCGAGAGTTCTTACACTCCCGTACATATACATTTCCAAGGTGGCATATGAGTCCCAGATCACTAAATCTGGGCCATACAATCCAAAAATACATGAATTATGATTGAATGCTAGTTTATGTCGAGATTATTGTCAAAAAGATGCATTAATTAAGGTTTGTGGATGCAAAATAAGGCCACTTAAGGCATAAAGAAGCCCAATTAATTAATAAAACCCTAGATTAGTGTGAAAGTGTGGTACAACACTTTACAACACCTTAAATAAGGTACAACTAGGTTCACAAGGTCCCAAGACCTAATGTGAATGTGTTATACACATTACAACACTAAATTAAGGCAATATTATTCTAAAATTAACAAGGAGGACCCAAACAAGCACAAAAAGTAGAGGGATACTTTTTTTGTTGCCACACTTTTCTACATCTTGTGGCCTATTGGCTATTAGTGGAGCTGGGAACACCAAAGGGAGAACAACACCAATATTTTTCTTGTTACTATGTGTGTAGGTGCAATCTAATCATGAGGAGCTTTATGGAGAACATGACCTTCAATAATTTGGAATTCTTCTTCTTTATTCTCTGTCACTTTGCTATTAGATTCATTTATATTTATTAGTTTTAAAGCAATCTTCTTGTTGTATTTTGTATTTCCATATAATTTTGTTAAACTATAAAACTAGAAATTTTGGATTGTAAGTAGAATCTTTGTGTTTCTATCTACAACTTGAACCTCTATCCATATAGGACACCATCATGTCTCTGAGACTTTAGCATGGCATGTTTAATTCTGACCTATACACTGTCATCCTTTGGTAGAGAGCTAGTCGATATGCAATTTGAGACCTTTGTGGTCCACTCACCCACTTTTAGTAAACCTTTGTCATAAAGCATAAGGAAAATAGAGTCTAGTTTTCCCTTCTATTCTAGCTTATTAGGTAGTCTAAGGTAGTTTAGGGAATTTCACTCCCTTGAGGCTCTTTGGTGTCTAAGAAAATTGGGAGCAATGAATCCTCCTTCTCTACAATAACCCATTAATTTATTGTCACAAGTTTCATCTCTATATTTTTGTCTATTTTCTAGTAGGTGTGTATACTATCATACACATTTCCATATATATGTAGGTTACTACAACAAGTACAATAGCTAATGCTACAAAAATTTACCTCTTTGACTCCACATCCCCATTATTATTATGACCATGATTAATTTTAGCAATAGTTGCCACCACAAGTATATCAATGACCCCAACTAAAATGGACATAAGTATCTTTGTATTTTGAGTAGGTTTATCCTCCTTTCTCATGGATTTCATGTTGCCCGATCCCTTTTCCCTCTTCCTTTTTTTATTATTTTTGAAAAATAGAGTTTGCAAAAATATTGTCCATGGCCATGTGAGATAACCCATTAGTAAAATGAGGCTCTCCTTTAACTATTATCTTCCTTCTTATTTAATAATTCTTGGCATCTTTCAACCTTACACCTCCTCCTAGCATATCACCCACCCCCTACTTCTATCCTTTCTCATAACCTATCTTTATTACCCCCACATTGTTTTATGATTTAGTGCTGACTCAAGTGCTTACATTTTTAAATGTGTAGGTTGCATATTCATTCTAAAGAACTTGAAGTGTATGATGTACATTTTCTATGATATATATTTCACAAAAAAGAAAATTAATCCACTTTAAGTAGTGCTTTCTTTTTAACACATACACATCATTCAACCTTTACTAACTACTACGATTATAATTGTGATAATTTTTTATAAAATATTCCCCCAATTAAATTTCATCATTTCTTCCTTTCTTGTATGGCTTTAAACATTATGGGCAAATAAATTACTATAACTAGTGTAATAGATAAAATTATTTAATTAGATATGATTAATCATGGCTATGGCATTAATCAATTTCATGTGAATAATAAGACATTAAGTCAACCTGTAACAACCATATTTAACATTATTGAACATTTAAATACAATAGAATATTGTATGAATTTAATTGTGATGAGTCACATAAATCCCTTGAAACCATAATATAGTCATTACTTATTTTGTACAATTTAGAATGAAACTATTTATAGTATTTTACATTACACAATAATAGGTAAGCTAATAGTGAGGGTGTATCATCATTAAATAATATCATAAAAGGAAGCACAATATCATGATGCAAGTTATAATGATATGGTCAATTGATTTCCAATTTAATCATACTTACTATAGAACTATGATTACAACCTATCTACAAGTAGTTAAAATTTAGTGCCTTTGGGCGATGTAAAATTTTTTATTACTTCAACTATCTAGCAACTTCTAGACATGTGTTTCAAAGGGAACACAGTCATTAAAGGAAAGATATGAAATTTAAATTTTAAAGTCAAAGTGTGCACAATTATTTTTTGTATGGATGAGAATCAACTATATTGGTTTATGCTTTCATATTGCTTTAAATTGGTTGATCAAAAATATATTCTTGAGCATTGTACATCAACACCACATGCTTCAATGGCTAAACACTTAGTTGAACCTTTTCAATTCATCCCTACTAAAATGTAGGTAAATATCCATCTTACTTTAGAAGTCAAATTTTACCTTTGATAATTGAACTAGGAGATATTTTAAAATAAGCATTGTTTAGATTATTTAAAATTCCTTGAAATAAAAATTAAGGATCAATTCTTTTACAAAGGTCTCCAACACTAGGGCCAACTGAGGTAAGACTAGTGATATAAAAAGAGAATGTGAATATTTCTTCTTCTTTATATCTAAAATCAAGATCAAATTGTTAAGATTTAGATTGCCTCCAACATTGAAACTAGAATGAATAACAATTAAGCAATTTACTAAATTTTATTTATTTATGATAAACAAAATAAATTTAAATTGAACAATCTAATGCTACATTTGAGATTAAAGCCAAAAAAAATGAAATTAATTTTAAAAAATGTGTTTTTCTTCTCTACAATATCAAAATTAACAAATCATAAATTAATTTACTAAAAATATATTATTGTATTTATCAAGGATTTGAAGTTTTGAAATTATTTGAGGTGTACGAGGAAATCATCCATATTAATCGTGAAATTCAAATGTTTGCATGAGAATATTTTATATGTTTAAGCCGAGAGGCTTCTACAATGAAAACACAAAATGTGTGTACATTTTTTGAAGCTATGTTTATTTTGGCGTTCTCCTTCCTAATGACGGTTATATATATTATAAAAGAAATAAAATCACTGTAACCGACATGCATATAAAAGAAATGTAATGGACATGCAAATTCATTTTCTATATATTATAAAAGAAAGGATATTAAAAGAAATGTAACCAACATGCAAATTGATGTGACAAATTGATTAAAAAATAGACACCTCCAAAATAATATCTCTCCACTTTTTTATAAATATTATTAATTTCACCGAGAGGCGATCTACAATGGAAGCCAAATCTTTGTTAACATTTTTGGCTTTTAAAAAAAATTGATGGTTGTATGCCTGTGTGTTGTGCTAGTCGTGGTGGTGCTGATAGTGTAACACATACTTTTGCAAAGAAAATGAATGTGTCTACAAAATAGTGGAGTGGATGCCAAAAAGAGGAGGCTGATGCTAACCGTTTCAAATAATCATTACTGCTAGCCATTTCAAATTAACGGTGTTGGAAATGTAGTGGTCACAAGAAAATGAATTTATTTGCATGGGAACTGTTTCAAAATCGTCACTGCCAGAGTGTAACGCCTCTAAGGGAAATAAAGTTATATATTTCAGCACTCAAATAGATGGAATTAGATTGGACTTGCAGTTGCAGAGTGGTCTCGATAGTACAAAGAATGAGAGCATTTCGAATGGAGGGCTAGTGTTGTGGAAGAGTGGGCGATTGAGTTGGGAATTACATATGCAACTACACCTGAAAGTTTTATGTCCACTGCAAATAGGAAATAGGTGAGCAAATTCTGAATTCATTGAGACACCCCATCGTTGGTATATCATTAAGTGCTTCAGAGAGTGAAAGAGGTTGGATCATTTGGCATTGGTGTTTATCTGTGCAAATTCTTGAGGTAAATCAGGCATGAGTTTTATCTCATTCTAAAACAATTATTTTGTTATCTATTTAATGAAGGCATTTGTTGTGTGTTACGTTCTGCAATTTATATTATGAGTGGCATGCATTGTAGCGATCCAGTCACTCCGCCTTTGTGCTCTCCCAACGGATTGGAATATATTTGCCTGTCTAATCTCAACTAGCCCTTAGCCTCTTCGTGGCCTTCTCAATACTATGAACTGGGGGTTTCTGTAATGGCTGCCAATGTGGGGAGGTTAAGCTAATGGTTGTAGACAAGCATTTGTGTGGACCGGTTTGTATACATCTTCTTTTTCTTTCACTTTGCTGAATTCTATGAATCAAGGGTTTGCCCCCACTACCTCTAAAACTTCCAATGTAGAGTGCTCTGATCTGGGTATTGATTATACTTGTGCTATAAGCGGCGAGGTTATAAAGGGAAATTCAAATGGTAAAGAGGAGGGTTGTGTAAGGGCTTAGGAGGGATAGGAGATATATCATCTGCCTTCTCAGGAGCCTGAACTGGATCTAATGTTGGGGCTTTCTAAGATTGGGTGTAATGCCCTGCCACACAACTCTAGAGGAAGTTGCAAATAACCACACAAACCTACTAATTATTTTTATTAAGTACAATTAACATGCAAGATCACTACCCATTGCAACAACCTCTAAGGTTACAAGACTGAGATTACTTTAAAACCCAAATAAGAAACATGAATTGAAACCATAACATTTAATTACTTAACGATTTGAGAAACACATACATTTCATACATGATATATTACAACAAAGAATAAGAGATACCACATGATTTTAAATATCAATAATCATTTAACAATAAGATTACAACACTCATTCCCTGAATGAGATAAATCCAATAAGCATGGTTATAAATTACATCTTCCACCTCAATAACAAATGAGGGGTAATAAAATACAAGATCAACAGAAATGAATAAAGCATGAAATGAAACTAGATCCCATGAGCTCTCCAACTGAAAATCTCGTCCACACGAACAAGAAGAAGACCCAATGGATTAAGGTGCACGTTCCACCCAACCAAGTGATACCCGAAGGCTCACCCCCTATGCTAGGAGATAGTAACAAGGAATTCCTATACAAGTCCATCTACTTCTAGACGTAGGCTAATACATAACTGAACTGAATCAAATACAAACACAACACTTAACACAATGGTTATAATGCTTCTAGAGAACAATGATCATCTACGAAGTACAACAAACTAACTTCTAGTTGTCATAGAGAGAGTATCACATATCATTTGCTATGAGTTACCCTAGCTCAACCTTCTTAGGCTACCAGACCCTCATTCAAGGTTACCTTGGCTTGCCTCTACAGCCCCCGCACCCCCATACAAACTGTGCTTCTCGTCTCATCTCAAGCCTTAAAAGTGAATGAGTCATGAGAAAGACATTCATTATCTTAATTAGTCTGAAAGTTTTTCATTAATTCCTTTTAAGTTATCACTTACTTAAATCCTAAGTGAGTTACCCTAGCACCCCTTTATGTGTCGGACCCCCACAAAGAGCCACTCTCCTATCGACAACACATACAAACCAAAACCACAATTCAATGGGTAAACTAGATAAGACAACCACTCTTATCCAAGGAGGCCACATATAACAAAACCCACTCCAAACACTTGGAGGCTACAAAACGAATATAATCCACTCCTTCCAAAAGAGGCATAGACCACATAAGCCACTCCTAATCCAAAGGAGGCACAAACCATCCCCGTTCATGAAAACTGGGTGAAACAACAAGATACATCTATACACGCTACCCAAGACAATCCAAAGGTTGGCTAACATTTTATGACAACCCACATAATTAACTGAAAAGCCCCATCTGGAAGACTTACATAAACAAATGACTCAATTGCCCAACATAGACAATGAACGAAAACATCACTTAGAAAGCATTTCAGGAAACTCAATAAAATAATGTTGGGATTTCCTAAATCCAAGCCAAGCAATGACATTGTGCATTAAATAATTAACATTATTTGCACATACTCAAAAGTAAATCAAATCACATTGGCAACATTAAGGAATTTAAAATTAATAATTTAATTCCATTTGTTCAATCATACATAATGATTTAAATCAATCTTTTTAAATAAAATCATTTACTATAAAGTCAATTTTATTTCAACTATGATAATGAAATAATCATTTTAAGATTCATATTTTAAATATTTAAATATATGCCCTAAAAAAATATCATTCGATATTCCAACTAATTAAAAATAATACCCTATTATTTAATATATATATAATATATATATATAATATATATATAAATAATAATAATAGAATTATATTTATTTAAATTATAATATTATATATATATATATATATATATATATATATAATATTTACATATTATATATATAATATAAATATTATATATATAATATAAATATTATAATATATAATATATATAATATAAAATAATATTAATAAATAATTAAAAAATGAAATTAAAAGAAATTTTAAAAAATGGCGACTTTATTTCACAGCCCCCATGGGAGGGATGCAATACAAGTGCCCGACCTCCCCTATGGAGGTTGGCGCTGCCTGTGGCAGCACTTCCCCCACACTTAGTGTGGGGAGCGTTGCCACCCCTCCACTGGGATGTGGTTGTGCAGCAAAGGCTATGGCCTCCCCCAAAACAACCCAACATAGAAATTTTTTTATTTATATTTTATTTCAAAAATAAAACCCCCTCCCTTATTTTGCAAAGAAAATTTTCTGTGTAGAATTTTTTCAAAATAAAATTTTTCAGAATGTTCAAAATATATTTATAATATATGTTTGTATATATATATATATATATACATGTACATATGTATAAATATATACCTAAATTCACATTTACAGTCAAATTGTGCAACTTTTCTAAGAAATTTTGCAATAAAACTAATTTCTCAACACAATTTCTTGGTTTAAATTTCAAATTTGATATGAACTATTTCAAATCCAAAATAGAAGTTTTCAAATATCATTTTGTTTATTTCCATTTTCTATTGTTGAAATTGAATATTTTTGTTGCAAGTTTTGTTTTTCAACAACCAATCTAAATTTCTTCAAGATTTAAACAAGGTTTTCAAATAAATGTTGCAACAAATTTTCAAATTGAAAATGCAAATTTCTAAAACAATAAACAAGGAAAACATGTGATATGAAGCTTGAAGGAGAGTTTGAAGAAGAAAGTTGAGCTTCTCTACAAAAAGATTTTCCAAAGCTTTTCCAAAATCCTCTCCCAAAATCCAAAATGCATCAATAAACCTCAAGAACTCCCTTTCTTTTTTTTCTCACAGCCAAATTTTAAGAATGAAAAACTTCCTCTATTTTTCCCCAAATTTGGTCAATATACCCTAAAATATCCTATCCACCATAGTTATTGCTCCTCTTTCTATTTTGGAGTTTTTTTTCTTTTTAAAATTTTAAAACAAACAAATTTCTTTCAACATGACTTTATTTCATTATTTCATTTTTAAAATTCCTATTTCAAATGAATTTAAATGCTTTTAAACATTTTCATTTCCAAAAAGAATTTAACTTTAAAAAGCTTCTTTTCAAAAACTTTAACACTTTTTAAATTTTAATTTCAAAAAAAAGAATTTAACACTTATAATTTCCAATTGAACAACTTG
Source organism: Sequoia sempervirens (assembly GCA_007258455.2). Classification (NCBI taxonomy): domain Eukaryota; kingdom Viridiplantae; phylum Streptophyta; class Pinopsida; order Cupressales; family Cupressaceae; genus Sequoia; species Sequoia sempervirens. Next base: position 9,707,860 of record VDFB02072274.1, on the reverse strand, counting down.
ACTTAATCCCACACAATTAATTTAAATAATCAATAAAATAAATCTAATCCAAGATTAGCTTATTTTATTAATTAAATTAAATTAATTAATAATTTAAGTAACATTTCTAACATTACAACTAGATTTATTTAATAAACAACCTAAATACAAAAGCCATTTATTTACCTTTTTTTCAACTTGAAATTAAATAAATCAAGGAGAGATGAACAATAAATAAGCAACCTAACCTGATTAAAACCCAGGACGACACACTATGACTAAGGTGATGATTTGGCACGAAAAACCTAGCTACTATCTCCCAATCGAATACCGTTGGCCAATGGACACGTTCAAACCTGTGAAACTAGGTGGAGTCAATGTCTCGTACCTATCAACCTGCAAACAAAGAGTATATCGAACATGCACATGTATAATATAATAAAACACACCGTGAAGAGGAAATCTCGGGATCGCAGGGCGCTCGCAAGCGAGTGGTGCAATCTTGTCCCCTTCACCAATACAATATTACCAACTACGAATCTAACATCAATAATATAATCAAAAGCATAAAACATCATTAATTCAATAACAGCTAAGCTAATCCAAAGCATGCCATAATGATAACATCCTGGAGTAAAATACCATCACATCAAAATATAACATTCGCATCTCTTTACAGTTTGAGATGAAATAGTAACCAAGTACCAAAGTCACAACATAAACAGAAACAACATAACAAAGAAGAACACTGCCGATCAAAAGAGCCAAAATGGAGGGGTGCTACATTGGGGAAGCCTAATGTAAGAAAAAGTAATGATTTTTGAGTATATTGGCAAACGATCTCTGTGCTTGACAAAGGGTTTTTGTTACAGAGTATCTCATTTTTATCAAATTTTGCTAACATATTTTTCTAGCATTGAAAATGGTCGAGCTTTCTCCTACATATTTGTTTTATTTCTTTGATTTGTGTTATGAATTTTTATTATGAGTTTCCACATAACAGTGCACCATTGAAGGATTTCAATTACAAAAATAGTGGCTTATCTAGTCCACTTGCAGGATTTCATTTGCAAAGTTTGGAGATATGTGGTCGTATCTACCTCTGTGAGCAAATCCTTTTATTGGAGTCATTGCCCGAATACCTGTCGAGCATGAATAGAGACTGCCTTGAGCCACGCCTCCATTAACATTTTTTGAATACAGATTCTTCTTCATTTGTCATTTGTTGAAGGGTGTGGCATATAGCATACTCCATGAAGGTTCTGTCAGTCTTGTTTCAGCATGCAACCGTTACATGAAGGTTCTGTCAGTCCTTTTCAGCAAATTTTAAGCTTGTGATATATAAAATAAATGAAGTAGCAAGCTGTTAATAGAAACTAGAATATTTTTTACTATTTATTTAAGACTAAAATAGAAGCAAATGATTGCTACTTAAATGAATTTTCATTTTATTTAGGAGATTTTGATATTTCTGAAGTGTAAAAGGAATTAATTTTTCATAGTGTGCAAGGAATAATTGAGGAGGAAAATTTCTCCTCCACATCACTGAAGCATATGAATAAAGGCTCTGTAGCTTAATAACTCAGCTAAGGGCATAAACTTATAATAGGCTTTCATGCACGAGTAGATTACCTTTAAAATTTAGCTTTAATTATGCGATACCAATTTATACTCGCCTTACATTCTTTATTTGCAAGAAAATTTTGAATTTCTCTTTCTCGGTTATTGTAGAAGAATTTTATGTTAGTTTACATACATATTAAGGGATAATTTTTATAATTTCTGTCTATATCTATAGATTTGTATTTTAGATTCTTAACATTGATGGCGGGTAAGATTATCTGAATTGGTGGACAGGAAAGTTTCTTATCTATTTTGTATTTAAATTTCTTTGTTTAACACTTTTTTTAATGTCTTTACAGTCTTATTTGTTAGAAATGACAATCCTTCTCTGTTTGGATGAAAGATCAAGTGTCTGAAATACTTCAAAACAAAAAGACAAAAAGAGATAAAGATACATCAGGGCAACACGCTAGAATGCAAGGTGTGAGTGGTCAGCCTTAATAGGGAAGGCTCAACTAGGGTTGGGAGGCTGCGCTCCCTCCCTATTCTTTTTTATTTATTATTATTCTATATATTTTTTAATATTTCATATTCTATTCACTTGCACAAAATTTTTATATAGATTTACTTGCAAGATTATCAGATGGTAACTGCAAATCTACTGGTTTAGAATTCAATAGTAACCACAAATATACATTCTTCAATAGAACACAAATATACATTCCTCAATAGAACCCATATACACTATTAATGAACATAACAATTTTAGCATAAATGAGACCCTTCCCCATTTTTCATCATTTGTTAAATTCATTCATAAAAGGATTTTACACATTAAAATACACCAAATGATAATATCATCTCTCCTTCTCTTATTTATTTAAGAGACAAGTTAAAAAAGTGTTAGTTCTTTTTATTGCATTATGTTTAAAATTTAATGTGTATTGAATTATAAATTGTGGAAAATTTACACGTCTTATTTAAAAAATTATAATGATGAAAAATGTAAGAAAATATGTAGAAAATATTTGTTGTTGTGGATTTGGACCAATTGTATTAATGCATTGTGGGCTGGGTTAAAAACAATTTTAATGTGTTGAAGTGTCTTAACACTATTTTGTTGCAACTAACACAAAGACTATTACTTGTCATATTGCAAACTAAATTTGAAGGACGATTTAGATGGGAATTAAATTACTTGTCAAGTATTGTTTGTTCTCTATAAAAAAAATAAAAGAGTATATCTCTACTTTCAGTTGTACTAAGTTTCTTTTATTTGTATCTATTATGATTCTATATATAGATAAAATAATGTTTGTAGTTCAATTATTATTTTTAAAATGTCTTTAAATTTAGAAGACCAATAATTTGAAATATCATCCTTGAGACAAGAATATATTTTTTGGATATTTTTTCATAATTTATATTGGAAAAATCATTTAGTTTTCTTCAATTTAAGACAATAAAATATAATTGAAATTATATTTTAAAATATTTTCAAAAATCAAAATAAAAAACATTAAGAGGTTTGATAACAAATAAATCAAAACAAAGAGATTTGATGAAACAAAAAAATCAAATGAAAGAGATTTGTTAAAATAAAAAAATAAAAATCAAAGAGATTTGGTCAAAAAAGAAATAAAAAATAAATCACAAATTTTTTAAAATATTTATTATAAATAACTTAAAAAATAAATCAAAAAGATTTGATCAAAAGGAAAAATCAAACATAAATCAAAAAAAATTGAATATATATTTACCATAGATAAACCAAAAGATCAAGTAAATAAATAAATCAAAAAGATCAAATAAAAATCCTTAAAATCAAATCAATAAATTAAAGATAAAAGATAATTCAAATATTTGAATAAACTAAAAGATGAATTAAATAAATAAATAAAAATATTTGATCACAAAGATAATCAATCAAAAAGGAAAATTAGAGATTTGATCACAAAGATAAATCAATAAAAGGAAAAATAGAGATTTGATTAAAATATCAAATAAACTAATCAAAGATAAAAAATTAAAATTAAAATTAAAAGACCAAAGATAAAAGATAATTCCAATATTTGAATAAGCTATAAGATGAATTAAATAAATAAATAAAAATATTTGATCACAAAAATAAATCAATCAAAAAGAAAATTAGAGATTTGATCACAAAGATTTGATTAAAATATCAAATAAACTAGTCATAGATAAAAATAAATAAAAATTAAAAGACCAAAAAGATTAATCAAAGAGAAATAAATTAAAAGATCAAAGAGATAAATCAAAGAGATTTAATAGTAAACAGAAATCAAAGATAAATCAGAAAGAGTTACGAATCTTTACTATAGATAATTTAAAAGATGAAATAAATAAATCAAAGATAAAAGATTAATTAAAAAATACCAAAAAGATTTGAATAAATTAAAAAAGATCAAATAAATAAATAAATAATAATAAATTAAAATATCAAATAAATAAAGAAAATATTTAAGATCAAACAGAGATTTAATCACAAAGATAAATAAAACAAAGATTTAAAATATAAATCAATACGGAATACTAAATAAATAAACCTCACAAAGATTTGAATACATGGTCTAAATTAGGGTTTTGGATAGGGTTTAATTACACTTAGGGTTCAATTAAGATAAGATTTTGGAGTAGGATTAGGGTTAAACTTCAATTATAGTTACAATTCAATGAAGGTTAGGGTTCAATTAAGGTTAGGATTCAAATAGGGTTAGGATTAGTGTTAGCATTAGGGTTCAATTAGGCTTAGAGTTAGGGTAAGGGTCAAGACTAGAATTCAATTAGGGGTAAGATTCTTTTATAAAGCTTGGGGTTAGGGTTATTGTTGGGTTTCAAATAGGGTTATGATCAAGGTTAGGTGTAAGATTCAATTAGGGTTAGGATTAAATTAGAATTAAATTTAAGATCAAATTATAGTTAGGGTTCAATTAGTGTAAGGTTAGTGGTAGGGTTATATTTCAATTAAGGTTTGGATTAAATTAGGGTTAGATTTTAATTATTTTTATGGCTGCAGTCTAATTATGGATAGTGTTCATTTAGGGTTAGTGTTGCAATTCAATTAGGATTTGAATTAGGGTTCAATTAAGGTTCAATGAGGCTTAGGCTTAGGGTTAAATTAGGGTAAGGGTTAGTGTTAGTGTTAGTGTTAACAAACAATTAGGCTTTAGATTTAATTATAGTTTAGAGTTAGGGTTACAATTATGTTTAGGGTATAATCAGGGTTAGGGTTACAATTTGGCTTCTCTAATAAAGCTTAGGATTTTAATTAGGGTCACTGTTAAGTATTAGAGTTAGGATTCAATTAGGGTTTAAGGTCAGGGTCAGGGTTAGGTACGTTTAGGCTTCACTTAAGATTAGGGTTCAATTATAGTTAGGGTTCAACTAGGGCTAAGATTAAATTAGGGTTACATTTAAATTGGGGTTAGGGTTCAATTATAGCTAGGGTTCAACTAGGGTTATGGTTACTATTCAAATAGGGTTAGGGTTAGGTTTCAATTAGTGTTAATGCTAAGGTTAGGTTAGGGCTATGGTTCAATTAGTGTTAGTGCTAAGGTTATGTTAGGGTCAGGGTTCAAATAGATTTAGGGTTTAATTAGGGTTAGGGTTATAATTAGAGTTAGGGTTGATATTAGAATTAAGCTTACAAATAGGGTTAGAATTATGATTAGGAGTAAAATTAAAATTAGGGTTATAGTTAGGGTTAGGTTTAGAATTAGGATAAGGTTTAAGATTACGGTTATTGTTGGGGTTGGGGTTATAGTTAAGGTTGGGGTTAGGTTTAAATTACAACTAGGGTTAGGTTATAATTACGGTTCTCCAATAAAGCTTAGGGTTTTAATTAAGGTTAGTGTTAAGTGTTAGGGTTAGGATTAAATTAGGATTCAAGGTCAAGGTCAATATTAGGTATATTTAGGTTTCACTTAAGATTACAGTTCAATTATAGGGTAAGTGCACCAAGATGTCGCACATTTGTGGCCAAACAAGAAAAAAAAAAGCCATAACGTGATCGCATTATGGCTTTTTAAAAGCAAAAAAAAAAGGCAAATCCAAATATCATTTCTCATTTGGTTTTTTTTGTGTTTTAGCTCCGCCCACAGCCAAAAACCTTGTTTTATGTGCTCGCATTCTTGGAGTGGTAATTTCTTCAAAATTCATCAACAACAATTGGATTTCTTCACAAATATGGCACCACGAATGAAGAGATGCAAGAGGTAAGTATTGTTTGGTATTTGTTTTGAATTTGTTAGTTTTAAATTGATTTTGTTTGTTTTAGTTTAGAAATGAATGTTTTTTTTTAATTTGTAGGAAATCCTCAACAAGAGGAGGAAAATCCTCAACCAAATCAGCCTCAACAAAATCAACCTCAACAACAAAATCAACCTCCCCCACCATTCTCTCAATACCCTCCTGGCACTCAAGAAAATTTGAGGAGTGAAATTGAAAAAAATAGAAAAGAAGTTGAGGATCTTATTAGTAGGTTGAGTGATCAAAATTCTTCAACCACAGATAGAATACATCTAGCAGATTCATTGAAGGATTTGTTAAAAAATCTAGATGCAATTACCCAACAAATATTTGGATGGAAAAATAGGAGGCAAACATCGAGGGCATATTATGCAAAAAAATTATCATATAAACAAGTAAAATATTTAAAGATTACTAAAGGTGATTTGTGCTCTCTATTCACTGACCCTAAAACAAATCAAAATCTTACCCTCAATGCAAAGAGGTTTCCTATTCATTAGTGCCACCACCAAGAGATTAGGAACCATTTTTATGACAGATGGTATATGGTCTTTGATTACCCACCGTGCAATAACTGTGAAGTCCCCCAATATTTTCTTAGGAAATTATACTATGAGTTTGTATTGAACCAAATCCTGAATTATTTTGATATGAGGGAGTTTTAGGGGAGAGGTGGGGGTTCAGCATAGGATAGGCCCAGTGCACAGCCAGATCCTACATGATAGGGGAGATGACCTCTTGCTAGGCCGCCCCGTGAGCAGATTGTGATGCCTATAATTACAAAGGAGAGTGTTGATGTAGAGACTTTGTAGGCGATCACATCCTTGACTCGAAGTGTCATCCACCACACTAGCCCCATTGTACAACGCAGTCCAAGGGAGTCTTCAGGTGGTGGCCTTCAAGGCCATGTGTGTCGATCTTGTGGAGCCACTTGTTCGTATGACCCTACCGACCCTCAGGAGGGTGCTACACAGGATCCATATGCTTCTACGCAGCCTGATCTGTATGCATCTACGAGGATGGAGAGGGCAGGTGACATTCTACATGATGCATATGGTATTGACAGTCAAGTAAAATTCAACATGTTCATTGAATTTAGTTTATTAAATTTTGATTGTGAAATGCAAGATTAACTAATTTAGTTTTATTATTTTAATAAAATTGTAGGGTCACAGTGTTGACCCTGGGTACACTAGTCAATCTACTTATTTTTGCAGTACACCTATCAGTGGGGTATGTAAAGTTAGTAAACAATTATAAATTTATTACATGTGTTAATAGCATTGTTTTATGAATGGTATTTTAATATGTGATTTTAGATGTTGTTGGAGGTTTCAAGGAAACACCTCCGAGTGCGAGTAGATTTGCTCAAACTTTCACTGAGGTAATATAGAATAAAGAGAACTTAAAGTTAATTAATTCTAAGTTTAATCTAGATTTTTGTATATATAGTCATAAGAGTATATGGGTTCACTAGGTTATTATTTGAAATATTTTAAGAATGGTCCTACCATGATTGTTTGTCTTAGAATTCCTACACTAGCAAGCTATATATAATAAAAATTTAACATGGAACTGACAAAGGTAGAGCTACATTCTACTCCATCCTATATAATTTTTTGTGATGTCAATGTAACCAAGAATAAGACTATGGATGTCCTACATGATGTCAATGTAACCAAAAATAAAACTTCTATCCTCGACCCTATCTCATCAGCCAAGACTCCTTCAATATCTCCTAGATGCTTGGAGATGCTTAAGACTAGGTCAAAATACCCTATATTCTCTTCATTTGTTGCATAGCTCATCAAGTTTCCCTATATGTTCTCTAACTAATCATGATTGCATGGAAAGAAGTTATAAGTACTCATTAAACTCTCAACTATTGGAGCCTCCTCAAACTTTCCCATAGGACGTGGAAAATGCTTAGAAATGATTAAATTCCCTAATAGGGTGTGGGAGATCTTTTAGGAAAAATTTGACACTAATTTGATCCATTGAATTCTTCTTCATTCTTATATATTCTCAAATATACCTTGCAATACCCCTATCATACCTAAATCTACTACATTCATTTACTTGTTAGCTAGCATGTAGGTGTGATATAGTATGCTCCATGAATTTTTGTCTTCTTTCTCATTTTTCTATATCCTCTCTTTATCTCACTACTAGGTCCTCACATAAAAAGAAAAGAAAAACATTACTTCTTTTTCTCATCTAAGGCCCCTAAGGTTTTAAACCCCTTAGATGCCAGGATTCAAAGCACATCAACCATGTGGTATAAATGACTAAATCCCAAAGACGATCTGTAGCAATGAAAGATTTTGGAAAGGTAGAGAGAGCTACACTGGTGACTCATGAGAAACTTCAACTTTCAAAAACACAGCCAATTAGGCTGGCAGGCATGTGGATTAGGACAACATTTGGTGGCAGAGGAAGAAAGATGACTAGAACTCTGGAGGCCCACCATACTGGATTTTGATATTCAACCATGAGAGAAAAAGAGAGAGCTTATATCATGTATCAAAACATTAAGTACGCATTCTTCCAGCCAATGGGTAAGGAGATGATTAATTTGCTTCATTTTCATTTGCATAACCATATCATGGCGTGGGAACCATGAAGACCAAGGATGTCCAATTTTATGTGGAGGTAATGGATGTGGTCCAAACTTTAGGAGGGGCAAGAAGGTCAATGTATGATCTTGATGAATGATAGAAGAGGGGTTGGTCAGACAAACTAGGGGCACCTAGTCATGAGTAGGGACCTATAGGTTAGATTGGTGAAGCAAAGCACCAAGGAGGTCTTACAAGGAAATACCTAGAGCAGGAATCAGTGATTGATTCCTCCAACCCCATAGAGAGCACACTAGGAAAAATGTGGAAGTATAGAATGAGTTTATGACTTAGATGTATGTCTTCAGACATTTTTGTGGTTGGAATGATGTTTTCTAATCAGATTTTCCCTCATTGAACCTCTTCGGACACATAACTGATTTCCCTTAAACAATAACCCATTTTGCAAAGTATATTCAGAGTATTGGCTATAGAAATGGTTCTCAAAGTTAGAACATACCTTATAGGCCTCTAAAAATTCTTCATCATCTCCATATAGATCCTTGAAACTCTCTATGCCAATGCTCTTGATCTGTATCTCTTGGACTGTCAACAATCTCCTACTCAATGCATTTGCCACTTTGTTTAGTTGTCCCTTCTTGTGCTTGACGGTGAAGGTAAAAGCTTGGATGTATTCCATCCATTTCAAATGCCTATTACTCAACTTCTCTTGAGTGTTGATAAAACTAAGTGCCTGATTGTCAGTAAAGACTACAAACTCCTTGGGTAGAAGATAATGCCTCCATTTCCTAAGTGACTAAACCAAAGCATAAAGTTCTAAGTCATAGGTTGAATACTTCTTCTTTGCTTCATTGAGCTTCTCACTAAAGAAGGCTATAGGCCTGCCCTCTTGACTAAGCACTCCTCCTACTACCACTCCACTTGCATCACATTCCACAGTGAACAACTTGTCAAAGCTAGGTAATAAGAGAATTGGTTGAGTTGCCACCTCTTGTTTTAGTTTTTCAAACCCTTTCTCATCTTCTTGAGTCCACAAAAACTTAGTTTTTAAACCACCCTTGATTGTATCTAAGACTAGTGCACATATACCACTAAAATTCCTTATGAATTTCCTATAAAATTGAGCCAATCCATGGAAAATTCTTACCTCAGTCCCTGTGGTTGGTGTAGGCCAGTTTAGGATGGCTTCCACCTTGCTTGGATCCATCTTCAATGATCCTTTGGACACTACAAAACCCAAATAGATTAGCTCTTGCTTAAAGAATTCACACTTCTCTAGATTGATTGCCAACTTCTCTTCTTGCAACCTTCTAAGAACTTGCTCCACATGTTTCAAATGCTCTTCTGCTGTCTTGTTGTATATGAGGATCTCATCAAGGTACACTACCACAAATATCCCTGTAAAGTCCTTAAGCACTTCATTCATAGCCTCATGAATGTGCTAGGGGCATTGGAGAGACCAAATGGCATCACTCTCCACTCATATAACCCATCATTTGTCTTAAAAGCTATCTTCCACTCATCACCATCCTTAATTTTGATCTAATGATACCCACTCTTGAGATCCAACTTGGTGAAGTATTGTGCACCTCCAAGACAATCCATTAAGTCCTCAATTCTAGGAATATGGAACCTATACCTAATTGTGATCCTATTTATTGCTCTAGATTCAGTGCAAAGTCTCCACTTACCTCCTTTCTTGGTTGCTAAGACCACTGGTCCTACACAAGGGCTAATACTATTTTGAATCAAGCCTTGATCCAACAACTCCTTAACTTCCCTAGCTACCTCAAGATTTTGATCTGGTGTAAGCTTGTGTGTTGCTTTGTTAGGTAATGAAGCTCCAGGTATGAAGTCAATTTGATGACTTATAGCTCTCTTTGGAGGAAAAGTTGCAGGTGTACCATCACTAACAATATCCTTATACTTTTCTAGCAGCTTTTCGACTAATTCTAGTATGACTATCTTTTTAGTCTCTTCTTCATCTTTTGACTGCATTCAAACCACATATCCTTCACATGCTTGATGTAGATTGTTAAGGAACTCCTGCCCACTACTCAACATGATGTTTGATGCCTTTGACTGTCCCTCTTCTTCTTCTGACAGTGACTACAACTTAAAAGTCTTCCCATCCTTCTTGAATGAGATTGTATTCTCTCTCCCATCATATATGGCACCTCTGTCATATTTCCATGGTCTTCCTAGTAGAAGATGGAATGCATCCATGGGTAATACATCACAAATCAGCTTATCTTTGTATCCTTCAATGGAAAACTCCACCCTTACCTGCTCATTTACTAAAACACTCTGCCCTTTGTTTAGCCAAGTGACCTTGCAGGGGTTAGTATGAGGCGACTTCTCTAATTTCAGTTTCATTACTGCCTCCTCTGATATGATATTGTTTGTTGAACCTTAATCTACTATGACCTTGCACACTTTTCCAAGTATCTTGCACCTTACTCTAAATAGAGCCCTCCTATGTTTTGGTTCCTCTTTAACCGGTTGTCTAATCAGAACCCTGTTGAACATCAGATTCTCTGCTACCTTAGATTCAATATGACTAACCTCAGATGCCTTAGGACTCATGGTGTCCTCTTGTGCATAAGCCACTCTCTTTTCATTGCTTGATGAAGATGCTTTCTCTGGGCACCTATAAGCAGGATGACCTATTTGATTACAATGGTAACACTTCATGTTTGCAAAATAAGAATCGCTCCTGCATGCTCCTCTTCCTTTGTTTGAACCTCCTTGAGGTCCTCTACCCCTGTTATATCCACCTCTTGTAGATGTTTCACCTCCATGCTCTGTGAGTTTTGACTCTCCTTGGTTTCTTTGGTCATTGCCTCTACCTTGGTAGCCACCACGTTGTCCTCTTTCATCTCTTTGATCTCTGCCTTTGCCTCTACCCTTAGAAGTCTAATCTTGCTTCCTCTTACTCCTCTCTTCAATCTTTAATGCCAATTGATAAAATTGGTGCACTGTTTTGGGGCTTAAGAGAACCATCTCCTCTTGAATGTTCCACTTCAAACTGTTGAGATACCTTGCCACCTTGATACTTTCATCCTCTGTGACATTGGACCTCATGCAAAGTCTTTGAAACTCCTCAGTATAAGAACTCACATCCTGATCTCTTTGCC
>VDFB02072274.1:9593672-9696236 GCA_007258455.2 Sequoia sempervirens | reverse complement strand
GTGTAATCCAAACCTCGACAAAGGAGAAGAGATTTCACAGCGCTTGAATTGTGTTGCATACTCATAGATTAGTTAAGATGGAACTCTATCATGGCATATGATTTATCTACTTAAGATTCATTTATGATACAATTCTATATATGCATGCCTGGAATGGGATTTATTGTGAGCTTTGCATAGTTTAAGATCTCTAATTTTCTTAGTACTGCCCAATTAAATTATAGTAACAATGATGAGGGTGTTCCCTAATAGAAAATATAAGGCACGATTTACTACAAATGTGCCCAAATGAAAATCTAGTACAAAGTTTTATTATGTGTTAATACAGTGCTATGTTGGGTCAAATTATCTCTCATGACATGATTTTCCTTTCATGGAATATCTTTTTAAGTAAATTTGAGAAGATAACATTTATGGGTGTGATTGTAGGAACAAATGTGCAACATGCTTCAAGTAATTCAACAAAATGGAGCATTTGGTAGAACACATGAGATTGACTTGTCATTCTGGACATGAACCCATATGTGGCATTTGTAGAAAGCATTGCAAGTTCTTTGATTCACTGAGGGAACATCTTGTTGGTATGTTTGACTGTATTCATAACCTTCAACTTTTCTATTTTCAAATTTCTTTTCCTAGTGACTAGAACCTTTTTTTTTGTGTTGGAATAAAACAAAAATAGAGGGATGAAATTCAAGGGACTAAAAATAGTCACAAGGAGGGTGGAACATCCTTTACTTAGCCTAAGTATTTTTTTTTGTATAGAAATTGTGACAAAGTGAATTTGAGGGTTTCTCCCTCTCCTTAGAGCTATGGAAAAAAGAAGGAAACTATAGACCTAACCAGTCACCCTATAAACAACAGTTGGATTTACTTCTACATGCTAGGAGTACACTTGTCGTTGATGATGAAAAGGTAGTTGGCCTGCCAATTATCTTCTCTCAAAAAAAAAATCAAAGCCTAGGGGGCCATTGAATTTCCTCCAAATAGCTCATCATTTGTGAATTTAGATTTAGAGTAAGGAAGTCATGGGCTATTTAGAATTAAACTAATCATCCTTTTGTTGGCCTATTGGAGGGTGTTATTCAAAGACATGGTTAGAGATGTTTCTAATTCTAGGGAATCCTCTTGAATTAACTTTTATGAAATAAGAATTTGGTATTTGACCTATTTTTTCCTGTGGTCTGGCACTACTTACAATAATCATAGAACTTGCAGTATGCAAAGAAAGTTGGGTTGTGCTGTGGCAAGCCCTTATAGCCTACAAGTCAAGACCAACATGTGTATCAAATGTAGGCCTTGCCAGTGGTGGGATTTGCATTTCTCTTCAAATTAGTTTGCTATTATTGTAGCATAATTATACACAACATGCTTTAATCTTATCAACCCAAATCTACAAAACTTGATCAATTATTAGTGAAGCACATTTACCACTTGATATTTTTGTGGATTACTTCTTAACAACGATTCTAGTGCCACTTTTTTGTTGCACCCTTCTTCAGTTAAGCAATGTTATGTTGACACATGAGATTGATCTGTCATTTTGGACATAACCTCATATTTCAAAATTCCTCTATTATTTTTGCTTTGATAGGTGTTCATACCTTGTTCCAAAGCCCCCATTTTGGCACAGGCAGGAAAGATGCTGGAAAAGGTTGTGGAATTTGGCTTTATACCTTTCTATTATTTTCTTTCATTGAATTGTTATAGGAGGTTATATTTCATTTAAGTGATTTGATCTTGTCTATTTGATGATTGGATAATGGTCCCATGTAACATCCCTCCATTTTGGATGTTTGGATCGGCAGTGTTTCTTTGTAATGCTTGGTTTTGTTTATGTTGTGGCTTTGGAACTTGGTTACTTTTGACTGTTATCTATTAAGTGATGTGAATGTTATATTTTGATGTGATGTTATTTTACTCTGATGTTATCCTTATGGCATGTTTTGGATTAGCTTAACAAATAATGGATTTAATGATGTTTTATGCTTCTGATCATATAATTGATGTTAGAATCATCAGTTAGTAATTGTGTATTGGTGAAAGGGACGAGATTGTATCACTCACTTGTGAGTGCCCTACAATTCTGAGATTTCCTCTTCATGGTGTGTTTGATCATTATATATATATGCATGTTCGATGTACTCTTTTTTCGCAGGTTGACAGGTACATGACATCGACTCCACCTGGTTCACAGGTTTGAGCGTGTCCATTGACCAACGGAAATCAATTGGGAGATAGTAGCTAGGTTTTCTATGCCAAGTCGTCGCCCTAGTCATAGTGTGTTGTCGGGTTGTTGTCGAGTTAGTTGTTTTAATTTGGTCTATTTTACCTTGAGTATTTATTTAATTTCATATTATAAAGGTTATTAAATGTTAGGTGTAGTTAAAATGACGTTTAAATGTATCTTGTTGCAATGTTGAAATATTATTTATTTTATTGATTGATTTGATTTAATTAGTAAAATTAGATTGAGTTTATTGATTAATTGGATTAATGGTGATATATTAAATGAGATAGTTGTTTTGGCATTATTGTATATTTTGATTTAATTAAAATAAAAGTAAAAATCACGTTTGGATAGTTAGAGTTAAATTTAAATAAATAAATAATGAAAATGTGTTTTTAATTTCACTTTTGAAAATTGTTGATAAAGTAAATTCTTTGCAAAGATTGTATTCTTTTGTTTTAAAGAATTTTGAAAAATGCATAAGATTTGAATTAGAAAGTAAAAATTTGTTTTAAATTTAAAAATTGGAAATATCCTCCAAATTTTGCAATAAATTTAGTGGGTGGAGATATTTTAGGGGTTTGACCAAAATTGGGGAAACTCTATTTGGGGAGATTGCTATTTCATTTTGGTTTTCAATTTTTGAAATGGTGGAAGAAAAAGGGGAGCAAGGATTTGGTTTTTGTTCTTGGAAATCTTGAAGAAGGAGGGGGATTTCTTGGTGGGCTAGAAAAAGATCTGAAAGCACCATTTGAATCCTTCTATTTGTGGAGAAAAAATCAGGTTCCTCCTTTACTTATGTTTTCATTTTGAAATAAGTTTCAAACCTTTGTTTTTCTATTTGGAAATCTTTAAAATGTTGTTTAAATTCAATAAAACCCAAGTGAAATTTGTTCAATACTTGCAAGCTTGTTGAAATTTTGGAAAAAGGAAATCAATACAAGAATATTACAATGGAAAATTGAAGGAAAATCAAAAGAAAATCTTCCTATCAAACTATAATTTAAACCATTTGTTGTATTATCATTCTATGAATTTATAATTGTTGGGTATTTGGTTTATGCGAAAATTTTCTTCAATTTGTCTGTAAGCTAAGAAATTTATATATATAATATATACATATATGTATACATGATAATATATACATACATATACATATATATATATATATATATATATATATATATCTTCATATTTATGAATTTTAAAGGTCTGGTGAAAAAACTGTGTGTTTTTTCCGTTTTGGGAAATCACCCAGAAATCAAAACACGTTTTTATTTTTTGAATAAAATAAATTAAGTGTGGGTGGGGAGGCGGGTCTGCTACACAACCGCCCCCATAGGAGGTGACTGTGTAGGCAGCGTCGCTGCCCTCACAGGCAGTTGCGCTGCCCACACAGCTGTGCCTATGGGGAGGGCTACGTAGTAGCCCACAGGCTACACCCCTCATATATGAGGGTTTGGGGGCTGCGCAGCAGCATGTCGTGGTTTCCTTTTTTATATATTTTATTTTAAAATTTAGTTTTATTTTAATATATTATATACTTAATATAATATATATATTATATATTAATTTTATATTATATATAATATATATATTATATGTATATATAATATAATATTAATTAAATATAATTTTGTTTATAATTATATATATATTGTGGAAATATATACATAATGTTTAGATATTATGCATTTTCTGTTAAGATAATTTGCAATATGGAATTTTAAATTAGTTGAATTTAAAAGGATTATTTAAATATTAATTGTATATTTAAGATGTGTGGGTATTTAAATATAGTTAATTTTAAGCTGATTATTTCCCTATCGTAGTTGAAATTTAGTGAAATGTGTAATCAAATGTTTTTATTTTAATAGTGGACTTTTATTATTTTGTGTATTTGGGAAATAGGGAGATGGAATATTAGTTTAAATTCTTCAATTGTGCAATCCTAAATTTTATTACCCTGAAGTAGTGCAAGCCATTTTAATTATTTATACTTGGTTATATATGTTATGTTATTGTTTGACTTGGATTTAGGAAATCCTAAAGTAGGTGATTAAATCATCAAATTTATTTTCTTTATGTAATCTCCCTCTTTCGTGTTGATGGGAAAATAGAGTCAATGTTTTGAAGTCTTCCAGATAGGGGTTCTTTTATTAGTATGGGTTGTCGTTATGATAGTCAATCTTTGTTTTGCCTTGGGAAGTGCGTATAGTTGCACCATGTTGTTTCACCCAGTTTTCACGAATGGGGATGGTTTGTGCCTCCTTTGGAAGGAGTGGGTTTTGTATTTTGTTTTCCTCTAGTGTTTGGAGTGAGCTTCCTTTGTTCGTTGCCTCCTTGGATTGGAGAGGTCATCTTTCTAGCTACCCATTGTGGTTTTATTGTGGGTGTGTCAATAGGAGAGTGGCTCTTTATGAGGGTCCGACACACAAAGGGCTGCCAGGGTAACTCACCTAGGGTCTAATAAAGTGATAATTTAAAAGAATTAATGGGGAACTTTCACACTAATAAAGATAATGAATGCCTCTCTCATAAAGCATGCATTTGTTAAAGTTTGAGATGAGATGAGATACATAGTTTTGCATGAGGGTCCGACGGCCGGTAGAGGCAAGCTAGGGTAACCCAAGATGGGGGTTTGGTAGCCTAGGAAGGTTGAGCTAGGGTAACTCATGGAAATTTATGTATGACACTCTTCCTATGTCAGCAACCAGTCAGTTATTGTGTGGTGTATAGATGATGTACTTGATCATTGTCCTTTGGAAGCACTGTAACTTTGTGTTAAGTGATATTGTGGTTGTAGTTGTTTCAGTTCAGTTTATGTTTTAGCCTGTGTCTAGAGGTAGACGGCCTTGGTTAGGAATTCTTGGTTACTATCTCCTAGCATAGGGGGTGAGCCTTTGGGTATCACATGGCTGGGTGGAATGTGCACCTTAATCCGCTGGGTTGTCTTCTTATTCATGTGGACGAGATTGCCAATTGGAGAGCTCACGGGATCCAGTTTCTTTCCTTGCTTAATTCTTTCAGTTGATATTGTATTTTATTACCCCTCTTTGTTATCAAGGTGGAAGTTGTAATAATAATCATGCTTATTGGAATTATCTCATTCGGGGAATGAGTATTGTAATCTTGTTGTAAATTATATGATTGGAATCAAGTGGTATCTCATATTCTTGGATGCAAATTATTATGTATGGAATGTATGTGAACTTAATTGTTATGTAATTAAATGTTATGGTTTTATTTCTTGTTTCTTGTTTCTTGTTGGGTTATGTAACTCAATCTCGTAACCTTAGGGGATTGGTTGGCGATGGTTAGTGATCTTGCTTGTCAATTGTCCTTAAAAAAAATAAAAATAAAAATTAGTTCGTTGTGTAGTAAATTGCAACTTCCCCTAGGGTTGCATGGTGGGGCGTTACATCCCATAATCTTGGTAGACCTAATCCCTTGTCCTAATTTCCATGATCCTTATGAACTATCCTTTGCAACTGAACTGAAAAATGAACAGGAAGCTTGGATGACTTGTGTTCGTCGATCTTGTGTCTCATCGCAATGAAGAAAGCCCATGAACTTTCTATGTTATGTGATGCTGAGGTGGCTCTCATTATTTTCTCCAGTAGAGGAAAGCTCTACAAGATGTCTAGTGAGAACATGTATGTTTCATGCTATCTTACCCATTTTTTAATAAGAACAAAATATAACACTACTTTATTGTGGTTTGTGCTCTGCATAATTATGAAAAATAAATTGTTCCAAATCTCTTGATCTTTAACCATACAAATCAAAATGGTGTTCTTACATATTAAGTTTCCAAGTTTTATATTGTTAAAATGTGTCTCTAAAACTAGAATGTAGTCTTGCACTATCTATTATGTATTAGTTGAAAGCTCAATGACAGAGTCTTTTAATCTTAGAGTTTATAAAAATGTATTAGTTCATAGCACATTTCCAAAGTATTATAAAATTTACTTATATATTAGATAGATGGCTTTTAAGACATACCATTTGAATAAGTGGGGAGCATTCAAAAACTAGAGTAATTTATCTATCATTGCGTAATTTATCCATCAATGACATCTCTTTGAGGCATTCCATCAAAGAGTTCACACGCCTTGTGTACATTTTCACATTTTGCATAGATGTCTAACAGAGCATTTCCAACCATAATATCTAACAAAAATACCCCATCTATTATGCTCTGATGGATGTTCATACCTTGCTCCAAAGCTCCCACTTTGGCATAGGCAAGGAGGATGTTGGCATAGGCTATGGAATTTGGCTCCATGCCTGCTAATTGCATTTGCTTGAAAGTTTCTAAAGCCTTTTCAGAAAATCCATTTTGTGCATATCCCACAATCATCACATTCCATGAGATGGCATCTCTAACACCCTTCAATGCTCCCGACTATCTGCAAATCGTGTGATCATCTCTTTGAGCACATCGTGCCAGATGCAATTTACTTGATTTTCCATCGAGAGGACTCTTTTTGTTGCTAGGAGTCACGTCATAGTCCCATTGATAGCGCGAGTAGTTCTGAAGCAATCATCGAGAGGACTCTTTCCTGTCAATAAGAGTCATGTCAAAGTCCCACCAATAGCCTGACAACACTCAAACTCATTGGTGAGAGAGGTGGACATAAGCAAGAAAAAGATTGTGGTCCCTCAGATGGAACAAAAAATGTCACCACTTCTTTCCTTTCCTGCTCGCTCTCACGTTTGTGGTTTTTATCCTTTGGCGTTGGTTTTTTTCCTTGGTCTTTTGATTTGTTGGTTTTATTATATATATATATATATATATATATATATATATATATATATATATATATATATATACTTGTTTGTTGTTTGTTTTTTATTTTATTTGTGTTGATGTTTAGGCATATGTTTATGTATATAAATTTGTATACATCTATTTACATTCTTTTGTGCTTATTATGTTTTTGGTCATTTTTATTATTTTTTCACACTCACATACAAATATATATGCATGCATGTATGTATGTAGGTTTGTATGTTTGAGCGTTGGTTGGTTTGTGTGTTTTTATATTTGTTGTGAATTTTTGATTTTTTGTTTTGGTTTATTTGTAGGTTTATGTCACATACCGTTTTTCTTTTGTATTTGTTTTTGATTATTTGTTTTGGTTAATTTATTTGTTGATTTTTATTTCCATTTTTAATTTGGTTATATTTTTGTGGTTTTTTATTTCTTCATTCTTTTATTTTTTACTTAGATTTTATTTTATTTGTTTTTTGTTTGTAGGTATTTTTGGTCTTTTATGGGTATATTATATCCATATTTTTGTATTTAGGTGTGTTTGTTTTGTTTGTGCCTATAGTTTTAGGTAAGTGGTTCATTTTTTGCTTTTTTTTTTAATTGTTTTTGTTTAATATTCATTTTTTTATTATATATTTGGTGGGTTATGTTTAATTCATTGCATTTTTTGTAGGGATTTTTGTAATATTTTGGGTTTGACTTTGTATGTGTTTGATTTGTTGCTTTTAGTTATTTATTTTTATAAATGGTCCTCAAACCACGTGTATCCTCTCCTTACCCCTCTTCCTTTTTAGCCTATTTTAGTTTACAATTTTACCATTTTTCTCTTCTTGCTCTCTAATCCTAATGATGGATCATAGAGTGTGATCCAAAACGTTAATGAAAAAAATTCTACACAATCAAATCCAAAAAAAACACATCTCACTACAATATGGATTGTGGAAACTTGATATCATTAATAAGAAATGAACATTGGTAGGAGTTATTTGAAGTCTCCCCGATAAAGTAAAGTCCCCCCAATAGAATAATATGTAATAATATTTTGAGGGAGTATAATATTTCTTATAGGGATGTATTGTCTATGCATTGAAGGATATTCATATCTTGTTTCAAAGCTCCCATTTTGGCACAAGTAGGGAGGACGTTGGCAATGGTTGTGGAATTTGGCTTTATTCATGCAAATTGTATTAACTTGAAAGTTTTTAAAGCCTTTCCACCAAATTCATTTTGTGCATATCTATTGTAGATGTCCTTAAGCTATATGTCAAAGGTGTATATACAATTTGAGATCAATTGATAAGTTGATCAAACATGTAATGTTGATTTGATTTACATTTTACTTAAGATATAATTTTGTTGTGTTGCCAAATTTCATAGTTCAATAATTGGGATTCTCGATGATCTTGTATACCTAAAGTGTATGTGATGGAAATAAATTAGGTAGTCATGTCGATTAGTTTGAAAATTTGAATGATGTTGAGTTCATAAGTACATAGTGATAAGTTTTGACAAATAATATAATTTCTTGTTGCATTTATCACATAAACAAAGCCTCTTTTGATTGTAGTAGAGGATGTAGAGAGTGAAGAATTGGCTACTTTGATCTTTGAAATTGATGGTTTTTTTACTAAATTGGTAATGTTTGAAGTTTCTTTTTCTTTCTTAGATGTTGAGTCTAATTAATAAGTTTAATGTTGTGTTGCAACTTGCAGCTCGAAATTGGAGAAGTGAAAGGTGAATACGAGTGAGGAATAGTTTGGAGGAGCCAAAACCAATAGCGGTAAGAAAGCTGTGGATTTGCAAGGGGATTAAATGGGTCAAGCCCCTATAAGAGGTTGCTACCCTTCCAAAAGGATTACAATTAAGGAAGGGGAAAACAGTATAAGTATATGAAAATAGGAGTATTCTTTTTATATAGTGTTTGTAAGTTTTATAGTGTCACTGAGACATTGAATGTAACCAATGAGATTTTGATTTTTCAATGAGGCTTAATGAAGTAAATTTTCAGAGTGGTTTTTTCTCCACTCATAAATATTGTGTTGTGGATCCTCTACTCTTCATTTCATGGTGTTTTTTAACATTTGAATATCTATGCTACTTGAAATTTATATGTATAAATTTGTGAGGATTAATTAAGTTAGATTTGATTTTTAATGACTAAATTAATGACTAAATACATGACTAAATTAATGATTAAATATATGACTAAATATATAACTAAATTAATGACTAAATTAATGACTAAATATATGACTAGTTAACAACAATCAATGACTAAATTAATGACTAAATATATGACTAAATTAATGACTAGATATATGACTAAACAAATCACTACCATGACTAAATAAATAAATAAATTAATGACTAAATTAATGACCAAATCAATGACTAAAATAGTTTAGTCATAAATTTAGTGGTGTTATAAATGACTACAAATAAACTACTAAAATAGTCACATGACTAAAATTAATGACTAAAAAATATGACTAAATAAATGACTAAATAAATGACTAAAACAATGACCAAATCAATGACCAAATTAATGACTAAATAAATGACTAAAATTGTTTAGTCATAAATTTAGTGGTGTTATAAATAACTACAAATAAACCACTAGTAGTCACGTGACTAAAGTTAGTCATTTATATGCAATTTTTAGTTGTTTATGTACTAGTGTGGTGAACTCTATTGAATCATTACAAGTAATCGATATGTTATTCCACCAAATAGTACTTATGTTGAGTATAATATCAGGGCTAAGGAGGCATTATTGAGTGTTGTGATTGATACTAAGATGACAAATGTGATGGATCTGAAGACTACTTATGAGATCTAGAAAAAGTTGGAAACCTTGTATGAAGGTGATGCTAATGTGAAGATTGCTAAGCAACAAAGTCTGAAAGGGAAATATGAAAAGTTGAAAATGGGTGATGATGAAAATGTTACTACTTTCATGAAAAGAGTGAATGAACTTGTGTGTGGTTTTAGATGTGCTGGTGGATATATAGACAAATCATAAATTGTTGCTAAAGTGCTTAGATCCTTGCCTAATTCTTACAAAGTCAAGGCTAGTTCTATTGAAGAGCCTCAGACTGTAACAAATGCTACTAGAGATATGTTGATTAGTAAGCTTACTACTTTTGAGTCGAGTGAATTTGGTGATGCCCTTCCTAAGGTTGAATCTACATTCAAGGCCACTACTTCTAGAAGAGATAGACAGAGATATGATCTGGGTGAAAGTTCATCTAGAAAGACATTCAAGTATGAGGATGAAATGAGACAGCTCAATGAAGAAGAAAGAGAGCTTGAAAAACTTGAAGCATTGATTGTGAAAATAGAATCCAACGGACAAGGTAAGTATAAAGGAAATCTTCCTATTAAATGTTTATCTTGCAATAAGATAGACCATTTTGCATCAAGGTGTCTTGAGAGAGTTTCCAAGCCAAGATTTAACAAGCCTAAATTCCAAAAGAAGTGTTACTATGCTGGTAATGAAGGTGTGACAAATGATGAATCTGACAAAGGAAATGCAAGTGAAGATGAATTTGTGTTTATTGCTATCAAGGAAAATAATCATGTGTCTACTGAATTTGCTAGTTGTACAAATGTGGAGCCCTAGCTGCTTGAGTTGAAGAGAAAGATGAATGGGTAATTGACAGTGGTTGTTCTCATCATATGACAAGACATAAAAGTATGTTTGTGAATTTAGAAAAGTATGATGGTGTTGTGAGATTTGGTGATAATACAGTTGGTGTGATTCATGGAAGAGGATGCATTTCTCTTGATGGTAAGCACAATACTGATGATGTCTTGTATGTTGAAGGTTTGAAGCATAATCTTTTAAGTGTTGGATAGATGGTTGATAAGGGATACAATCTTCAATTCATGGATGGTAAGTGCAAAATATTGGGAAATTCTAGAAATGTGATTGCATTAGGTACAAAAACAAAAGGTAATATTTTCCATCTAAGTGTTGCTAGTACAAGTTTTTTGATTGCTCAAATTGATGAAAGCTAGTTGTGGCATAGGAGAATGTGTCATGTTAACTTTGATAATATTGTCAAGATAAGTTCCACTAAGGTTGTGAGAGATCTTCCTAAGCTGATGAAACCTACTAATGCTATATGCAAAGAATGTCAGTTAGGAAAGAAAACAAGAATTTCATTTTAAAGTAAACAACAAAATTCAAATGGATTGTTGGATCTTGTGCATACTGATTTGTGTGGTCCTACTAGAACTGTAATTTTACAAGGATACAGTTAATTCATGTTGCTTATTGATGACTATTCAAGGATGATGTGGGCTACTTTCTTAAGGGAGAAATCTGAAGCTCTAGAAAAGTTCAAGAGCTTTAAGGCTATGGTTGAGACAGAGACATGTCTAAAGATTAAATGTCTAAGATTAGATAGAGGTGGTGAATTAACTTCTGGTGAGTTTAATTCTTTTTGTGAAGAGCATGGAATAAAGAGACAGTTATCTACACCACAGAACCCTCAACAAAATGGAGTTGTGGAAGGGAAGAACATAAAAGTTCTAGATGCTTCTAAAACCATGATATTGGAAGGAAATTTACCTCATATCTATTGGCGAGAGAGTACTATTGTGTACACACTTAACCAGGTACAAATCAAAGGTGATATTGGTAAGACTCCTTTTGAGCTATGGACTGGTCAAAAACCTATTGTTAGATATTTCAAGATCTTTGGAAGGAAGTGTTATATAAAAAGAGATGAAGATATAGGAAAGTTTGATGCTAGGAGTGATGAAGGGATCTTTCTGGGTTATGCTACTAAAAGTAAGGCCTATCAATGTTACAATAAGAGATTGAAGAAAATGGTTGAAAGTGAAAATGTTAAGGTTGATGAAGACTTTGGTACATTATCTAGAACCTGTGGATATGATTATGATGATCAGAATGATAGTACAAACAAGGGTCAAAACTCAAGTCAAGTCCAAATCATTCTGGTGAATCAAGAAGATCAAGAGGAAGGAGAAACTGGTGGAAGAACATAAGAGAGATCATAAGAGCTTGAAGTTGAAGAACATTATAAGAAGAATATGAGGTATTAAGGTTGAATCATTCAGAAGATCAAATTATTGGTGATAAGAACAAAGGCGTCCAAACTAGGAGAAGGATTGCAGAAGAATATTGCTTGATTTCAAAGACTGAGCCTAACAACGTGAATGAAGCATACAAATATGAACATTGGGTTGAAACAATGAAAGAGGGATTACAAAAAATTGAAAAGAATGATACATGGATTCTTGTTCCCAGACCTAAGGATAATAATGTAATTGGAACTAAATGGCTCTTTAGAAACAAACTAAATGAACAAGGTGAAGTGGTTAGAAACAAAGAAAGACTGGTATGTAAGGGATATTCACACATGGAAGGTATTGATTTTAGAGAAACATTTTCCTTTGTTGCTAGAATTGAAGCTATGAGATTATTTCTTGCTTATGCTGCTTACAAAGACCACAAATTTTATCAAATGGATGTCAAGTCTGATTTTCTAAATGGTGAATTGGAAGAAGAAGTGTATGTTGAAAAAATTGATGGATTCCAGTTGATTGATCAAGAAGATATGGGTTGTCGATTGAAGAAATCATTGTATGGAATCAAACAAGCCCCTAAAGCATGGTATGCCAAATTGGATAAGTACTTGGTGAAGCTTCGATTTAACAAAGGTACTGCTGATAGTAATCCATATTTCAAGAATGATGATAAACATTTGATTGTGGAAGTTTTTGTTGATGGTATCATATTTGGAGGAGATGATAGCTTGTGTATGAAGTTTTCTAATGAGATGTAGAATGAGTTTGAGATGTCAATGATTGGAGAGATGAAATTTTTCTTAGGATTGAAAATTACTTAGTTAGATAAAGGGATCTTTATATCTCAGTCCAAGTATGTGAAAGAATTGCTGAAGAAATTTGGTATGGAAGATTCAAATCTAGTTGGTACACCTATGGTGACTAGATGCAAGTTGACGACTGATGATGATTCTCCAAAGGAAAATCAGACTAGATACAGATCAATGATTGGTGGATTGCTTTATTTGACTCAAACTAGGTCTGATATCGTGAATGTTGTATGTATTGTTACTAGATTTCAAGCTGATCCTAAAGAATCTCATGTGACTATTGTGAAGAGGATTTTCAGATATTTGAAGGGGACAATTGATTTTGGTTTATGGTATCCTAAAGATGATGATCTTACTTTGAGTGCTTTTATTGATGTTGATTGGGTAGATGTGAATGACATGAAAATTACTAGTGGTGGAGCATTTTTCTTGGGAAAGAAGTTGATTTCATGGTTAAGAAAAAAACAAAATGCTATTTCTTTATCTACTGCATAGGCAGAATACATTGTTATTGCTAATAATTGTACTCAAGTACTATGGATGAAACAGATGTTGAAGGATATCGTATTTGTGTATGGTGATCCTATTGCTATATTCTGTGATAGCTCAAGTGCTATTAACATTTCTAAGAATCTAGTGTTGCATTCTAAGCCCAAGGATATATCTATCAAGTTTCACTTTTTGAGAGAGGAAGTAAGTGAAAAGGAAGTTAGATTGGAGTATGTGCCTACTAAGGAGCAAATTGTAGACATATTTACCAAGACATTTCCTAAGGATACTTTTGAGTATCTTAGAGGGAAGTTAAGGGTGATTACCCCTCCTAATCAGAACTAAGGATGCATTGATTTACATTAATTTGTGCATTTCATGATCCTATTTTGATCTAGATTGATGTTGTGGTGCCTGCTACTCAGGGGGAGTAGTCAGATGTTCATATGTTTAGGTGTTTAGATATGTGGTTCAGATCTTGTATAGAATAAATATTTTCCATTAATTTCAAAGGGGGAGGAGAAAAATGTGAAAAATCTTTGTGGCACTAGTACAAAAACAACAATATATGACTAAATAAACTACTAAAAGTTGCATATATGTGACTAATTTTGGTCACATGACCATTAGTAGTTTATTTCCGGTCATTTATAACGCGACCAAATTTATGACTAAACTATTTTAGTCATTGATTTAGTCATTGATTTAGTCATTGATTTGGTCATTGATTTGGTCATTGATTTAGTCATTTATTTAGTCATTTATTTAATCATATATTTTAGTCATTAATTTTAGTCATGTGACTATTTTAGTGGTTTATTTGTAGTCATTTATAACACCACCAAATTTATGACTAAACTATTTTAGTCATTTATTTAATCATTGATTTGGTCATTGATTTAGTCATTTATTTAGTCATGGTAGTGATTTGTTCAGTCATATATTTAGTCATTAATTTAGTCATATATTTAGTCATCAATTTAGTCATTGATTGTTGTTAACTGGTCATTTATTTAGTCATGGTAGTCATTTATTTAGTCATGTATTTAATCATTTAATTCATTACTTTAGTCATATATTTAGTCATTACAAATCAAATCTAACTTAATTAATCCTCACAAATTAATACACATAAACTTCAAGTATCATAGGTATTCAAATGTTGAAGAAGCACCATGAAATGACGACTAAATTTTTTGAACAAATATGATTGATAAAACACAAACACAAACACAGTATTTATGAGTGGAGAAAAAACCACTCTAAAAATTTGTTTTATTAAGCCTCATTGGAAAATCAAAATCTCATTAGTTACATTCAATGTCTCAGTGACACTGTACAACTTATTGACACTATATAAACAAAATACTTTTATTTTTATATACTTATACTATTTTTCCCTTCCTTAATTGTAGTCCTTTTGGAAGGGCAATGACCTCCTATAGGGGCTTGACCCATTTAATCCCCTTGCAAATCCACAGCTTTCCTGCCGCTATTGGTTTTGGCTCCTCCAAACTCTTCCTCACTGGTATTCACCTTTTACTTCTCCAATTTGGAGCTACAACCTGAAATAAGGTTTTGAAATTAGTACGTCAAAAACATATTTGGAAGTATATTTTTATCAGATATTGTAGTTGCAAGTTCCACTAATTATAATAAGATAAATAGTTTTACCTTTTTGCATCAACTAATGCAATTCTGATAACTTTTAGAGGATCGACAATGCTAGCCTTTATCATATCAACATACTCAACTGCAAGTTGCAACACAACATTAAACTTATTAATTAGACTCAACATTTAAGAAGAAAAAGAAACTTCAAACATTATCAATTTAGTTTCCTCGTAGCTTTCCTCTAGCATATCTAGAACCTCTTTAGATGTTCCATCCAACTATCATCACTCCCATACAGGTAGAATTGTGTATGTCTATCAAACTATCATCTTTCCCATAGAGTTAGAGCTAAATTCATTTAGAAATATTTTCTCGCTGAGCAATCCAATTCCCCTAGCAAGCCTAACATATAGACAACCTCCCTTACATTCAAAAATTTACTCAAAGATGTCATTTTTAGTCTCAAAAACACCTTACCGTTCATTTGTCAAAACTACATAATTAATAGAAAAAAAATCAATCGAAAAAGCATGAGGAAAAATAATCTACCTCTATATTATTAGGGGTGATCAAATACTACTTAAATCTACAATCAGAAACCCTCCTATGAGATACAACCAATCCTATCAGATTAAAAAACAAGAACTAAAACCTTCTTGAGAATCACAACAACAATACCTAAAATCAATCAATGGCCAAATGTAATTTTGTCCAAACATGTAGTAATCAAAAGGCTCATGTATTGCTTTGTGATAATTAGAAAATGTGAAAGGATCCTGAAAAAAAGGAAGAAATAGAAGAAATTATGCATTTGTTCAAATGAGTAAATATAGTGTAATGTGTTAATTGTTTTTTCTTTACATCATTTAGGAACTAAAGCATAAAAAATTGCATAGAGAGGATTTGAAGCAGCAAACCTCAAACTGTAACAGAATCTAGTTAAAAGTTGTTGATATGTTTGAAAGGACTATTTATTTTGCATTGGGATTCCCACTCTCAAAAACCTGACAAAGGCAATCCAGATACATGACCATTAGAAAGATAGAAAATTATCACATTAAAGAGAGGAAACAACAAACACTCTGTTAAAATTCCATTCCTGCCTCAAAATCTACTGCTTTGCAAGAAAGAAAAGCATTTTAGGAAATTCCAAAGCAATACTTTCATATTTTTTTATTAAACATCAATATAAAGACCTTTGTTTTGTTGCTCTTACAGGAATTTTTAACTAGGAATGAAACTATTTCAACATTTAGAAAACCACATTTGACAAGTATACGAGGTATTGGAAATGCAAACTTACAAACTATTTGCAAAAATACTTTTACATTTTAAGATAGAGAAATTTCATTTTGTGGACTTGCTTTAGTGGAAAAGAAAAAGCAGAGTTGATGACCATCACTAGCTAGGTGTGTGGCTTCAAGAAGGTTTAGAAGGTTGGTCGCTATCCTTATTCAAGGGTAAAATCTATTACTAGGTCACTGAAAACACTGTCTCAACTCCAGCATCCAAACTAGGTTGGGATTCTTGTTGTCTATGTAATAAATGAACAAAAAATGAATTTGCAAAAAGTTTGATCTAATTATGTCAGATCAATGCTCAGGAATAGAACCCAAAAATACTTTTGTCTAATCCTGTAATATTCAAAGGTCCTATTTTCAAGTTCCTTCTTCAAAATATATTTTATTGGACTATATATGAATCTGGAAGATCTTCTCACATAGTTAATGAAGTCCATGGAAAGTTACAAACCACTCTCTTTCGTCTAATCATTGCAAACCTAAAAAAAAATATAAAGAACAAATTCCAACCTAACATTCTCTTATTTGCATTTAATTTTATGCAAAACTGAAATTAGCTAATATGTTGTTCATAATAATTACTAAAGTTGTTCCACTAAGGAGTTAACTAGTCTATCCAGCTCAAGAAAGTGTAGCAGTATGCCTACTAAAGCTTAACAACAACTACTAGACATTATAAGTAAAAACATCAAAAGAATTAAACCATTGACAAGGGAAAAACCAAGGCATGCGATAGGTATGAATAGATGATGGGTGGCTTTGGTAAAAGATAAGTGACATGGAATAGAACAAAAGTATGGAAAAAAAAGTTGCTTCCCTGTCACTTCCGTGGGCTTTTATTTAATGGGTGCTTTTGATTTTGTAAGAAAAACTAATGGGGCAATTCTAGTTAGCATGTAGCAGACAACTAGGAGGATATACCGCACCACTCCAACTACCTTGAGCATTATAACACATAGATATTGCATTGCCACTTTTTATATCCTCATGACTGCCATTTCCATAAATTAAGTGCACATCTTGGAGACTAATGTTCAAGCATGGAGCTTTTGCTGTACAAGAAAATTTCACTGCCACCATTGTTGCTAAAGTTCCCTTTATATTGTTGTATGCAACATTGCTAATTTGAACTACATTGGTCTACAAAAACTAGCATATCAATTTAGTTAGTGTAATTTTAGCTCAAAGCTTAGATCAATAAGCCCAAATTAAAACCTTAATTGTATGCCTCTACCTAGTTAGAACAATGAGAAGAATGAGGGAAATAATACTTATCAATGAGGATGGGATTCTTAACATTTCTCATCTCCACATTAGAGAATGTTAGATGTGTAGCTAGGCCTTTTCCACCTTGCCATGTTTTAATTCTCAATCCATTGTCAGTGTTAAACAAATTGACATCACTTACAGTGACATTTCTTACACAAGCTTCCTGATTATGTTTTCCTAGGCTTCCCACACTGAACTAAACAAAGAAGTAGAATTAACATTTAACTACTTGTCTTCAGAAGACAAAATTACAACAAAAGCTATGAAGTTTTGAGATAAATTATGACCTGATTCCATGCCCTGGTCCACATGTAACATGTTGAATGTGAATGTTGCAGGAGCCATGCCCCACAAAAATGAAATCATCACCTAAATATGATATTCATATTCATTTGAAGTCCCATGCCATAAAATAATGTTTACAATGATACTATTTCATTACTGCTATTGGAGAAATAAATACACATTCACAATATTTCTGTAATTATATAAGTATAGGTTATTGATAGAACACATGGCAATTATTTGTACCCACTCCCCATTGTGTAGTAACAAATACTGTTGTTACCATAAACAATCCTTGGCTTATGTCACCCAGATGTATACTCACCTATTGTATAAGATAAAGTACTTAATCATTAGAGAAGTGCCAATTGATAACCTTTTAGACTTGAGTGTTTGGAATTTTCTATATATGAATTTCTAAGGTTCATCTCAGGCATTCAAAGTGGGTGTATATTGATAGTTGAATTTTTCTATCATAATAAAAATACAAGTTTAAAAGATGTAGATATTCTCTTTAATTGTCTAGGAGAGATTAAGGTTTACCTATCCCTACAGTAATATCTTGAATCATCACATTCTTAGATTATTGTATGTGAATTCCATTAGTGTTTGGACTATTAGAAGGAGCAAAGATATTCAGCCCATATGCTTTAACATCATTACAGAAGTCTCCTTGTTTGCATGGCTGCACAGACATTACAGGTATAGATTAGTAGCAGCATATAATACATATTTGAAAAGAAGATGTCAAGCCCAGGATTCTGATTAGCTTCTTCTGTATAGAAAGTTAAATTATCAAAGAAATATACCATAGTTTCGTAAATCTACATCCTTTTTTTTATTTATTCTGCATGATTCATCCCACCAAGGTTTTCCACTTCCATCTAGAGATCCTCATCCTTCAACTATCAGCCCATTTACATCTATGAACTGTAGCCAATGATATAGGACTTGTTTGTTCTAGAGACTGTGTTCTCTTGGAGCTATAAGATTTCCTACCACCTGTCCAAAATGCATTTTCAATTTTAAGTTTGAATGAGAACACTAAATCTAGAACAATTTCTCTTTCAATAATGGAGTTTAATTGAACATTAGTATTGTTGTACTACCATCTCTAATCAGTCTAAGAAAGGCTCATGATTCAGTTGAACCTAGTTTCTAGGCCTAAATAAGCAAAGATCAAGATGATGTTAATCTCAAAAAATAACATTACTTGCACCCTAATATTTTGAGCTTTACAAGGCCCCTTGAAGGTAATAGGGTTGAGCAAGTATTCTCCTTTGGGTATATAAACTACAGAGGGATTGCCAAAAATACATGCTACATTCCATGCTCCAAGAAATACCTGCATTTGAGAATTCAAACAAATGAATCGTAAGATATACGCTGAGAAACAAATGCTAGGCCTTAAGCACATTTTGCTGCAGAGGTGGAGATAGGTAGATATTGATGTTGAGTGAGATCCTTAGCAATGTATATGCCACTATTGTATTGAAGCTTGTGATTTTCAGAACAACATTCACATTAGCAATAAATCATAAGGAAAATGGATTTATAAAGCACACAAATGCTTGCATTAGCAATTTAGCACTAGGGGAGAGGACCTAGTAGTTGAGCACCCTAACTTCACGCTTCTCAAAATTCTACATGGAAATTTCAAATCACTCCCAATTTTTTACAGTAGCTTACTTGGCAAGTCCCCTGATTGCAACTAAGGTTTCAAGGCCACATCATCGAATATGATGCCACATTAGCATGCTTTTTGTCGAAGTGTCCAAAAAGGCCCCAAAAAAAGTGAGACCGATACTTCTGCACTATATCATGTTTTATTGGTGCATTGATGTGGCATCACATGATTTGTTACTTTTTAGATCTAAGAATATATTTCATTCAGAAAATTCTTGAAGGATTTCATTACATTAGAATTTTTTTTATTGCGAGGTTTTGACATCCCATATTAATCCTTAAGAGGTTTAATGCCTGAGGACAAGGACATTGCAATCAAAGCATGCTATTTCATGGCTAGGAATTGACTACTCTTAAATTTCAATTTTTCATCTTGAAGATCTATAATAATACACTTTGGTGTCGGATTCGAGGATATAGTAGAGTATCACAAATTGAGTTATTTTGTTTAGTTCATGCTGTGTACCAAAACCTGAACATCTCACATATACTTGAATGTATCAGACAAGGGCATAACATGTCATCACGTAATCCTTGTTTTCTTGTGGCGATATTGTCAATCATTAAGCAAAAAAATTATGGAGCTTATCTTTTAACTTATGGTACTCCTGGAAGCACACTGACCTTGGGTCTCTCCTTCCTTTCAGTTCACGGTGTTCAAAAATAGTAAGAAAAGCCTTTGTTTCCTTGTCTAATTCCACAAGTTTATTGAGGATTTTGTCTTCACAGTGTATGGTTTGTGTGCTACCACTAGCATCTACATCTTCTCCCTTATCTACATGTTTTCTTTTAAGCTTGGAATAAGATTCCACACAGAATTCTCTGGAGGAAAAATTTCAGGGAAAGAGTTTATGCTGTGGTCTTCGAAGTATAGGTTTGGGGAGCATGACAAGTCCTCTCCATGAAAATAATCCTTTCTGCTTTGATTTCTTCCAGTGGCTGCAATCTACAAAATTGGACAAAATCACGAGTAAGATTTTAGAATTTTACTACTTAAAGCTATGCTTCCCTGGTTTTGGGAATGATTAAATGCCCTAGGAGGGCATAGGATAAGCTCCTTTAATGCATTTTCAATTGCTTTATGACTCCTTGAAGATGGTCTGTCATACTTATGACCTTCATATGAGACTGTCATCTACTATCTATGATCATGACTGCCCTATTGATATTTGACTCTGATCTGGGTTATAAGCACTAGCATCAACATTATGCTACCTGAGGACTCTAACAATGCCTTGGCACTATCATTGTTGAGTATTGACTTCATTGTTTCATGACTGTCATAGTAATGGCTCTTGTCAGTTATGATTAAACCCCCTACCACTTACAACTGTCATGAATGCTACTTGTCAACAATATGAAAGCTATTGTTTTCAAGATTTGGACAGTACTGCCATCACAACCTTATCTTCCCATGACTATCATATGAATATGTTAACTGTGCATTCTTTTCTCTTCAGCAATGTATCACTGTCACTTGAGTTTGTCCTTTTTCATTGTTTGTATCTTGATAGAAATCTTGCTTGCCTACCCAACATCATAAAAGACCTCTGCTCTAGTGTCATTAGCTCACTGTAGTTTGTTATCGTCTCCCTTAAGACTCTCCTTTTCTTGTTCACTAAACCAGCTCTAAAGTCTTCAACCTATGTTCTTATGCATTCAAGATTTCCCTTTGTATCACTCTCACTCCATATAATATCATGACTATAAGAATTTCTCTGTCACTTTGCTTGATCATAGCTACTAGCCTACTGCCCCTATGAAGCCCAAAATAACCGTGGTTATGAATGATGATTGTCCCTAAGTATCATAAGCAAGTTGCTATCCTACTTGACTTCCCTCATGACTGACTTAGGGTTTCATGCTTATGAGTGCAGGTGACAATGAACATGGTCTGTCCTATGATTGTGATATGTCTTGACAATACTTTGAACCTGACCTTATAGTCATAGGGTTCACTACCTTTAATGTCCCTTCTTCTATACCTTAGACTGTGATCACTATTTTTATCTTTATCATTTTGAAATATGGTTGTCCATAATCTACTACTCACACTAAATTGCATCCTTTCATCTTCTTTAACATGCAATTCTTTTGGTGAACCACATGCTTCCTCCAAATGACCGTAGATATCAAATTTCTTGCTTGATTTTCTTCTTGAGACACTATCATTATCCCTCTCTAAATCTGTGGATGACAAAGGTCATGAATGAGATCTTGCAAGATTTTTTTGGTGAGCCTTCATCATTCTAGACTTACTAACTTTATCAACAATACTCTTTTTCTTAGGTAGTAGTAGCATCCACTAGTCTTCCTTTCATTGAGATTTGTCCTTTAAGGATATCTGCCATTGTTATTGACTTTGTTAGAGACACGGTGACTTTTCCAAACCCTATGATCCAAGCACTTTGCCAGCACTCACTGAATGGATCAGTTGCTTTGAATTTCAAACTTGTTCTTCTCTTCAAGTTTATGATATGGACCAACTCCATTTAAGATAATGTCAACCCTTAAGTTGGAGGTCCCAACTTGCACTGGTAAGTCTGATTTTGTAGTGCCAACTTTAGCTTTCTCTTCATCCAGTACATGTTTCAACACACCATGTCAAAGAAAATGATCAATAACAGACTACAATACTTTTTCTTGAGGGAACTATCCCTGTGTTTTCAAATGTTGAAACAATGCTTGGTAAGGAGGAAACTATGGGAAAATGGCAAGAAGCCTTGCTATCATCCATCTATCTAGGAATTTTTTCTTCAACTTTATTTGATATTCTATTCTTAGACAATCCAATTTTGAAATCATCAATCTCTTCTCCCATGTAAGATCTTTCTGCTTAATAATTCCTCCTTCCAACTCCTGTATTCTTTACTTAGGCGGGTCCTTCATCATCTGAACCCAAAAGAACCATTCTGCCATTAGCTAAACAAGAGGAGGAATCTACACTAGAGTCATATATAAATTGTACCATTTTTGTTAAGGAACAATAGAATATAGTCACTCAAAGCTACCTAAAGGCTTTGAAACATGGAGAAAGAATGCATAAAATCCTAGAGATCTTCCTTATTCAAAAATCTC
Organism: Sequoia sempervirens; assembly: GCA_007258455.2. Taxonomy (NCBI): domain Eukaryota; kingdom Viridiplantae; phylum Streptophyta; class Pinopsida; order Cupressales; family Cupressaceae; genus Sequoia; species Sequoia sempervirens. Next base: position 9,673,640 of record VDFB02072274.1, on the reverse strand, counting down.
GGAAGAGTATGTTCATTCTCCTTCTGCAAAAAATAAGTATCATACAAGGTGACCTCTTTTCCACTATGACTTGTCTGATACTATCCCTTTCACATGATTGTTCTATTGTCATAGTGACAGTCCTTATAAAGTGTGGGATTTAAGCCATGCATGTGATCAGACCACATTCTAGCCAATCATTTAATACACCTCTGTCTAAAAGGGTTCATATTCTTTACCTGAATCTCCTAGCCAATAGCAATTGTAGAGTTCCTCAACTCGTTGTGGCACAACATATGCTCATCCTGATTCATTGAATGGATGTCTACACAAAAGACACTCTCCCTCCTTGGCTGGCAATTCTTTCTCTCCAATCACTATATCCACCCAAGGATACCTTTTTTTGCCATACAAATATGTAACACTATTTTTGATAGGGAATTGACACCTTGAGACATCTTCAGATATTTTCATTTGAGGCTGCTCATTTATCTCTACCAATTTGAAAACATATCCAAGGGCAGGCTGAGTAAAGCATGTAACAAGATGGGTACCTTTCTCAAATGCATACACCTGATGGCCTTGAATCCAACCTTATTCCTTGTGCTTTGTATCTAGTATTTGTGTCAATTGAATCTTGGCCAGCTTCCACTGTCATGTTCTTTGCATTGGCCATGGTTGACAACTTGACAGCATATAAGAGTATACAGCTTTAGTAAATCTTTCTCGAGTGTAGTTGCCAACATTGATGGGCTGCAACAAATATCAGTTGGTCTGATTGCTTCATGGGCCTCTCGTGCATTCTTTACTTTGAATTCATGTTCCCTTGTTTTGTGCAGGTTTGAATGCTCGTGTCTGAGCACTCTGATTTCTTCTTGCAATATTCCATAATCATGCTTCAGTATACATATGCATCCTTTGGCATACCTCTTAAGATATTCAATGCATATCACATGCCTTTAAACAAAATGCTAAAAATCACGAGACTGAGAAGACTTCTATATCTTTTGTAAATGTTTCTATCATATATTCTACAATAGCCTTCATAGCTTTACACTTGCCCCTTTCACCATTGAGGACTACTTTCAACATGATTCCCTTGTGCTCACTCGGACATGAGCTTTTCAAAAGAAGTTTGATAGTAATATTCACATTTAACATGGTTCTGGAAGTCTTAACTAGTAAATAAGATTTTCTCAACAAGGTTTTTGGAATCTTTATCGACTATGGGAGGGTTTCAAGAGATAACACACCTGAAGATCACGAAGCTGAGCGCCAAGTAAGGTTGAAAAATACATGTTCTCCTTTCAATACAGTGTTTGACACAATCCTGGCCGCCATAGTAGTTTGCTACCTATTAGGCAAGTGCTAAGGCCATGGAAACCCTAACAACATTGACCCATTCTACTAAACTCAAAATCTTTCACTAAAAGTTCCCTCGAAAGCATGTAACATGGGTTTTCAGTATACATATAGTTTCTTTGATGGTCATTCTATTGAACTCTATTTATTGACAACTTGGACAATGATCAGAGGACAATGAATGTAAATAATTACCAATAGCCAACAACATTCATTACCACTATTTCATATAGTAAATGGAGGCTAGTAGTGAATCGAATATACTGATCTTGACATTGCATTTACTGCAAAGATAGTTATATGAGCTATGAGCAGTGAATTAGATTGACCATATTGATATGCATTTACTACAAAGATATTATATATTTTATCTTTGAATGCATCCTATCTTCCAAAAATCGATACTTTTTTATAGTGAAATTTACTGACATGAAACAAGTTTTATGGTACAAGACAACTTCCTAACTGAAACCTCACACTAAATATAGCTTATTGACTAATTATAAGATTGGAATTGTATGTTTAAACTTGTAATTTCTCTTAATGAATTCATCTTTGAATTATTCTTCTATTCTTTGATATTCGAGGTAAAATTATTCTATATAGCTTTCAATATGAATGTGAAAATATTAACCTTTTCTATACTATAGCTATTTTAATATTTATTTTATAATTCATGCAGCCCTTCATAACTCATTTTTCATAGTCATTACATATATATATTATATGTCTTTTTGACATCATTTTCCAATGGTATCTTTATATCTTGTGTTCTTTTTGGCTCAGAACTGTTCTATGCATGTGTATATATATTTTATTGGAAATATATCTTGCTGATAGAAAACAAGTCTAAATCAACTCCTTGAACTTTATCATATCGAGCAAATGCTCTCGCTTTGATCTCACATTGTATGTGATGTAATGTAGTGTGTGCTTCTTCAATCTGCAAGTCTTACACTAAAACAAATAAATTGTGCTGCTAAAGTGGAACAATTTCCTAAATTTGAGTGCTTGCAGTTGCAGTAGCCTCTGCTATTACTTTTTTTGGCATGGGAGTCCCTGACAATAAGACTAAAGTGCTAAGAGAATTGGTAAGTGTGAAAACAGATCTTTTAGAGTACTAAACAATTCTATAAAAATGTGAGATCCACGTGCAAGCTTTTTCAAGTGGGTAGAGCATCGTTGCGAATAGATTTCGATTAAAATAGGGGAGAGGACCCAGTACCTGAGCATGTTTCAATAGTTGTGATAGTAGTTGTTTATATAATGTCCAATGGTTGTGACTTGACTACCCATAATTAAACAAAATGTATTCCTTTGATCTAAAAAGCAACCAATCATGTGATTCCACATCGGCACTCAATAAAACATGTTGTGAATGCACAAGTATTGGTCTCACTTTTTTTTTGGGCCTTTTTGGACACCTTGAAAAAAATCATGCTGATGTGGCATCATATTTGATGATGTGGCCCTGAAACCTTAGTTATAAGCAGGGGACTTGCCAAGGAAGCTGCTGTAAAAAATTGGGAGTGATTTGAAATTTCCACGTAGGATAATTAAAAGCACGAAGTTAGGGTGCACAACTACTGGGTCCTCTCCCCTAGATACGGAGGTCTTTTCCCTCTCTCTTTCACCCATAAGATTGTCTAATAACTCTCAAATACTGAGTTTTAATATGTTTAGTTGTAGTTTTTTTTTGAAAGTACTAAGTACAAGAAACAAAGGGAGGGAAAAAAGTTATAGTGTGCATATTAATTATCTTGAATGTGGAGTTTACGATAATTAATATGCTCTGAAAGAGATGAGTCAGGAAAAAAATTATTCAAAGCATATTAATTATCTTCCATATTAACTATTGTTCAGTAACCTTATTACAAACTTTAATTAAATAATTTTGAAAGAATTCAAAATTATTTAATTAAAGTTTTGAATGTGGAATTTAATTTTGATTGGATATTAATGTCCACAATTGGCCAGAAATAGCCAACAAAACTGACACAAAGAATAAAACTGAAAACTACAAATATAGCATGCTGTTTGCATCTCCAGCAAAGTACAGAATAATAATTAAACAAAAAAGTCAAAAGTCCTGAAACCATAGAGCAACAAATGTAACATCCGAAATACAAAAACCTTAGTCAACTAGCCATTCACATATAAGAATAATTGTAATATCCTAAACACAAAAAGCAAAGTCAAATACCAACTATGCTCACAGTTGTAACAGCAGGGTCACATGAGCCATTTAAGATTTTTCAAGGCCTGTGATTTTTTTTCTGCATTATTTCAAGTAATAACTAAAATGTAATCCTTTTGTAATTACTCAAATTGGAGGTTAGATCTAAAAGGAAAGTAAAAGGGGAAGAAAAATGAAATGTAAAGGAACATGGCAAATTTTTTATTAGATAGCAGTTGCATAAGTTCAGTCCCCCCTCTCCATCTACAATAGAATTTGTTGAGAAAGGTGTCTCAACCTTTCATCCTAATGCTCCATATTTATTTATTATTTTTCCCTCACATGAGAAAAAGGACATCCCATTTTGAGGTGGCATTCTTGGCCTCATGTTGGAATGTGTGTAGGAAGTTGTAAAAGCATCTAATTTCATCATAATGTATAAAAACATCTTATGAAATAGGAAGATGGGAGTTGTGTATGATAGATTCTATGGCACATAAGAATATGTAAGAATGGAGTTACAACTTTCAAATGGAGCTCATATTTTGAGGGGGAAACTGTGATAACTTATTACAAGTCATCACAAGGTGTAGGAATCTGCTAAATCTAGTCTATTGAGCAACTCATGAAATATGGCATTAAAATATGGACCAAAGATAGCATCACTTTTGGGTCATTGTTTTGGCTCATGATTTTTGTAAACCACACTTGGTTTGTGGTTTGAGTTTTATCTATTTATTGCGTGTTTGGGTTGAAATATGCATAGTGTCCTTTGCAGGTATGATTATTGTGCAAGAATTACTCCATATTTACGTGTTGATGCTCGAACACTAAAATAAGCACTTAGATTGTATGAACTATGCCTAAAACTATACTCCTATAACCAGAAATGATCAACTAGTGACTTCAACCCAAAATGCCACCAATTTACACAAGTCCAACTTGGAGTAATTTTCATGCCAACACAACCAATATTAATGAGCATATAAACTACAACAGATCATTTCTTAAATGATACGACCAACCAAATGGCCTATTCAAAAGTTTTCAAAACTATGGCTAGTTACAGCCTGCACTATCAAATGAAATCAACTTAAAATATGTTAACAATTAGTCTTAGATAAGTATATCTTGCTTGGTAATTGTGCAGCCTTAACAATATTAAACAAATCAGATCCTGCCTCCTAATTTGTCATGTCACCTTCAAAATTGATATCATATACTAATTTCTTTCCACATAGGCTGGCAACTAAAGAAATATCTTTCAATATACCTCAAAGAATCAACAGCCAAAGACTTTCATACTATGCATCATTCTCATAATAAAATATGCTAACTGTGAAGGAAATTAAAGTACAACTTGGTAGTAGGTAAACCAAAATATAATATAAAAATTTCCAGCTTTCACCCAAGCTGCAATTGACAAAGAAGAAACAAAAAAAAAGGAAAAGTTGTGTTAGATCTTTGTTAGAAATTTGTCTTCCCGTATGGCATCTTCCTCCTAAAATTTATATGGAGCCCAACTTCTTTTATAAATTTTTCTTCTAGCCAAGAGATTAACATGGTTGCTCAATCTTCAAGAAAGGGATTTTGGCAAACAATGGATGAGTTTTCTCAAGCTCAATTCCTTTTATAATCATCTATTTGCTATTTTTAGCCCTCCAAAAGAAGTCTCTAGAATTTATTTTTCTTTTAGTTTTAATATTTCAATTTTCCCCTTGGCCTGATGACATCAAGTTAGGCTTCTTTAAAAACACTTTCTAATATCACTTTTAGGTACTTTATAATTGAGTAATAAAATAAAAGTTATCTTTTTATAGAATTAAAGTTACTTTTTGGGCAACTTAAATTAAATTATTTCCTCAGTCCAAAGAAAGGGACATGATAGATCTTTACATAGATATAAATTCACAACCGACCAATGAAAAAGTAAAGAATTTCATAAACATGTAATGATTATTTATACCCTTAAATCAACTAGTAGATTTATGATAACAAAAATTAATAGAAAGGTTTTCTTTGACAATGTTTTGATTAGTTACTAGTTAGAACCAATACATTCTTCCTTGGGAGATGAGTCAAAATCACAAAGTTAGTGCAAACAAGTTGTAAGTCCCTTTGCCCAAATGGCTTAAATGTGATACACTTTTTCCTTAAGAGCTTATAAATGAGATAAATCATGTTTTCATACAGATATTTAGAAATCCTTACAAATCAACCATATTCCATATGTTAGATCATGAGGATTTTACATCTACTGCAATAGAAAACCAAATAATCATAACAACAAAGCAACAAATGTGCTCTCAGAGATATGTAGGATCTCCTAAAATAGTGCACAAGATTGCAGTAATGGAGAAGTATATGTAAACAAGACCTAATATATTGATTTCAAAAAGAGTTAACAATCTTTGCTTTAAAGCATAAAACTTCTTAAGAAAGACATACAACATTTGACTCCCCAAATCTTTGTTCTGCACTAAACTGCATTGTTATACCTAAGATAGTAAGAGATGAACAAAAAAATGAAAAATAGCTTGTACTTATAGAAAGAGGACAATGCTCATCTCACCTAGATGATTGACATTGGTTTTTCTTAAATATTACATCTTTTGAAAACAATTATCTTCCTATTATAAAATTTTGTTACAACAGCCTAGAACAGTTACAATGGAAAACAATAATGTATAAATTAGCAACAATGATGTATAAATTTGCATTATTTTTCATTTTTGTTTTGAATATCAGTAAGCAAGTTCAAGCTTGAAAGAGTTAATTCTAAATTATAGAAGCATACAGAAATTGTATGATAATTTTTAGACTTGTAGACCATGAACCAAATGGTTTTTCTAATTATACTTAATGTTGCAAGCAAATACCATAAGTTCATATATATAATGAGCATTACGTTGGTAGCCAGAAGCTGCATCTAATAGTTATTCTTCCTATATAGGATCACCTCAAGTGTGGAAAATATTCTGCATGTTCCATTGCCTACTCCAAAATTGGCTATCCAGTCATCAGTAGTTAAAATAGTTATGCCTTGACAATCTTGTCCATCTCCCATTTGGTAAAATTTGATGACAGTCTGGAGAATTTAGAAGATGATGATCACAGTAATTTCTGAAAACACTTATTGGCATGGATCAATTGCTGCAGCTGTGATAGTGTAGGTTGACAATGGAATCAGGGAGGTTATTTAAACCTCTACAACTTTCTATTTTTAAGTGTTACAGTTGTGACAGGTTGCCAATGGAATCACGGAGGTTATTTAAATCTTCACACCATCTTATGTTCAAGTGTTGCAGCTATGACAGGTTGCCAAAGGAATCAGGGAGGTTATTTAAATGTCCACACCCTTCTATGTTCAAGTGCTGCAGCTGTAACAGATTACCAATGGGATCAGGGAGGTTACTTAAATCTATACACCCTACCAATTTTGAAAAGGTTTTGGAGGTCCACCCTGAGAAATGTGAGAGCTTAAAAGTTGTAGGCCATATATATGCTCAGCAAGGGCAGTCAGAGAAGACTTTGAAAATTTTAAGAAAGGAAACTCACATAGATCCACGTGATGCCCATGCATTTATCAAGATGGGTGAATTATTAATATCTCTTAAGACAACAAAGTCTCTTTTGAAGAAGAGCCGAGAAGAAGTACCCATTGAATTTTCAAACAACATTGGGGTTCTTCATTCTTTTAGACTAGGGCATGTGTGAGACTAACCTTCCTGATTCCATTGGCAACCTGACTTGAACATAGAAGAATGTAGAGTTCTAAATAACCTTCCTGATTCCATTGGCAACCTGTCACATCTACAACACTTGAAAATAGAAAGTTGTAGAGGTTTAAATAACCTCCCCAATTCCATTGTCAACTTCTCACAGCTGTAGAACTTGAATATAATAGGAAGTTTTAAAGGTTTAAATAACCTCCTTGATTCCATTGACATTCAAATATATGCACCTACAAATGTGAAAATATATGACTTCAACAAGTATATATATATATATATATATATGTATTTGTTCAAAACATAGAAGAAACATAGATCTTAAGAGTTCTCTCTCAAATTTTGAAAAGGTTTTGGAGGTCCACCCTGAGAAATGTGAGAGCTTAAAAGTTGTAGGCCATATATATGCTCAGCAAGGGCAGGCAGAGAAGACTTTGGAAATTTTAAGAAAGGCAACTCACATAGATCCACGTGATGCCCATGCATTTATCAAGATGGGTGAGTTATTAATATCTCTTAAGACAACAAAGTCTCTTTTGAAGAAGAGCAGAGAATAAGTACCCATTGAATTTTCAAACAACATTGGGGTTCTTCATTCTTTTAGACCAGGGCATGTGTGAGACTAGCCTTCTTGATTCCATTGGCAACCTGACTTGAACATAGAAGACTGTAGAGGTCTAAATAACCTTCCCGATTCCATTGGCAAACTGTCACATCTACATCACTTGAAAATAGAAAGTTGTAGAGGTTTAAATAACCTCCCCAATTCCATTGTCAACTTCTCACAGCTGTAGAACTTGAATATAATAGGAAGTTTTAAAGGTTTAAATAACCTCCTTGATTCCATTGACATTCAAATATATGCACCTACAGATGTGCAAATATATGACTTCAAAAAGTATATATATATATGTATTTGTTCAAAACATAGAAGAAACATAGATCTTAAGAGTTCTCTCTCAAATTTTGAAAAGGTTTTGGAGGTCCACCCTGAGAAATGTGAGAGCATAAAAGTTGTAGGCCATATATATGCTCAGCAAGGGCAGGCAGAGAAGACTTTGGAAATTTTAAGAAAGGCAACTCACATAGATCCACGTGATGCCCATGCATTTATCAAGATGGGTGAGTTATTAATATCTCTTAAGACAACAAAGTCTGTTTTGAAGAAGAGCAGAGAATAAGTACCCATTGAATTTTCAAACAACATTGGGGTTCTTCATTCTTTTAGACCAGAGCATGTGTGATACTAACCTTCCTGATTCCATTGGCAACCTGACTTGAACATAGAAGACTGTAGAGGTTTAAATAACATTCCTGATTCCATTGGCAACCTGTCATATCTATAGCACTTGAAAATAGAAAGTTGCAGAGGTTTAAATAACCTCCCCAATTCCATTGTCAACTTCTCACAGCTGTAGAACTTGAATATAATAGGAAGTTTTAAAGGTTTAAATAACCTCCTCAATTCCATTGACATTCAAATATATGCACCTACAGATGTGCAAATATATGACTTATATATATATATATGTATGTATGTATTTGTTCAAAACATAGAAGAAACATAGATCTTAAGAGTTCTCTCTCAAATTTTGAAAAGGTTTTGGAGGTCCACCCTAAGAAATGTGAGAGCTTAAAAGTTGTAGGCCATATATATGCTCAGCAAGGGTAGGCAGAGAAGACTTTGGAAATTTTAAGAAAGGCAACTCACATAGATCCACGTGATGCCCATGCATTTATCAAGATGGGTGAGTTATTAATATCTCTTAAGACAACAAAGTCTCTTTTGAAGAAGAGCAGAGAATAAGTACCCATTGAATTTTCAAACAACATTGGGGTTCTTCATTCTTTTAGACCAGGGCATGTGTGAGACTAACCTTCCTGATTCCATTGGCAACCTGACTTGAACATAGAAGACTGTAGAGGTCTAAATAACCTTCTTGATTCCATTGGAAACCTGTCACATCTACAACACTTGAAAATAGAAAGTTGCAGAGGTTTAAATAACCTCCCCAATTCCATTGTCAACTTCTCACAGCTGTAGAACTTGAATATAATAGGAAGTTTTAAAGGTTTAAATAACCTCTTTGATTCCATTGACATTCAAATATATGCACCTATAGATGTGCAAATATATGACTTCAACAAGTATATATATATGTATTTGTTCAAAACATAGAAGAAACATAGATCTTAAGAGTTCTCTCTCAAATTTTGAAAAGGTTTTGGAGGTCCACCCTGAGAAATGTGAGAGCTTAAAAGTTGTAGGCCATATATATGCTCAGCAAGAGCAGGTAGAGAAGACTTTGGAAATTTTAAGAAAGGAAACTCACATAGATCCACGTGATGCCCATGCATTTATCAAGATGGGTGATTTATTAATATCTCTTAAGACAACAAAGTCTCTTTTGAAGAAGAGCAGAGAATAAGTACCCATTGAATTTTCAAACAATATTGGGGTTCTTCATTCTTTTAGACTAGGGAATGTGTGAGACTAACCTTCCTAATTCCATTGGCAACCTGACTTGAACATAGAAAACTGTAGAGGTCTAAATAACCTTCCTGATTCCATTGGCAACCTGTCACATCTACAACACTTGAAAATAGAAAGTTGCAGAGGTTTAAATAACCTCCCCAATTCCATTGTCAACTTCTCACAGCTGTAGAACTTGAATATAATAGGAAGTTTTAAAGGTTTAAATAACCTCCTTGATTCCATTGGCTTTCAAATATATGCACCTACAGATGTGCAAATATACGACTTCAACAAGTGTATATATATATATGTATATATTTGTTCAAAACATAGAAGAAACATAGATCTTAAGAGTTCTCTCTAAAATTTTGAAAAGGTTTTGGAGGTCCACCCTGAGAAATGTGAGAGCATAAAAGTTGTAGGCCATATATATGCTCAGCAAGGGTAGGCAGAGAAGACTTTGGAAATTTTAAGAAAGGCAACTCACATAGATCCATGTGATGCCCATGCATTTATCAAGATGGGTGAGTTATTAATATCTCTTAAGACAACAAAGTCTCTTTTGAAGAAGAGCAGAGAATAAGTACCCATTGAATTTTCAAACAACATTGGAGTTCTTCATTCTTTTAGACCAGGGCATGTGTGAGACTAACCTTCCTGATTCCATTGGCAACCTGACTTGAACATAGAAGACTATAGAGGTCTAAATAACCTTCCTGATTCCATTGGCAACCTGTCACATCTACAACACTTGAAAATAGAAAGTTGCAGAGGTTTAAATAACCTCCCCAATTCCATTGTCAACTTCTCACAACTGTAGAACTTGAATATAATAGGAAGTTTTAAAGGTTTAAATAACCTCCTTGATTCCATTGACATTCAAATATATGCACCTACAGATGTGCAAATATGACTTCAACAAGTATATATATATGTATTTTTTCAAAACATAGAAGAAACATAGATCTTAAGAGTTCTCTCTCAAATTTTGAAAAGGTTTTGGAGGTCCACCCTGAGAAATGTGAGAGCTTAAAAGTTGTAGGCCATATATATGCTCAGCAAGGGTAGGCAGAGAAGACTTTGGAAATTTTAAGAAAGGCAACTCACATAGATCCATGTGATGCCCATGCATTTATCAAGATGGGTGAGTTATTAATATCTCTTAAGACAACAAAGTCTGTTTTGAAGAAGAGCAGAGAATAAGTACCCATTGAATTTTCAAACAACATTGGGGTTCTTCATTCTTTTAGACCAGGGCATGTGTGAGACTAACCTTCCTGATTCCATTGGCAACCTGACTTGAATATAGAAGACTGTAGAGGTCTAATTAACCTTCCTGATTCCATTGGCAACCTGTCACATCTATAGCACTTGAAAATAGAAAGTTGTAGAGGTTTAAATAACCTCCCCAATTTCATTTTTCAACTTCTCACAGCTGTAGAACTTGAATATAATAGGAAGTTTTAAAGGTTTAAATAACCTCCTCGATCCCATTAACATTCAAATATATGCACCTACAGATGTGCAAATATATGACTTCAACAAGTATATATATATATATATATATATATATATATATATATATATATATATATATATATATATATATATATATATATATATATATATATATATATATATGTATTTGTTCAAAACATAGAAGAAACATAGATCTTAAGAGTTCTCTCTCAAATTTTGAAAATGTTTTGGTGGTCCACCCTAAGAAATGTGAGAGCTTAAAAGTTGTAGGCCATATATATGCTTAGCAAGGGCAGGCAGAGAAGACTTTGGAAATTTTAAGAAAGGCAACTCACATAGATCCACGTGATGCCCATGCATTTATCAAGATGGGTGAGTTATTAATATCTCTTAAGACAACAAAGTCTCTTTTGAAGAAGAGTAGAGAAGAAGTAGATGAAATTAGGGGTTGTGGAAAAGTGTTTAGAATTGAACTTCTAATAGACTCATAAGCTTGAGCACATCAAATTAAAGAGGTTTGAAGTGTTGGTAGGTTGGAATTATGTCTGGAGGTCCAAGAACTAATAACCCCCTGTTGTATCCAAGGCCTAATTAAGCCTATTACAGTCTGAAACAACAAGTTTTGATGTCTAAATATGTGATTTATTTTGATTTTCATTGCATGAGTAAAAAGAAAATTTATGACGGTCTCATGTATAGACCTACAAGCTTTACAAACAATTAGGGAAGGAAGTGCAATCAAAATAAGAAGTCTATGTACCTAGGCTTATTCATGTTAATTCAAGCCTACTAAATCCATTGCAATTGCTGAAGCAGATATTTGTGTCTTGGAAAAAAAAATTTGTAGTTTGGTGGCTTATAGGCATTATAGTTGCATATTATGGACAGTCATAAGCAATTGATGAAATAAGAAAGGGCCGAGGTCATAATTGTTTTTTTTTTATAAATTGATACTTACCAATGTGTACTGAAGGCCATTGGGGGTTGGGGAACTCTGATTTTGCAATTTTGAATATTTGAATCAATTGATTGTGAAGGAAAATGTGAATGAATAACACAAGAATGTTTTGAGTTTTGATAGATCAGATTGAGAAAGTGAAATGTCTTCCTCTATACTCTGCATCAAGATTAGACCCATATGAGCAATAGTGAAAAATAACTTTATTTTTTCTTTTGTAAACCTACTAATTGCTTTGCTAGTAGGGATTAAGTTTACACATCCACCATTTCAAGACAACTCTTTTAGGTTGTGCATAGGAGACTCGAACTTGGACATAGCTTTTACAAGTTCATTCAAAAACCAATTGTCCAAAATCCTGGCAAAGACTTGCATACCCACAAAATAACAGTAGAAGAAGTATATGTCACAAGTATTGTTTTCAAGGGAAAAATTAAAAAAAGAAAGAAAAAATAATTAATCAAAAACCATTAGCCCTTTATCCGAAAGAATTTTTGGGCAAACAGAAACAATTTTTTAGGGTCTTTTTAAGTTTTCTGAATTTCAAACTTCGTGGATTAAATTCAGTGAACTCTGTGACTTAGGTCTCTACTGATGGAAACAGCTAAGGGATGTTCTTACTACCATTTTCAAGTAATCTTTCTTTCCCAAAGAAAACTAAGAAATGTGTTGGACACAGTCGGGTGCTTGTCCTATGCTTGTCTTGTGTGCCATGTTACACAAATGAAACATGCAGTGTTGTTTACAAAGTTAAAAGATCGCACACAACAATAGAATACGAATGTGGCCATTTCACATACCATAGCTAAAGGAAATACAAGTCATACCTGTATCATGCATATAACTTTTGTAGGTATTTCTGGAGGTCCAAAAGCCTCAACGTGAAGTACAAGCTTCTACAGATATACCAAAAGAATGTTTTGCTTACCATACATGAATAAGAAACATAGAATCACAATAGAAAAGGAATCCAAATCTATTTTCTCAATATAAAGATGATTCCCCAGTCCTACCTGTAAAGCTATGTGTTGTTGATCCTGAGCTAAGACATTCTCTTGGTCTAGTTTTGGTTGACCACTGGTATGAGAAGGAAATAAGATGGCCTCAGTTAGATTGTTGAGAGTACAAATTAAAAATAAATAATATAGATTCACCTGTATTATATCCTCATGCATATCTATACCTGGCTGTAGCACAATGAACAATCAAAGTTTTATCTCCCAATTTAGGGAAGCACATGCAATGTCTATCACAGTTGGATCCTAATATTTTTGATAAAAGTAATTAGCATCTTGAATATGACAAGAATTAATGATGCTTGATTCAGAGTATTGAAAATGCCATTTCAAATAAAATTTCTTCAAAATTTACAAAAATATCAGCATGTAGAAAGGCTCACCTGGTAGATGCAAAACCCATAACCTTTTGAATTCCTGATATCTCTATCTTTACAATCACCTATACATTCACATGTGTTCTATGTAAAATTTCAGATTTTTTCTTGTCTACTGTGATATCAAAAATAGACTTGAAAACAAATGTGAAAAAATTGAAGGTTCTTATTTAAATTCACCATTCTCAAAATTGAATTGCTTCTGTATTCACAGTCACACCACGATACAATGAAATAATTAGGAATGACTTTATAGTTGTCATCAGTAGGTGGAAAATTAGTTTCAAAACACTAATTGTATTGAATCTATTGAGATAAACAATGAAAATAGACTATTAATTTACAACAGTATTACATGTTTGCTTGCAGAACCCACAGGTTGAAGAAAACAACAGCTAGGGCATAACATTTTCTACAAATCCTGATCATTAAAAAGCCAATACTTCCTGCCACACCCATTGTAAGCCTTCCCGCCAGAAGAAACTGCATCCGAGTGTGATGTCGTAGCTATAGGAGCAGATGGGAGAGTCGACTCACGGCCATCGAATAGATGGGAAAAAACAACAGTTTTAATTTTAGGGGAAAGGTTTGGGAAAATTAATTATATTTTTAGGGAAAAGGTTTTCTATTGTCTTAATTTGAGACAATATAAAATTAAAAAAATAACTGAACTATTTTTAATTTCTATTGTCTTAATTTGAGATAATGTAAAATAAAAAATATAACTTAACTATCAATTTCACTTTGGTGTGCAATGGTTATGCCAAAGAGCTCTAGAAAGTCAATTAAGAAATAAATTGATTTTTTTAGGTATTGGTAGATCATTTAGAAAATGTTTTTGTTTATATATATTATTATTATTATTAGTAGTATATTAAGATTATCTCTATTATATATATTATTATTAGTATTATTAATACATTATGATATCTCTATTATATTTTTATAATATAATAATATTATTATATTAATATTTTAATTTTTATGTATTTACTATTATATTTTTTATTAATATATCAATTTAGATTATGTTACATTATTAGTATATTATATTATTATATTTTTATTAACATATTATTATTAATATTAGTAATCTATTATTAATATTAAAATTATTATGGTATTTATAATATTATATTATTATTTTGATATTACTATTATACTATTCTAATTATTATAATATTAGATTATTCTTATTATTAAATTATTCCCAGTGTAATATTTTTTTTATAAATATTATAATTAGTAAAATATTAGTATCCTAAATATTATATTATTAATAATAAAATATTAGTAATATTATTAATGATATTATTAAATTATTAGATTATTAGTATTATTATATAATATACAAAGAGAGAGGACCTAAGAAAGAGAGGGATATACAAAAAGGGAAGAGGGAGATAGAGAGAGACAAACACATATAAAGAGAGAGATGAAGACAAAGAGATGTGTAGAGATGTGGATAGATAGAGTGACCAAGAGGTAAAGGGAGTGAGAGATAAGAGATATTATAAAAGAAGATTTGTGAGACTAAATTTATATGGGTTGATTTCATTTTCTTTGAAAGTTTGTGAGGACTTTTCAACAAATCTATTTTGTGGATATTCTATGATCGTAAAAAGCCATGACAACACTTCTTTAGGTAATTCTACCAAACAAGTTCTCCCTATATAATTTGATCACTTTGAGGTTAGGATCCAAGTGTCACCCATTAGATTCAAGTTGACAATGTGGATTGTCTGGTTGTTCTCCAAGTAGTGCAGGTTGCACTTCATTACTTCTTACCCGAAAATGATGGGTTAAGTTCTTTCTAGTTGATGCATTGACAAGGACCTAAGTGTAGGCTAATATGTAGGTATGATGGATACCATATAGAATAGAATTAGTTTTCCCAAAAAAAATTAGTGGTAAGCTATGCTGCATTGTATATTTAACTTGATACTCATGCAATTTTGTGATAGTGCCCTTCTTTTGTAGTGAGATGAAATGGTCATAGTTTTTATTATATTAAATTCTAGTTCTTTGGCGTCTCAATACATAGGAAGAATTATTAGCTATCAAGACTAGAAATTACTTATATGAAAGGAACTCTAAGGAAAGCAATGGTCATGAAAGTAGATCCAACTTGCTCTTTTCAATAGATGTCTTTTTAGTGCAAATGTTACATTTTATTGTTCTTTGGTACACTAAAGAGCTGTGAAAAGTCAATTAGGAATTAGTAATTAAATATTAATTATTTATTCCACAAAACAAAATATTAATTAGTAATTTTATTTGTAATATTTTATTATTAATTATGGCAGGCTACGATTGAAAATAAGGTCTTGATGAAGGTTTTATTGTATGTTTATTAAAATGAAAATTATGGCCAAGATTTTAATAATTAATGAGCACATTTATTTAGTCATTTATTTAATCTTTTATTTAGTCATTTTTATTTTTCTAATATTAGTCATTTATTTAGTCACGTATTTAGTCATTTAGTTGTGATTTTACCTTATGACCAAATTAGTCACTTATAAATGACCAAATTAGTCACTTATAAATGACCAAATTAGTCATTTATTTGTCAAATTCTACTAGTGTTAGTCACGTGAATACAACTTTTAGTCATGTGACTAAATTTTTTAGTCATGTAGTCATTTATTTGCCAAATTCTACTAGTGTGGAGAAGAGTTGAGGAAAGAAGAGTCAAAACCTAAGGGGGAGTAAACGTAGTTGTGTTGATGGTATTTTTCACATCATGTGTTGCCATCAAAGCCAAAGGGGGATATTGTTGGATGTTGTGTTGTGTTTTTTATATGTAGTTGTCATTGATGTCAATGCTATTAGCATTATTGCATTAGAAGATGTATATGTCGAGGATATTGAGAAAATTGTAATAAGAAGTGCTACAAGTTGTCAGTGGTGAAGTGAAGTTCATTCTATCAATGTGAGATCAGTATTTTTTTTTCAGAGGTTGTAGAATAAAGGGCTTCTTGCTGAGTATATATAGTTTATCCACATCAAGTTTCAAAGATCCGCGTGAAGATTTGATCGAGTTATGAAGATTTGTATTTTGACAATTTTTCTGTTACTTCAATTTGTGTTCTTGAATGAAGATCATGTGATTTCAATAAGTTTAGTTGTTGTGAATGCTTATTTGATGTTTCATGATGCTTGTGGATGTCTCTAGTTTGTGCTCTATCTATGTTGCACATCTACATTGATCCTTGTGCTCGTGATCTAATATTTTCTCTTGTGTGTTCATGTTTTTCATGTTCTTGGCCGATAAGGTGTCGAAGTGTGTTTTGGATCTTCGAGGAGTTATTAATTGAAGCGGTTTGCATTTGATAATGTTATTTTTGGTCTCCACTATTTTGTTTCCAACCTTGGTTGATTCACATGAATAATCTTTATTGATTTGGGTCGACTGTTTATATTCATTTTATTATTTCTTTGGAGCCGACTTATATCGATGTAATTTCTTGTTGCAGATATATAAGATAGATTGTTTTATCATTTGAAGGCATGTATATGTGTGTGGGTGTGTGAAGAGTAAGATTCCTATGTGTGAATAAAGTTTAGATCATTTGAAGGTAGAGAAGAGTGAAGAAGAGTGTAGAAGAGTGAAGAAGTGTTCATGTGCTTAACCAGAATTGTAACCAAGAGTTAGCAGATGCTACTTTTCTCAATTCAAATTCTGATGGATTTAATCAAAACCTTCCTGTAAGACAGTGTGTATTCCTTTGGGAAGTAAGCCTATTTTGTATTTGAGCAGTGAGCTCTAGGCAGTGTGCCTGAATGCATGTGCATTCCCAATTTATATTCTCTTATAATTTTAATAGGATATAATCTTGTGGATTGACCTCCACCATGGTTTTTCCCCTAACAGGGTTTCCATGTAAAAAATTTGGTGTTATGTGCAATTCTAATGTGTTCATTTATGCTTTCATGATTAATGTTCAGATCTGAGAATAAGGTAAATAAGTTGAATAAGTTTGAAATTCGGTGACAACTGATTCACCCCCCCTCTCAATTTTTTTCCCTTGTGTTTCCAACAAAATATTGAGAAGCAAGAAGATGAACATGTGAAGAATAGTCAGATGGATCTAAGGATGGAGAAGACGAAGAGGTTTCATAGAGTTCACAGTATGTGTAGGATGAGCACATAGAAGAAGAACAGGTAGAGCCCATTACTCCTACCTTGAGGAGGTCCACAAGGCAACAAAATCCAATTGATAGGTATAACTCTCTATATTTTTATTGTGTATTTACTTTGTTGAGTACTGACAATGAACCTAGATCTTTCAAGGAGGCTCTCTCTTTGGAGGAAAGCATGAGTCTTGGATGGAGGCCATGTAGGAGGAGATGATGGCCTTGAAAAGTTGTGACATAGGTGGGATCTTGTTATTTTTCCCAAAGGAAGGAAGTTGATTGGTTTCAAGTGGTTTTAAAAAAATAAATTTCATGCAGATAGACAATTAGAGCAATACAAAGCTAGACTAGTGGCCAAGAGATACTCCTAGGGAGAGGGAGTTGATTTTGGTGAATTTTTTTCTCTTGTTGCTAAATTTACTTCTATTGGATTCTTATTATCTATTGTTGTTGTTTATGATTCTCATATAGAGCAAATGGATGTTACAACTGCTTTCTTGCATGGGGATATTGAAGAGGAGATTTATATGTGACATCTTGATGGTTTATTGTGAAATGAAAAAAACACTTGGTTTGCAGGTTAAAGAGATCTTTGAATGATTTCAAATAGTCACCTAGGATGTGGTACCAAAATTTTGATGCCTTTGTATTAAATTTGGGTTATGTTAGGAGTGAGGAGGATCATTCTATTTACATTAAGGTTATTGATGATCATATACTAATTATTGTCTTGTATGTTGATGTCATGTTGTTTATTGCTAACAATAAGGCTATTATTTGGGATCTCAATACTTAACCTTTTTGCACATTTGATATGAAGTACTTACAGGCTACAAAATATATCCTTGGGATGGAGATCAATAAAGATCGGGTTCATAAAAATATTTGGTTAAATAAGAGTAAATATGTCTATACCATTTTACAGAGATTTAATATGCAATACTATAAGCCAGTTAATATTCTATTTTCAATTTATTATTTTGTTGAAACAAGAGAGGAAATAAGATTTCCAACCCTTCTAGCTTTGACTGAATTATGAAAAAGGCAGTATTTTCATCCCCTTCTTAAATCCGATCAACCTGAGACTTTTGCTTTCAGAAGATATCCTCATGCAACTCCCATTCTTCTAGCTCCTTAACAACTATTGAATCCTTCCTGAGCAAGTCATCAATAAGACCATAGTCTTGGATTTGGTGAGTGATGGCAGCTAAGCTAGCTTGAGCAAAAAATTGTTATGGTGAAGGTTTCCAAAGCTTTGCTTATTCCACTTCTTGAGCTTATACTTCACATATTGTAATCTTTTGGCAAAGGAATAAATAGCCCCACCATGATCAAGATTCTCTTGACACCACCAATCAACCATAAGGTCATGAAGAGAAGAATCTTGCAACCACATGAGTTGAAACTTGAAGGATGGGTTCATAGGAACTCTAAATGCAGTAGACCACCTATCTCCCACCCAAAAGCAAGAAACCAAGAAATGATCCAGCCTCTCAAAAATGGTATTCTCCCCACATTTCCTGTTATTCCAGGTGAAAGTACCAATGTTTCACTTCACATCAACAAGATTCACAAAATCTATATTATCCTTGAGGAGATTAGTAGATTGATCAAGCCTGACATTCTCACCATATTTCTCCTCAAGAAAAGAAACAACATTGAAGTCCCTTGCAACAATCCATGGGAGTAAGGGAACCAAAGATCTGATATATCTAACATGAGCCCACAACTGAGCTTTACCAAAAAGCTCAATAGGAGCATAAACATTAGTTAAAAGGTAGGTTTCACCCCAATCTAGACTAGAAGAAACCATAAACATAGTCGAGAGACTCAAACACCACCAAAGAGTAACAATCTTCCTTGGATCCTAAAAATAAGCCACCCCCAAAATTACCATGAGTCCCGACACAATGAAAAAGCCACAAGGCCAAACGCCAGGAGCCCTATTCAACATACCATCCACCATTAAGTTAGTCTCCTACAGGAAAACCCTATTAGGACCATAAGAACTAATAATCTCTTGAATAGCCTTTTTTCAAGGGATGTTATTCTTACCCCTCACTTTTCATGAGATAATAATTATTTCTGAGATTGGGAGAAGTGGGAGTCAATATTTCTCACTAACCCCAAATCCACCAAATTATCACCTAATGGTTTAACCCTCTCCAAGACCTTCTTGCAATCCACCTTGGATGGATTATCTGAAATCCCATTCTTTAGGGGCTTCTATTGCAAACCCAAAGCATGCACAGTCCCACTACTTTTCCCCAAATCGAAAAGGTCTCCTTAGGTTGACAGGGAGTAGGATCCTTCAGGATATCCACCTCATTAAAAACCAATGGATTGCTTTGTTATGGGCCAGCTGGAATATGAGATGCAACATTTGTGGCCATCAGATCACCTTGTGTTCCCCCCAAAGACAAGTTCTGAAAATCATTCACTTTGTTTCCAGACAAATCCACTCCCAAGGACCCTACACCAAAGAAAGCACAATAGGACACCCCTCCTCCTACACTAAGTCCTCCAGAACATAAAATCGATTGAAGACCCAACCATCTTGCATATCCTTCAAGGGTCTCTTTTGAACCTACCCCTTATTGTGTGGCTTAACCGGGGTGAATCCCTCATTTTTTGCCTTCCCATTAGCCATAGGGGCCTTCCCTTTATAAGTATTAAGAGTTGGGTTAGAATTAATATTAACTACATCAACTATTTGATTGAACTGAGGACACTTCCTTTACATATTCCCATACTCATGATATAAAGGACATCTAAAAGGGATGGTTTCATAGTCTCTAGTTGTTGCCAGGCAACAGATCCAAGGAAAATCTCTACAAAGTATGGCAATGGATTATTAAATCAATTTCCACACAGATAAAGGCATATATAATTACCTTTTGGTCCAAATTCTTCTAAGTTGAACCCATTGGCTTATTGAGGAGAAGAGCAAACATACGTAGAATATCACTCCTCCAACACTCCAACAGAAGCCACAAAAGATAAACCCAGACTAGAATCCTTGAGGGAAGTTCCTTACCCACATTGAACCCACATGCTATGGTTTCATGAAGAGGCCAACTTGATTGAAAAAATGTGATCCTCCAAAATCCCTATTGTGATCTAACATTCATGTAAACACAATAATAAAATAATTGTTGGTCGCTAGTTTTAACTCCATATCCTCCTCTAGATTCCAAACCTTTCAGGCCCATTATTCCAAAACTGGCATACAGAGATGAATTCCCATGATTTTATAAATTAATGCATGATTTTTAAGGTAAGCGACATCCTCTGCAACAAACTCTAGTTGTATTACCAAAAATAGATGTTACTAACATCTTTCCAAGCATCCATTCTCCTTGATTCTTGGTATTCCATTCGCCAAAGTGGATCCTTCACCAAACACACTCATATGTAAGCTCTCCATTCATTTTGCATGCATGTACATTAAAGGATCTATGTGATCCATATCCCTGAGAACCCCATGACACCAGGAAACACAACCAAAGCTAGAACAAAAGCAAGAAAAGAATCATATAGTTGCATAAGAAACAAAGAACTTTAGCAAAAAAGCAACCAAAAGGTCCTACACAACAAAATAATAAGTAGCCACAAAGGGAAGATGCTCCTCCCCACACCCTCAACACAACCAAACAACCCCCAAACACCCTCAAACCAGATCTACAAGTAGAAAAAAATCATGGCTAGGGTTTTCCCTAACCCATGCAACATACAGCTAGTGACGCCATTCTCAGAATTCATATATTATATTTATATTACTTTAATAATATAATGTATTAATAACTATATGATATAAATTTAGATAATATATATAACATATTATAATGTAAATGTAATATTATAATAATAAAATAATATAAATGTAAAATTAAAATCATATATAATATAATATAAGATTACATAATTATATATAATAATATCATATAATATTATATAATATAATGTAATAATATATAACATACTAATATAATATAAAATTATATAATAGTACATATAATATATTAGTTCCTATCGATAGGTAGGTTTACTATTGCATCCATTGTATTTTCTTTTCAAATAGTCGCTTGGCCAATGAAATTGTATTGTTTAAAATATTTTTGTCTTGTTCCTATTGTCGAGATTTAAGAACATATTTTTTGTGCTTCAAAATTATGGTTTATCTTTTTTTCCATTGGTTGGAGTAGGTTGATTTTTCATTTTCGTTTAAGTAAATTAGGAAAATAGGGGGACATTATATATTGTGGTAAATATTTAATCAAAGTATGCAAATTGTGCAAGTTTTGGTGGTGGGTTGGTGGGTATTGAAGCAGTGAATGCATGTTTAATGCATTAAATGCAAGCTTTGTGAAATGTGTTTGACAACTGGTGGGTACACAAGGAGTGAATGCATAGTTAATTCATGAAATTTTAGGCCAGTGCTAGGTTTTATTTGTGCTTATTCTTGTTTGTTTATTTTTTGTTGAGAAGCTTGTGTGTTTTTAACTCTAGGTTGTCATCTTGGATGTTTGTTATTCTTTACAATGCTTGAATGGGGGAGGAGTCACAAGAATGGTGTACTACTGGTGAGTGGCTCGTCTGTTGTTTGTGATACTTGATAACTAGAAGAATTGGTCACTATTATAGGGAAAAATAAATGGTTTGAGCAAGGTCTTGTCGACTATGGAGGCAAACTATGTGTTAATTTCTTGAGTGGACAATAGTCTATCAACAAAGCTTGCAAAATTTGTATTTAATGTCTGAATGTCTATAAAAATTTATCACACTGGTTTATTTTTTTGCAAATTTTATTGCATGCTTTTTTGTTTCATGTTTATGAACAATGTATTATATGTCATGGATTGTGCTCATTTGTCTAATTTGTCTATGTAACAGGAACCTATCCTGGCAATTGGAGACTAAGGAAAAGATCTATATGGCTACAAATATACTTGGTTGTTGAACAAGGAACTAGAAGGTTAGATTCTTGTATCATTCTTCCCCTTTCTTTGCAATGAATTTTAAGTCTTCCAATGTGCCTAAAAATTATGCCTTGGGAGAGTTGTGAACAATAAAGGGGAAGCCTGGTTCAAGAATTTGACTTACCAAATAGACAAATGAGCATAGTGAATGACATGCCATGTAATTCATAAACATGAAACTATTTGTTTCCCAAAAGCAAGTTATTATTGCAATCATAGAATTTTCTTTTGAAATAGTTGTTTGGCTAGTCAAATTGTATTGTTTTTAACATATTTTTGTCTTTTTTCTATAGTTGGGATTTAAGGACATATTTCTAGTGTTTGAAAATTATGTTTTATCTCTTTTTCTATTGGCTGGAGTGAGCCTATTATTCACTATCATTTAAGTAAATTAAGAAAATAGGGGAAATTATATATCCTGGAAAATGTTTAATCAATGGATGCAAATTGTGGGAGCTTTGTCAGTAGGCTGATGGGTACTGAAGCAATGAATGCATGTTTAAGACATTAAATGCAAATTGTGTGAGATGTGTTGGAGAACTGGTGGGTATGGAAGCAGTGAATGCATACTTAATTCATGAAATCTCAATCGAGTGTTGGGTTTTATTTGTGCGAATTCTTGTTTATTTACTATTTGTTGAAAAACTTGTGTGTTTTTAGCTCTAGGTTCCCCTCTTCCATGGTATTTATTCTAGGATAAGTGCACTACTGGTGAACAACTCAAATATCTATTTATAATACTTGATAACTAGAAGAATTGCTTGTTGTTAGGAGGGATAAGGGGACAAATGGGTACAGTATATGACATATGCTATGTAACCTATAAACATGGAATAGTTGAAGCCAAGGAGTAGGTGAGTATTACAACAAACAAGAATTATCATAGGAGCAACTGAATGCTTTGAGCAAGGCCTTGTTGACTGTGGAGTTCAATGCATTAACTATGTATTCATTGCTTGAGTGGACACCAACCTATCAATAAAGTTTGCAAAAAATTTATTTAATGTCTGAGTGTTTACAAAAAATTATCACGTTGGTCTATTTTTTCCAAATTATGTCATGTGCCCCTAGTATTGATTTGCTTGTAAGTAAAGTAGAAATATAGAAGTTGTTTGCTATTGCATTCGTTGCATTTTATTTTCAAATAGTCACTTGGCCAATGAAATTGTATTGTTTAAAATATTTTTCTTTTTCCTATAGTTGGGATTTAAGCACATATTTTTTGTGTTTGAAAATTATGGTTTATCTCTTTTTCTATTGGTTGGAGTAGGTCTATTTTTCATTTTGGTTTGAGTAAATTAGGAAAATGGGGGCACATTATCTATTGTGGAAAATATTTAATCAGCGGAAGAAAATTGTGTGAGCTTTGGTGGTGGGCTGGTGTGTACTAAAGTAATGAATGCATGTTTAATGCATTAAATGCAAACTTTGCAAAATGTGTTGGACAACTGGTGGGTACACAAGTAGTGAATGCATAGTTAATTCATGAAATCTTAGTCGAGTGCTAGGTTTTATTGGTGCTTTTTCTCATTTGTTTATTGTTTGTTGATAAGCTTGTGTGCTTTTAGCTTTGTGTTGTCATCTTCAATGTTTGTTATTCTTGATAGCTTTGAGCAAGGTCTTGTCAGTTGTGGAGGCATTCAATGCATTGACTATATATTCATTGCTTGAGTGGCTACTAGCCTATCAACAAAGCTCAAAAAATTTGTATTTAATGTCTGAGTGTTTACAAAAATTTATCGCACGTTGGTCTATTTTTTCCCAAATTCTTTCATGTTCCCCTAGTATTGATTTGCTTGTAAGAAAAGTAGCAAAATAGAAGTACATGATAAATTTTGCAGATAACTGTAATGCATTGTAAAGCAGTGAATGCATAGTTAATGCATTAAATACTATGTCAATAGTAGCACAATTGTTGGATTTGTATTTGATATGGTCAACTAGTGAGACAAATTCAATAATATAAATATATGTAATTTTATTTCTAAAGTGAGTTTTGTTTAAGCAATTTTCCTAGCAAAGCAATGTTTTTTAAGCCTAAGGTTAGATTGCTAAATCTAGGTGTAAACATGAAGGCTTGTGTATGATTGGATGTTCTACATACCTGGTGCATGTGGAATAGTTGCATGGATGGTAAGAATGGCAAGGTTGTTACATGTAGACGTGTGAGAATGTTCACTTGAAACAAATTTGTGCCTTGGTTGATGCATTGGGCTATGATCTACAAATTCTGTGAAGAACACTTTGTAAATCAATTGTTATGGCTCACTAGACTTTGTAGTCAGCAGGTGCTTCTAATTTAAGCAAGGGACAAACAACTATATCAATGCAATTGTATTCATTCTACAAAGTCACTTAAGTGGTTGCCCTTGTGCTCATATCAATACTTCTCTCCTACTACGACTAGAAGTATTGTTTGTTGTATTATGGCCTAATTGTACAAATGTATATAGTAGATGGCATATGCTATGTAACCAAGTCACATGGAATAGTTGAAGCTAAGGAGTAGGTTAATATTGCAATGGTCCATAGTCAACAAGACCTTGCTCAAAGTATTCAGTTTTCCTGTCTTAATTCTCATTTTTTGCAATTCTTCTATTGGTTGGAGTAGGCCTATTATTCATTTTTGTTAAAGTAAATTAGAAAAATAGAAGGACAACAAATATTTTGCAAATATTTAATCACTAAATGCAAATTGTGCCACCTTTGATAGCGGGGTAGTAAATACTCAAGCAATCAATGCATGTTTAATGCATTGAATGGTATGCCAAGTGGATAAAAAACAATAGCCTATTAAACATCGACAAGTGTGTTAAGAAACATGATACATGTTGGTATTAGTGATAGGGACCAATCCTAATATCTTGTAGTCTATTGTTACTAGATAAATCAATACTCTTAGATCTTTGAGCAAGGTACTCTTCCTTGTACAAGCATAAAATGCATTAACTTTGAATTCATTGATTGGATAGGCACTATCCTACTAGCAAAGTATTTTAAACAATACAATTTCATTGGACAAGCAACTATTTCAAAAGTGAATTAAAAAATTGCATTAGTAAATTGTTGCAACTATATACATTATACAAAGTCACTTAAGTGGTTTCCCTTGTCCCAATATCATTACTTCTGCTCTACTATGACTAGAAATATTATTCGTTGTTATAAGGCCTAATTGTACAAATAGGTACAGTAGATAACAAATGACATGAAACAGTTGAAGCCAAGGAGCAAGTTACTATTCCAATGGTTAAATTTGCAATTGAGATAATAAAAAATTATTTTCCTTTTCTATTGCTTCTAGTAGGCCTTTTATTCATTTTTGTTAAAGAAAATTACGAAAAATAGGACATTATATATTTTGCAAATATTTGATGTCTGAATGCAAATTGTGCTAGCTTTGGCAGCAAGATGGTAAATGCTGAAGCAGTCAATGCATTGTTAATGAATTAATGGTATGAATCGCAGATCAAAAAACAATAGTCTATTAATTGTGAATTATGCAAGATAATATGTTATTCATAAACATGAAACACAGAAGCACATGTTAAAATTTGCAACAAAAAAAAGACCAACGTGATAAATTTTTACAAACATCCAGAAATCAAATGCAATTTTTTTGAGCTTTGCTAATAGGCTCATGGCTACTTAGGCAATGAATACATAGTCAATGCATTGAATGCCTCCATAGTCAACAATACATGTTTAATGCATTAAATGGTATGATCGGTGGGTCAGAAACAATAGTCTATTAGATGCAAATTGTGCGAGATTTGTAGGTTGGCTTGTGGGTATGTAAGTTGTGAATGCATAGCGAATGAATGGAATTCCAGGGAAGCAATTGGTTTTATTTGTGATAATTTTCATTTATTTATTGTTTTTTGAGAAACTTGTGTGTTTTTAGCTCTGGATTCCCCTGTTCCATGTTTGCTAAGTTTGTGAAGCCCTTAAATGATGGAGGAGCCATAGAGTTTTGTTTGAGCAATTTTCCCAATAGATTAGTTTTTTGTGGCTAAATTAGTAAGCATTAGCATTGACTTTGTAACAAAACATAGGAAATGCATTAAACATTTAGAGAAAAGGAACAACATTGATAAGTGCATTAAGAAACATGATCTTTCAATGTGTCTAAGAATTATGTATTAGAATAATTGTGAACAATAAAGGAGAACGTTGGTTCAAGAATATGAATTTCTAAATGGATAGATGGGCATAGTGAATGAAATGCCATGTAATTCATAAAAATGAAAGTATTTTTTTCCCAAATATATGTTACTTTTACAATAAGAACTATGCATAATTGCAATCATGGGATATGCAATTCATTGGTTAAATATTTTCTGAAATTTATAATGTCATGAGTGCTAGTTTGTGCTTATTCTTGTTTGTTTATTGTTTGTTGAGAAGCTTATGTGGTTTTAGCTTTGGGTTGTCATCTTCGATGCTTGTTATTTTGTGTAGTGCTTGAACCATGGAGGAGTCATAAGAGTGGTGTACTATTGGTGAGTGGCTCGTTTGTCTATTTGTGATACTTGATACCTAGAAGTATTGCTCGTTGTTATAGGGAAAAATGAATGGCTCATTGCTTTTGTTCCAGCCAACCATCTGTCAAAGGTTGTGCAATTTTCATTCAAAAATTAAATATTTTCCAAAATTTATAATGTCTTGAGTGCTAGTTTGTACTTATTCTCATTTTTTTATTGTTTGTTGAGAGGCTTGTGTGGTTTTAGCTTTAGGTTATCATCTTCAATGTTTGTTATTCTATGTAGCACTTGAACGAGGGAGGATCCTTAAGAGTAGTGTACTACTGGTGAGTGGCTCATTTGTATAATTATGATACTTGATAACTAGAAGTATTGCTTACTGTTACAAGGAAAATTGAATGGTTCATTACTTTTGTGCCAGCCAACCCTCTGTCAAAGGTTGTGCAATTTACATTCAACAATTAAATATTTTCCAAAACATATAATGTCCTATTTTGGTAGTTTACTTAAACAAAAATGAATAGTAGACCTATTGGAATTTAATGCAATAGTTGTATATTGATTGACAGGTGTTCCATATCCAATGCACATCATATAATTGCAATAGTGATCTGCTTTGATTGCAACAATAACTTGCCTCTGAGCAAAATTTCATGCACATGAAGTGCATGATGGCAGTAAAGCTGACACAATTTACATTCAATTCTTAATTTTATCATTTTCATTTGTAATACTTGCTTGGCCAATGAAATTTGATTGTCTTGTAGTAGGTCAACTATTCATTTTAGTTTTAGTAAATTTTGAAAATATGGGAACATTATATACTTGGGATTTATGGACATATTTTTCATGTTTGAAAACCATTATTTATCTCTTTTGCTATTGGTATAGTTAGACTGGAGGTTTAAATATTAATTCCTTTCAAGAATTATTCACTTACACCATTGAAAAGTCCCACCAAAAACAATTGGTATCAAACCATTAAAGTGACACATTAAGGAGGGGAAACAACATCAAAAAGTTCCTTGAGAAACACAATATGTTGAGGCTAGTGGTATGGAGCAATCCCAATACCTCGTAGTGTGTCAATGGTGAACAAGTGTAAACGAGAATGCTTGTCTACAATTTTTTTGTGTTGCATACCTTCTAGATGTCAACTGAGTGCATGGATAGTGAGAATGGAAAGGGTGTTACATGTGAATGTGTGAGAATATAGACTTGGAACAAATTTTTCCCTTGATTGAAACATTAGAATAGTAGTTTGTTGTTGCTACATAAAGTAATGATGTTTTAGATCTTGTTCACTATAGAGCCTTACAATGCATTAACTATGGATTGATTGCTTTGATAGGCACTAGTATACCAACAAATCTTATAAAATTTGGATTTAATGACTGGATGTTTGCAAAAATTTATTGCATTTTTCTATTTGGATTATTTTCTTAAAGGAAAATTAATGATAGACCTACTTGAAAGAAAAGAGAAATATATAAATGATAATTTCAAACAAAAAAATATGTTCTCAAGTGTTGTCTATAGAAATAAAAGCATAAATGTTTAGATTATAGAATTTGATTCATTAGCAAGGGTTTTGTATCAAGTGCAATGAGCAAATTTCTAGTGACAAAGCTCATATAGTTTGGATTTAATTCTTAAACATTTGGCAAAATTTATTGTGTGCTCTTGTGTTTCATGTTTATGAATAGCTATTGTATGTCATGGACTGTGCTCATTTTTCTAAATTTTATCTGTAATAGGAACCGTTGGTTACAATTGAAGTGGGGGAAAAAGATCTATATCGCTAGAGATAGACTTGGTTCTTCAACAACAAGTTGTAAGGTTAGATTCTTGTATCATTCTCCCACATTGTTTGCAATGAAATTTTTAATTCTTTCAACGTGTCTAAGAATTATGTATTGGAAGAGTTGTGAACAATAAAGGAGTACACAGGTTCAAGAATGTGACTTTTCAAATAGACAAATGGGCATAGTGAATGACATGCCATGTAATTGATAAACATGAAACTATTTTTTTGCCCAAAAGCATGTTGCTTTTGCAATTAGAAATATGAATATTTGTAATCATGGAATATGCAATTCATTGATTAAATATTTGCAAAAAATTATAATGTCTTCCTAATCTCCTAATTTTCTTAAACGAAAAATCAATAATAGATCTACTGCATTAATCATGTGTTCACTGTTGTAGTGCCAACCAACTCACTGCCAAAGTTTGTGCAATTTGCATGTAAAGATTAAATATTTGGAAAAATATATAATGTGTTATTTTCCTAATTTACTTAAATAGAAATGAATAGTAGACTTGCTCTAAGTAATAGAAAAGGAGATAAATGATGATTTTCAAACAAAAAAAATATGTCCATCAATCCCAAGTATATAATGTTCCTGTGTTTTGCTAATTTACTTAAGCTAAAATGAATAGTAGACCTACTGCAAGAAAACCAAATTAGATTGGCCAAGTATTAGAAATGCAAATGAGAAAATCAAGAACTCAAGTGTTTTCTATAGAAATAAAACTAGAAATATCTAAATTATAGAATTTCATTCATTTGCAAGTGTTGTGTATCAATTGCATTGAGCACATTTTGAGTGAGAAAGCTCACATATATTGGATTTAATTTTAAATATTTGGAAAAATTTATTGTGTACTTCTATGTTTCATGTTTATGGATAGCATATTGTATGTTATGGATTGTGCTCATTTGTCTAAATTGTAGCTATAACAGGGACCATTGGTTGCAATCAAAGTGGGGGACAAAGATCTATATCGCTGCAAATAGACTTGGTTCTTGAACAACAAGTTGTAAGGTCGGACTCTTGTATCATTCTCCCACTTTCTTTGCAATGAAATTTAATTCTTCCAATGCATCTAAGAATTATGTATTGGAAGAGTTGTGAACAATAAAGGAGAACGTTGGTTCAAGAATTTGACTTGCCAAATAGACAAATGGGCATAGTGAATGACATGCCATGTAATTCATAAACCTAAAACTATTTTTTGCCAATAAGCATGTTGCTTTTGCAAACATAAATATGCATAATTGTAATCATGGGATATGTAGTTCATTGGTTAAATATTTGCGAAAATCTATAATATCTTCCTATTGTCCTAATTTTCTTAAACAAAAATCAATAATAGACCTAGTGCACTAATGATGCATTCCACTGCTATAGTGCCAACCAACCCACTGGCAAAGCTTGTACAATTTGCATCAGTGATTAAATAATTTCCATAATATATAATGTCCTATTTTCCTAATTTACTTTAACAAAAATGAATAGTAGACTTGCTCCAACCAATAGCAAAAGAGATAAATCATGATTTTCAAACATGAAAAATATGACCATGAATCCTATATATAATGTTCCCATATCTTTCTAATTTTCTAAAACTACAATGAATAGTAGACCTACTACAAAACAATTAAATTTGATTGTCCAAGTGAGTATTACAAATGCAAATGTGAAAATTAAGAACTCAAGTGCTCTCTATAGAAATAAAACCAGAAATGTTTAGATTATAGAATTTGATTTGTCGGCAAGGGTTGCGTATGAAATGAATTGATCCTATTTTATAGTGACAAAGCTCACACAATTTGGATTTAATTCTTGAATATTTCAAAAAATTTATTGTGTGCTTCTGTGTTTCATGTCTATGAATAGAATGTTCTATGTCATGGAATGTGCTAATTTGTCTGAATTTTACCTGTAACAAGAACTATTGGTTGCAATTGAAGTGTAGGATAGAGATATATCGCTACAAATAGACTTGGTTCTTCAACAATAAGTTGTAAGGTCAGATTCTTGTATCATTCTCCTGCTTTGTTTGCAATGAAATTTAATTCTTCCAATGTTTCTAAGAATTATGTATTGGAAGAGTTGTGAAAAATAAAGGAGAACATTGGTTCAAGAATCTAACTTCCCAAAGAGATAGATGGGCATAGTGTATGACATGCCATGTAATTCATAAACATGAAACTATTTTTTGCTCTATAGCAACTTGATTTTTCAATCAAAGATATGCATAATTGCAATCATGGGATATGCAATTCATTTTTTAAATATTTCCCAGAATTTATAGTGTCTTCTTACTCTCCATTTTTCTTAAACGAATATCAATAATAGATCTAGTGCATTAATCATGCATTCACTGCTATAGTGCCAACCAGCCTGCTGGAAAACCTTGTGCAATTTACATTGAGCGATTAAATATTTTCCAAAATATACAGTGTCCTATTCTCCTAAATTACTTAAACACAAATGAATAGTAGACCTACTACAAGACAATCAAATTTGATTGGCCAGGTAAGTATTACAATTGAAAATGGGAAAATTAAGAATTGAATGCACATTGTGTCAACTTTACTGTTGTGTTGCACTTGATGTGCTTGGCATTTTTTTTAGAGGCAAGTTACTATTACAATCAGGACATGTTACTATTGCAATTGTAAAATGTATATTGCATGTGTTATTCTTGTTGATCAATCTATAGCTCTTGCATTAAATGCCTCCATGGTTGGTGGGACGTTGTCCAAAGTATACATTTTTCCCCCTTGTAATTATCATTTGTTTACTATGTCTAGATTCCAAAGGAAACAATTGCATATGTAACCTACTTTTTAGTTTCATCTGTTTCATTTTTATGAGTTGGATAGCATATGTCGATTGCTTTATCCATCTACTGTAGCTTGTGTGTTAACTTCAGTTTACTCTGGTTCCTAAGTTAGATTTAGTGTTTAGGAAACCTGTGTGTACATTATTTTCAAAGTTAACTCAACATCCTAAAGTAATTAGTAGCTATGCACCTACTTTTGCATGTCTACAATTACGAGTATTTGATACAGTTCACTTCGTTAAGTTCTTTATAAACAATGTAATTGCAACCATTTGAGCTTGTTTCAAATAATCCTCAAAGTTATTATACATTGAATCTTTGATTCTCTAAAAAATAAAAAAGCAATGTAAACTGTAAAACTATGCGGGAGCATTGGAGAGCTATTGTTGTACCATTCTACAACAATTTATTGTTGTTTTGCACAAAATGTTCACTGCATCATCTATGTTTTGTTACTGGAAAATCCCCAATTTTAAAATACTATTTTTTTATGGAATCCTCTCTCATTTTTTTTTGGCAATATGGCATCCAATTTGCCCATTTTTTTATTATTAACTAGATTGATGAACTTTTCACATTTGTACTAAACCAATGCTTAAAAATTGAAAAATGCCATGAATGGCAATATGACGATGGACAACACAGACATGATAGCTTGTAGAAATTCAAGGCCTATTATATGGTTTGCTGCCAATAAGCATTCCATGTCCTCACTTTTTTCCAACAGGCAAGTTACTATTGCAATTGTTTGATGTGTTAGTTTAAGATGTTGAGTTAACTTTGTAAACAATATATATGCACATTTTAATTGAATGGGAAAATGTCCTAAATACTAGACCTAACTTAGAAATGCTATGAAAATAGGGAGCTTTTACCATCTTTTCATTTGCAATTGAACAATAGTAAACATAGAGGAATTATGACAGGAATAACTGAATGCTACATAAATTATAGAATTTCACTGGTGCTAATATCAAATGCAAATCAACAAATTGCTGAAATTTGGAACAAAATATACCAGCGTGATAATTTTTTGTAAACATTCAGACATTAAATTCAAATTTTGTGAGCTTTGTTGATAAGCTACTAGCCACTCAAGTAATGAATACATAGTTAATGCATTGAATTCCTTTGCAGTGGACAAGACCTTGCTCAAAACATTCAGTTTTCCTTGTGCTAATTCTAATTTGTTCATTTTCCATCAATTGTAAATGAAACCATTGCAATACTGACCAGATCCTTGGATTTGATTGTTCCCTATTAATATGCTACATAGCATATGCCATCTATTTTGTTCGTTTATACGATTAGGCCTTTTGGAAATAAGTAATACTTCTAGTTATAGTGGCATAGAGGTACTTATATCAAGATAAGGGAAAGAAGCATCTATTGCTATTAAAAGTCCCATTAGAAAACTGCAAACAATTTCCCTAGTTCTTAGAAAGAAGGCATAAAAACTAATGAAAAGGGATTCACTGATTAATAAGAACTTAATTTGAAGGGCTAACAACCTATTTAATAATAGACTACCAAGTTTACTCAGCTGTAACAATTGATTTAGAAAATGCCTTCCCCAAGATTTGCAAATTATACTATAATGCATGAACCGATGTACAAATCTGTATCAAGCCAACATTGTTACACATTTACATGTAGTAGCTATACCATTCTTACCATCCAAGTGGTTAGTCCACTTGTGCCAGGTGTGCAAGGCATGGGAGCATACACAAGCATTTTTGTTTACACATGTTTAGCATTGTAACCTTAGTTTGACAAAGTATTGCTTTACCAACTATTGTGATTGGTCCCATCCACTAACATGAGCATATCATGTTTATCAAGAAATTTTTTGAATTTTCTTTTGGTTTAAGATGGTGAGTTAACTTTCTAGACAATATATGCACACGTTTATTCAATGGAAAGATGCCCTAAAAACTAAACCTAACTTAGAAATCCTACAAAGGTAGGTTACTGTTGCAATCTTCCTATTTTCAATTGAAACAAAGTAAACAAAGAAAAATTATAACAGAAATAATTGAATGCTACATAGATTATAGCAATCGATTGACACCCATATCAAATGCACATCTAATAATTTGCTCAAATTTGCAACAAAATAGACCAACATGATAATTTTTTGCAAACATTTAGGCATTAAATACAAATTTTGTGAGCTTTACTAATAGACTAGTGGCCACTCAAGTAGATTTTGTCAGCTTTGGTAGGAGAGTGGTAGGTACTGAAGCAATCAATGCATGTTTAATGCATTAAATGGTCTAACTATTGGATCAGAAACAATAGTCTATTAAATGCAAATTGTGCAAGATAAAATTTTACAAACATCCAGACATTAAATAAAAATTTTGCAAGCTTTGTCGATAGGCTGGTGGCTACCCAAGCAATGAATACATAGGTAATGTATTGAATGCTTCCATAGTTAGCAACACCTTGCTCAAAGCTTTCAATTTTTTCTATCTTAATTCTCATTTGTTGCAATTCTTCTATTAGTTGGAGTAGGCCTATTATTCATTTCTATTAAAGTAAATTATAAAAATAAAAGGACACTATATATTTTGCAAATATTTAATCGTTGAATGCAAATTATGCCATTGACAGTGAGGTGGTACATACTCAAGCAACCAATGCATGTTTAATGCATTAAATTGTATGACAGGCAGATAAAAAAAATGGTCTATTAAATGCAAAAAACATAGGAAATGCATTAAAAAAATTTAGCAAAGAAATGACATCGACAAGCATGTTAAGAAACATGATATGATGGTATTAGTGATAGGAACCAATCCCAATATCTTCTAGTCTGTTGTTGCTAGATAAAGAAATACTCTTTTAGATCTTTGAGCAAGGTCTTGTTCCTTGTAGATGCATACAATGCATTGACTTTGAATTCATTGCTTGGATAGGCACTAGCTTACCAGCAAAGTATTTTAAACAATACAATTTCATTAGACAATCAACTATTTCAAAAGTGAATTCAACAATTGCAATAGTAACTTGCTGCAACTGTACTCATTTTACAAAGTCGTCTAAGTGGTTATGCTTGTCCTAATATCAATACTTCTATCCTATTGTCACTAGAAGTATTCTTTGTTGTTATAAGGCCTAATTGTACAAATAGGTATAGTAAATGACAAATGACATGAAATAGTTGAAACCAACAAGTAGGTTACTATTGCAATTATTTCATTTGCAATTGAGAGGTAATAAACAATTTATCTCCTTTTCTATTGGTTGGAGTAGGCCTATTATTCATTTTTGTCATTTGAAGTTGATTATGAAAATAAGAGGACATTATATATTTTGCAAGTATCTATTCACTCTCATTTGTTGCAATAGTCACCTACTACTTCGCTTCAACTGTTCCATGTTTGTGTGTTGCATAACATATGTCATTTATTGTACTCATTTGTGACATTCACTCTTGTAAAAGCAAGCAATGTTTCTAGCCATCGAGTATCACAAACATACAGGCGAGCCACTCACTAGTAGTGCTTTGTTCCTATGGCTTCTCCCACATTTGAGTGTTGAACAGACTAATGAACATCGAAAGGGGGTGCACAAAGCTGAAAAACATAGAATATTTTCAACAAACAATAAAGAGAGGAGAATAAGCATAGATAAATCCTAGCATTCATCTAGGATTTCATGAATTGGCTATGTATTCACTACTTGTGTACCCTCTAGCCCTACAACAATTTTTGCAAAATTTGCATTTAATGCATTAAACATGCATTAATTATTTGATGATAATATTTGCAAAAAAAAAGGCAATCATGATATTTTTTTGTAAACATTTAGACATTAAATACAAACTTAGTGAGCTTTGCTGGTAGACTAATGGCCACTCAAGCAATGAGCACATAGTTGATGCATTCAATGCCTCCACAGTTGTCAGGACCTTGGTCAAACCATTCAATTTTCCATGTAGCAGCAAGTGATACTTCTAGTTATCAATTATTAGAAACACACTGACAAGTCGCCCATCAATAGTGCATTGTACCTACCACTCTTACCATGTTCAAGTGTACTACAAAAAATAACAAACATCAAAGAGGAGAACCAAGAGCTAAAAACATAGAAGCTTTTGAGCAAGCAATAAACAAACAAGAATAAGAACAAATAGAACCCAACACTTGAATGAGATTTCATGAATTAACTATGCATTGAGTGCTTATGTACCTGCTAGCTCTTCAACACATCTCGCAAAGTTTGCATTTAATGCATTAAACATGCATTCAATGCTTCAGTATCCAACAACTCACTGGCAAAGCTTGTACAATTTGCATTGACTGCTTAAATATATAATGTCTCCCTATTTTCATAATTTACAAAACTCAATCAAGTATCAATTGAATCTTTGGATAGTTTGCATTTAATGCTTAAATATTTGTTAAAATTTATCATTTGTTTCAATTGTTCTACCTTTATTTTATCTATTCTCTTATTCAAACCACAATAATAAATTTTGGTCATCCAACTAAGTTTGTGAAATGCAAACCAAATGATTGCAATAGTATTGGTCTAGTGCTTACTGCATTCATTGAGCATTGATTGTGTTATGTTTATGAATAACATATAACATGCCATCGACTATGCTCATTTGTCTGATATGCCCCTGTAATAGGAGCCATTGCTTAAAATTTAAGTGGGAGACAAAAATCTACATTATTGCAAACATAGTCGATTGTTGAACAAGAAAATATGAGGTCGGATTCTTAGATCACTGTTCCTTTTTTGTTTATAATGATAAAAATTAATGTTATGCAAAAGATCAACTTTTTTTCCCTGCATTTATGTATAAAGTGCTTAAAATTTAGCATATATACATACTAAGGCCAATTAGCATTTTCAACAATCTAATACTGTATGCATTTTGAATGGAAACAAGATATCAAAATATAGAAATGATAGACATTGTTAGGTATGAATATGCAAACTGCTCATAAATTTGCAATATAGAAAATGCACTAAAAAACAACGAGCTATGTAGAATAGGAACATTTAAGTACAATGCTAAAGACTATTTGTTTGAATTGTTACAAATACTACTAAACAATTAGTATACATTAGTTTAGCTATGAAGTGGAACAATAGATTACTTCTTAAGTTTCTTTGCAAAATGAGATAAAGATGCAATTAGATCATACAACCTTGCACTAGACCCTAAAATTATGTATAGACTGCACAAAGTGCATGAGTAGGACACATACCTATGTAGGATGTTCCTTTCTACAAAACCAGATGCTGAAAACAATGAAATCAACTTATGGGGGGATGTATTTTGTATTCAATGGCTATCCAAATGGCTGAATATAAAGATATGTGTTTGGTCAAGAACATCAGGGAAAAAATACTTGCACTTTAACAATGTAGCCATTTTTCTAGCATATCCCATTCTATTCCATTATGCAACCCCTCAAAGTGGACATTTTGAACCGCTTCTAAGGATTCAGCGACATAATCCAAATGGCCAACAACTAATAAGGTTAAATCTGTTGGTTGCATTTTACAATGTAACTAGGTTTGTCTTCTAATCTACCTATGGAATTTCCAATTCCAATCAAGGGAAGCTCGAAGGACCTAGACCAATTGATGAGGACTTTAAAAAGCCTCCTACACTTTGGGATCTGCAAGACTTGGGAGGGTGATCCCTTAATGTGTTTACAACCTCTGCACCATTATTATAAACAACATTAACAATAACATATAATCTCACTTAATAGCTCAACACGATAGGATAATATTGAATAGAATTGATTGTTCATCGATAATATCAACCATCTGGAGCATGCGACAACTAAACACAATCCACAATATAAGATAGTCATTTATTTGCAATTTGTAGCAAGCTCTAGGCAAAGACAAACAAATACTGAATCATACGGGTAATTACAACTTAGATCAGTGCCATATATCCATTGGGGGAGTCAAATTCATAAGCATCTAAAGGTATATGACAAATTTAACACATAACATATGAAATCCTTGATGACATTGCATTGTAATCTCATCAATATGTATTCTAACTCAATAATACTTATCAAATCCTTATACAGAACACATCTTCCTACAATCCCATTCAAAAATTTTAATTAATTATTTGAATTAAAGCTAAAATAGAATCATACACACCACAATAGTGAGATGGATAAAACAACCCTTAGTTATTTAATTCTAAGTGCAAATATGCATGCATAATGGAGAGACATGAGCTTGAATTTATCATTTCAACTCAAATGCTACTACTGTTATACAACATTAAATCCCCATGAACTCAAAACTTGTTATAGAATGACTCAAAACCTAAATTTCATTTCTCTCTAAAACCATCAAACTTTACAATTTTCTCTACAACTTCACCTAAACTCGACAAAAAATTATCTAACTTGCTAACTCGTACTTCTATCCATGAAATCCTTCTTATAGAAAATGAAGGAGAAAACAAGCATTGGGCTAAAAAGTACACATGTCACAAGCCAATTGGAGCACTTGGTGATATTCCAAAATTTGTTACAATAACCATCACCTTGGAGAATATTCATGTTCATCATGTCAGTTGAGGAAAGTTGATGCAAAAAACACAAGAAACCTGCGTCAAGACTGCCATCAAAGCAAAACTGGAAACCGTTGTAACCGCAACATCTGATCTACCACTTGTTAGTAGTCCATTCTTTTTACTCTTCCTCAATCAAATATTTAGTTACCCATTTCTAGTATTCTTTATCAGTCAACCAGTCAAAATTAATTACCTCATTCACCTTGGCATTATAAGGTGTGTACTTTACCACTAGCTGATTTGCATCTCTTTCAAAAGATTCCAAAAATGAGCTGGTACTAATGATCTTATCCATACAACTCACCAACAAATAATAATCTGAGTCATCACAAATTAATTTAATTTGATCTTGATGACTTCACTTGTTTAATCCTACCATTGTTGGAGTGACCTGATCTTCCCCTGCTCATCAATTATATCAGGTAACAATGTGTTACCCCAATCATTGAAATTCTTCACCAACTCCCTAATCTTCCTACTCCAATCATCTGGTAGGGTTTGAAAACCCTGCAATGACTTAACTAATACTTGAGTAGGCTTTAATGATTGGGGCCTATTATTTGTGTCAAACCTTGAGGCCTTATACATGACATCCAAATCACTGGCCCTATGGATCCAATTTTCAATCAATGGTATCACTACCTCTTGATCCCTATTAATATTCTTTATTGCATCTAACAAAAAAGAATATAAAGAATGTATAGATAGCAATTTACTATCAACCTTTTCATTTAAATGCCTTAAGACAACAGTAACAATCTCCTTTTCCTTTGAAAGAGACCCCTCCTCAGTTATCTTTATTGATGTATGTAATTCATCAATTCTTTGCAAGAGTTGCTTCTTTGTAAGATCAACAAAGCACTTTGTTTCTTCATCAATTTCCTCTAAAGAAGGGGTGAGGGTAGGATTCTAACTGGGAGATCCTGGTGTGGAAATAATTGGAGCAGCAGGAGGCACTAACCCTGCTGTGGAAGGTAATGTACTAGTTCCTGGAGCACTTGATGTCTCACCAATCTATTTATACCTAAACCTTTCCACCTTTTTCTACAACTCAACATTCTTCTACTGCATCTTGTTGTATTCCTCAATCAAAAGGTTATACTTCTCCATTAGGCTCTTATTTTCAGCCCCCTCCCTTTCAGCAGTCTTTTGGGCCAATTTGGCCACATTCACAGTCAAATTAGTGGCCTCGGTGGTTGAGGTGTCTAAATCTCTCTTTATTATTAATCCTCCACTGAAATTTGGATTAATAGCTATAACATTTGGTTTTATCCCTTGTGGGGCCAATGCCCAAATTGCCAAGGTTTCATACTCTTCACTGAAAGTAGAGTCTTGAAGTGTTGCCTTGACTTCTTCTTGAGAGTCTTGCAAGGGATGCTTGGACTTCAAAATAGCATTAAATGCTACAACATTTGCAATGTCCCATTTAGGAAGAATCAATACACCAGCCTAACTCACCATTTTATTTCCTTCTTTAGGAGTGATGTTCTTAAATTCTTCCATTAATTCAACTTTTACCTCTTCATCATTCTCTTGGTCTAACCTATCAGGCCTTAGTTCTCTTCTCTTCTTACATTTATCTTGATATTCTTCAAATTTCATCCTCCATACAAATTGCAAGAATACAACAGTTTTTACAAATGTATTGTCATCTAGAAGCTCCTTACATGCTTCCATTCTTGCATCTTGTACACTTTTACTTTTCGTATCTAAATCAGATAAAACCAATTCAGCTGGTGTAGGAGGGGAAGACATACCAACCTGCATGTCTTGATTAGTAACAATAATTTCATCCATCAAATTCTCCTGTGGTTGATCAGTCCTTTGTCTTTTAGGACTTAGCTCAGATGGTGGTGATGGGGGACTGCCTTCTGGTGATGATTCCAAATCAATGATTTTGATTGCCCCATGCACTTTGAATTTTGGACCTGGTTGTGAAGGAAACTTCATTATTTCTTTCCCTTTCTGTCCACTTCTTCCTCATCACTGCTGGTATCTTTTTTTCTCCTATAAATGGGCCACCTTTCTGTAGGCTAGTATGTTGGCCTTGTTTCAATTGGTCTGACACCTTGTTCTTATACACCTAGACTCAGTTCTAAGTTTACTTTTTTGGTTCTCAAAATGCCCATAATCTCTTTGAAGTTCTTCATCATAAAATCAATTTTCTTATGGTATGGACTAAACTCCAACAATGGATCATACTTGGGATCCATTTTGTGCACACTATCTAATAGATTATCATAAGCTATCCATTTCTCCTTATTCAACTCCTACCTATTTAGGTCGAATTCATTTCTAATTAAATCCTCAGGAAAGTTGAACTCATGCACAAACTTGCCAGTTTTTATTCTTTGTCTAAAAAGGGTAAAGAAACCCTCAGGATCATGTTGTCTCTTTAGACTACACCTCAAATGATAATCCTCAAATAATTTCACATAATGTACCCAACCTCCCTTTGAAAAGGAAAAATCAGACACCACTATATAATTAGGGAAAAATGTTCCCTTACCCCTTCCAGTGAGGTTGTCCTCATGAATACAACCTATTTTCCACATAAATTTTGCAAACCCCATTCTTGGTGGCACATTGTATGGCAGTATACAAGGGGCTCCCTAAAAACCATATACCCTCAAAACAGTGCTAACTGGGTATGGGATAATGTCACCCCAGTTATGGCAGACCTTTAATTCTGGCTTCCTCCCCTTTGGCCTAAGGAAATCATGTAATTCCTCAGGGATCCTAGGTACATTCACCATCAATCTAGCCCTCAATCTGGAAGCAAAGTAATTATCAAATTGCACATAACTGGTGCTTTCCTTATTGCAAGATAAATCTGCAGCCCATATCTATACTGGGAATATTTCTCCATCAACCGATTGCATTAATTTCATCCTTTCAGAGAAGAAATCAACATTCTTGAACAAGAACATATGCATTAGCATAGAATACCAAAAGAATTGAGTGTCGTTGTCATTTTTCTACAACTTTGATAGACCATCATGTATCCTCTCAACCAAGAAAGAAGAAAATTCATATGTCACAGAGAAGTTAGGGTGTTGAATTTGCACCCCCATGAACATGTATGCAATGGGCATCACCACACTAGGACTAAAACCTAAAATTTGACACAATGAATAGAAAGTGGCCAGGAAATGATTTGCAAAAAAAATTAATCTGAAAGGTTCTTGGTCATTGGGGCTAATATGAAATCTCGATCCTCCTGCCCTAGCTAGATGAGGTGGAAGCAACTTAGCTCTAAAAAGATACTTCAACTTTGCATATTCCTGCTTCATTTCCTCAAGATTTATAGGAACCAAGTCTTCACTCAGTTCACTCAAGTCAAAAATCTATTGGATATCATATCTGTTAATGCTTAATAAAAACTTTCCATCATTATCCATAATTACCCATGTGACAGGGTCATATCTTGCAGCCACTGCCCTAAGCAGGTCTACATTAGGGAACAAATTTGGTACCACTAGCTTTCCCAAATCATACATCCAACTATTTGAAAAGGGGTGAGGCAAATTCCTCTATCCATACCAAAATCTGAACATTTCCACGCCTGTGAGAGGAACCCTAGCATCGGCTATGCTGGAGCAATTGTATACTAACCCTTCCCCTAGGATTTTCCCTCGCATCAGAACCAATCCCTTCTTTCTATCATTCATTGACAAGGGCAACTGATCCATGAAATCATCGTACAGGTTTCTTTTCAAATAGTCAACTTGGCTAGAATGTTGCTTTGGCAATGCCATCTCAGACAAACTAGGGCCTCTTTACAACATTATACTTAAAATAGCTAGGACTAACCAGAGATAGGAAATTACAGAACAAAATACTGCAATTTCTCACAACTATAATTAAACTATAGCCCTAACATATTTATCAACAAGCTTAATGACAAACATAACAAATCTTTTCCCAAATTCAAGTGCAGAATGACCAGGAGGCACAAAAATTAAATCATGGCTTTGTTCATAGAAACCCAAAATTCTGGCTGCAAAGATTCACAACTTTGCCTTCGGCTCTGAAACTACTCCGCAAAATACTTGAAAGATTTGTGATACAAATAAAGTAGGAGAATTGATTTTATGTTGATCAAATCATGCCAGTAGGTGTCTCATCTGCCATTAAAGCTCACTTGTGAGCTACACGAATGACTCCAACCATATTTGATGCAGATTTAAATTCTAGCTGTCAATCCTCTAGTTAGGTCAAATCATCAAATGACCACCTTCAAAACAAGCTAACTCAATTTCCAATGCGGCAATAAGGGGCCCACCATACCATACGCTACCAAGGAAGTCTACGTGGCGGTCACCTGCCATATTGCAATCAGTAAAGATCCTATAACTTCGGATCACGTGATGGCGGGAAACCGTAGATCTTGAACAACGGTGATCTCGTTCCTCCAACATAGTCGCCATCCTTATCATTAACCATCGAGCAACTTTCCCACCAAGATTATAAAATACCCATTGATTTAAAACATGTGCGCCTCAAGAACACTTTAGTAACCCACCTTTTAATGTATTAAGGCCATATTAATTTATCAGTGTTTCCTTTATTCTTTTGGCTTCATCAGATCAGACATGTGGCACCCACTCATGATATCGCAATCAGTAACAACCTTGTAACTTTTGATCACACGATGGCGGGCAACTGTTGATATCTGATGATAATTGATCAACAGTCAACCAAGCCTATCACCTTCGGCCTCACCAGATAGGACACATGGCACCCACTCATGATATCATGATCAACCAAAGAATTGTGGTGGGGCCATCACAGGATGGCGGGGAATGGCTTAGATCAAACCATAGTTGATCAATGGTAGCACAAATTTCATCTCCCAGAAAGGACACGTAGGGCCTGCCCATGATATCGTGATCAATAAAGTTCTTGCAATTCTTGATCATGCAATGGCAGACAACCATTGATATCTGAAGGCAATTGATCAATGGTAGCACGAATATTTCGTCAAAATAAAACATTTAAAAAGAATAAGGGGACATCACTAGGCCAACGGTAAACAACGACATAAGTTGTTTTTAAATGATGAAACACAGGACCAACCAAGACTTAGGAAAATAAAACCCATGGAGGAAATAAAAATTAAGACCAACGGGACCAAGCCAAGATGGAATGATAGGTCATAAGATGTTTTAAAACCCCTCAAAAAGTAACATCGAAATATATCCCGACCAAGGCATAAAATAAACACAAGGGTTTTCATGAAGGAAAAGCTAAAACCCCAACCCTAATAAATTTCCAACACCATGAAAGACCAGTGACATAAGGTAGGGCAGGAATGGAACATAAGGAGCAAAAATTTGAAGTTCCATCAAAATTAACTTAAAAAAATCATTAGAAACAATACACAATACCAAACTACTAATGGCAACAAAAAGAAAAAGCTAGACAATAACAAAACCAATTCCATTCATACAATCAAACAAAAGCATCTCAATCAAAACTCTATTGTAAGACTACAACACCTTAAGAGATTTATTAGAAATAACAATAAACAAAATCAACCTATACCTATGAGATCAAATAAAGGAATTTTTTTTTAGCAGTAGAGCTTTACAAAAGAATAATTCAAGATACGCTAAAATACAC
Source organism: Sequoia sempervirens (assembly GCA_007258455.2). Classification (NCBI taxonomy): domain Eukaryota; kingdom Viridiplantae; phylum Streptophyta; class Pinopsida; order Cupressales; family Cupressaceae; genus Sequoia; species Sequoia sempervirens. The sequence continues at coordinate 9,629,649 of VDFB02072274.1, read as the reverse complement.
ATGGACAATCTGCTAAATGTTGTATTTTAGCAAAGATACTAGAATATTTAAAGAAAAGATAAAGGAAATATATTATGGACTAGTATAGTCAAGATCCATAACTCATTGAGAAATTTCATATGTCGTATATGCTACTATGTACTAAAAAAATCCATGATGCCAAAGTATGTTGTACCACACAAAATCTAAACTAATAAACCATTGTCATATGTCCAACTTTTTTCCCAACTAGAAGAACAAATTGTGTCACTTAGAATTGCATTTGCACAAATTTGGGAACTAGGGTACAAAAGGTATAAAATAGGTCTAACAAGTTCCATTATTAATGTTCCTGTTGACGTTAGCATTATACAAAAAGCATTACCACAATCAACTAACAACACACAAACAATTGTTGTTTCACTAAAAAGACATTTGGAATACAAAAATGTATTTCAAAAAAGCATGGCATGAACTAATCTCATCTTGGAAGCTTTGGCTCAATTGTCAAAAACAACACTATACAAAATTCAAAATGTCCAGATAAAAAAAGATTGGAAACATTTTTTGCATACCAATGATGAACTTGAAAAGAATATGATGAACTTGAAAAGAGTATTGGGCCTGTCACAGTTGAAACTGAGTCAGATAGTTACATAGAACATGAGAACCCATCTGAAACCTTGGCCCATGGATTCACTGAATCTAGAAGTATACATAGCATGCAAGATACCAAATTATTGAAATTGCACCTATAGAACAAAACTATCTAGTTGGAATTTTTAAAGACAAATATGTTGAGGAGATGAATTTCCCAACATTATTCTTTGGAAAGCCACATGATGATGACATTCTGAAAAATTTTACATACCACAAAATTGCACAATGGAAAGTTTTACAATCAAACAAAAAGTTTGCATATCACACGACAATCATATTTTTCAAAACTATCAAGATACTAATACTACAAGTCTTGTCTACAATGTCCATAAGAATATGAAAGGGCCAACTAAAAGGATGCAAACTACTTACTAAGGATGTGAAACACAAACCAAACCTTGAGAGAATTCTAAAATTAGATGTTGGGTATGTCGACTTCAAAAGAATAAGAATATCCCTAGATTATACACAACTTAAGAAAAATGTTTTTTCAATGATATGACAACTAGGACCACTGACATTCTTCCTCACTTTTAATAGTGCTGAAAAAAATTGGGATCCTTTAAAAATCACACTATAAGAATTACACAATCAACATCAATCAGGTCAAAAACAATGAGAGTCAATTGCTCAAATAAACATTGAAAATTTTGAATTAATCAAGAAGGATCCTATTACTTGTGTAAAAAATTGTTGCTCACAAATGACTCTATCTTTGGAAATGTTATTGATTACTTTTTTATGACTGAGTTCCAAAATTGAGGAACGAGCATGATCATATGCTAATATGGGTGAAAAATGCACCAATCTACATAGAAAATAGCACAAACATCATAGCTTTTGTCGACAAGTACATTACTTGTACCATTGATCATTTGCAACCTAACTTGGCTATTTTACAAAGACATCACCACACAAAGAGATGTAGGAGATCAAGGAAAACACTTTGCAGATACAATTTACCTTTTCCACCAATGTGAAAGACACAAATACTCTCACCAATACTAGAAAAGATTGAAACAATAACTTCAAATGTTGTCAACATTTACTCGATACTACAAAAAGAAAACTGTGACAAAGAATACACTTTAGACATGTTTTTAAATGGCATAAACATAACTAAAATTGATTATATAATAGCTTTGAGCTCTACACTAAACATGCCAACAATTTTCTTACAAAGAAAACCATCAAAAATATGGAATAATAGTTTTGCAAGGAAAATACCACAAAGGCCAATACAAATGCCTAGTTTGTGCTTAATGCATATGCTACAACAATGTCGTACAAATCTTACATTGCAAATGTAGACAATTCAATGACATATGCATTCAAAAGAATGTGTAAGGACCATCATCAATCCAATATTGATGCAATAAAAATAATAGGTAAACTTGGAAATGCATTGTTGAACTTGCAACAAATTTCAGCATATCAAGTTGGTCATATTTTTTATCACTTCCACTAAACTTTAGTTCAAGAAAATGTATTTTCATTAACACGCGATCCTATAGTGACCATACATTTATTCTAAAATCCATCAAACAATTAAACAATGAACTAGATGAATTAGAGAACATACTCTTGAAATCTATAGTGGAATATTATTTAATACATCCTCAAACATTGATAGACATATGTCTTGTAGAATTCGTTTCAAGTTACAACAAAAACGTAACTACAGTTGACCCAAAAACTAAACCAAATTATCTAATACAATTTATTAACTTCAACAAGCACTTTGATCTGGAGAATCATTGTAGAGAGCAATTAATGTTGTATGTAGGTTGTTTACAATGAACGAGAGTACGTTAAAACAAAAGGGTATGTGCAGGATCATGATGGGCCAAAAAGTGGTGATATGATGGGTATGTGTAGGGTATGTGGCTAACAACTTTTTTCTTATCCAAAATTGATGAAAGGAAAAAGGTTTTTAAAGGAGATTCTCAACTTTCCAGCAATATAAAATTTTCCTTACTTTGAATTAAATAAGTAATTATTATTCATTTTCTATTTCAATTACAACTAAAGTCTTGATTGATAGGCTGATTGAAAACATCTATAGCTTTCAAACGGTATCACATTTTTTGAATCCAAAAAATGTGTACATTCTATGCTTTGTATACTATAGGATTAAAAAAAATGAATTTCATGAAGTTTTGACCAAGTTAAGATGGTTAGACATATGGGTTTTTATATTTTTTAAAATTTGTAATAAAAAAATCATAATTAATTATTTACTTGGAAAAAAATTACAAAAAAATACATCACATCGAGACATGATTCTTCTACTTAAATCTAAAATATTATAAAAAAGTATTATCATTTTATTGTGGTTAGGGTGGTTAGACAGACACCTACTTATTTTTTCCTAAAATTTAAGTACTACTGCATTGAAATTTCAAATTTTCACCAAATAGATTTTATTTTTTTAAATAAACCTAGTAGTTTAGAAATTACATTCAATTTGCTACATATTTTTCCATGATGATCCTACACATACCCAAAATTTTGATTCATGGGAACATGCATACATGCACCATGAAAAAACAATTATAAAAAAATGTTCAAAGTTCACTTGCAACACAAGTTTTGCATGGGGTGACATACAAAAAGAACTCAAAGATGTTGAGTCCCTTGATGATGGCAATGATGATAGGTCATTGAAAGTAAGAAAATTTAGGAAAACCGAACAATATGACATTCAAACAAATATTCCAAACATAGGGCGCATAAAACCAAATACAATTCCACATAATGCATTTGAAATTGCTAGGCACCCATAGATAATTGACAACAATGAATACTACAAACTAAGGAAAATGTTGAACAAAGTACAACAAGCAATTTTTAAAAATGTTATAATGAAAAATATGAATAACATCGACAAGCCAAGTTGCATTTGTTCTTGACTAGTGGAGCTGGAACTCGAAAGACTTTTACTGCAAAAGCCATATACCAAGCTCTAATTCACATTTATAGCAATTCTATTGACAACAATCCAAACAACCAAAGGGATTATTAACTGCATATACAAGTAAAGTAACTTACAACCTAGGTGGAGTCACATTACATTCAACATTTCACATACCATTTAATACATCATATTGTCTTCCCTTGGCTTCTGAAGCACTAAACACTATGTCTAAGCACTATGATCAATTGCATGTGCTCCTTATAGATGAAATCTCACTAGTAGGCTCAACATTTCTACGCTAAATTGATAGATGACTCCGAGACATAATGCAAATTCCTACAATGTACTTTGGAAACCTTGATATAATCTTCTGTGGTGATCTATACCAAGTGCAACCTATCCTTGACTCCATTGTATTTGAGAATAAACCCACTGTAACTGAATTGATGCCTTACAATTTTTGGAAAGAAAATGTAAAATGCTACTCATTGGTCACAACTATGAGACAAAAGGATGAAAAATTTATTGCAATCCTTAATAGAATATGAATATGCTTACAAAAAAATGATGAGATAGACTATCTTAATGAACTTTTCTTTCATCTTGCACCTTTGGATCCAACACTTCCATACTTGTTCTATAGGAAAGCCAATGTAGACATGCACAACCATAGAATGTTATTGGCCATTTCTAGTCAAATGATAGTGCTAAATGCAATAGACAAGCATGAGGAAAACTATAATGCAATACAACTTTATAGCCATACAACAACTCTTCCACCTCAAATGTACTTGAAACAAGATATCCTTGTTGAAATCTATGTAGACAACTATAATACACAAGATGGCTTAGTCAAGGGTTCTAATGAAATATTAAGGCATATACAACACAATGACATTGATGTTGTTTGGCTCAAATTTACTCATCCAACAATTGTACAACAACAACACACAAAACTAGCAGAATACTACACTGATCTCATTGACAAAGAATGGATTCCTATTGTGCATTGCTAGAGCCATACAAAAAATTTCAACGAACAAGAAAATTACAATTAGAAAACAATTCCCAATACAACTAGCATGCGCACGAACCATCCATCGATCACAAGGGCTAACAATGCAAGCTTTGAAGTTTGACCCAACAAGCATAAGACAACATGGCTTAACTTATACAACACTATCACGAACAAAGACAATGGACTTGTTAAAATTGTTAAAACCTTTAACTACAAAAAAAATTAAAGTTAAGGAAAAGATACATCTAGAAATGCATCACCTTCAGTCAACTACACCATGGAAACTTGATATTCAAACTACATGTCCACACGATACAATGCAAATGCATCTATGTATGCTAAACACTCATACATTAAATCCACATGCACAATGACTATGACACAATGCAATCTAAAATTTTCTGTTTACAAGAAGTACACATGAATATCTTACAACCTAACATATTATCGCAATATTTTAAGACCATTGGTACGAATATGATACATGGCATAACAACTTTTACCAAAAAAAAAAAATTGTATCAAAAGCAAAAGAACATAGCTCTACAAATGTTGAAGCCATCACAGTCACAATACTGCTACGCACTAACGAACTTAATATCTATAATATTTATGCAAGGCCTAATACTCCCATATAAGAAATAATCACAATTCTACAAGTTGTAATTGTGTACGCAGATAAAAAAACATATTGTACATTGTAGGCAACTTTAATATCGACATGTGTTCAAAAAATAAAAGAAAAAATATACTCCAAAATTTGATGCACACTAACAAAATTCATTTTTTGTTAAACAAATCACATAGTTTACACAAGCCACTCATTGACCATATTTGGTCAAATTAAATCTCAAGTGTATGCAATATTTATAGATTAGAGGCATACTGGACTAACCACTTTCCTATTTTCCTAAAATTCCACCTTGCCCATTGAATCAATTCAACATTACAACATACATAAGCAAATATCAGTAATAGATTCTCTAATGGATTGTCCAACACTATATCACTACCTTGTAGGAAAATGATAGATTAAACAAAAAGACCACAACAATAAGAGCAAGACATGGAAGAAGACACAAGAAAACGGTAAACAACTTATCCTATTTATCTATCACATACATTATTGCATTGTCTAAATGTAATATCAATTGAAGAGTTAAATACAAAAGAAATTGGTGACACATTCCAAGGTGATGTCCTTGTTGTCTATAGAGAAAAATTGGACAAAGTCAATAGAAAACATGAGGTATTGCATGCAAATCTCACAAATCTTAAAGAAAAAATGAAAATTACATTGAATATCATTGGGTACCTTGTGCAAGAACATGAGCACAAAATAGTTCCAGGATTGGGATTTTCAATATCAGGCTTCCAAATTTCACCTAGAATAGATTATGACAAAGGAGACTATGATTGCATATCGATATTGATAGACACAAGCATAGTTGAAAGCATGCCTCGCTTCTCTACAGACTACTACTTCATTCTAGATACAACTATCAGCCAACTACTAGCAGTGACAAATCAATATCCAATTGGAACAATAGGTACTTTGGTTGTTGGCGCTAAGAAAGTAGGTAGCCAATATGTAATTGATATCAAAGATGGCATAGTAGAATCTGACAAAGCACAGATACAAATGTCTCCCCACCATATGCCACTAATCCATTTTAACCTTTTTTATAGCATTGTGGTCTTTACTAAAATTTCTTTGTAAAAAAGACTTTCTCATTTCCATGCAGTTGCAACTACATCCATCTCATGAATAGCAATACTTGCAAATAGATGAACTACTACACAGGAACAAAACCCTAGCTTTTCTTTTCAAGAATATCCTAAAAATAATAAATCAAAAGAACATGTTCCACATGGGCCAATCAACATTTATTTGCAAATTGAATAACAAGAGAACAATGGACAATCTATCTGCTTTGCTGCAATCAACATTTAAGGTGACTTTTTAAAAATATTTTTGCACTTTCATTTAAATTTTTTGAAACTACCCCTTCTAACAATCTATGTTCACATGTTTCAGGTTTCAGGCACATTAAAAGTAGCAAACACACTTTCAAATCCATTTGAAGATTTTTGTCTGAGTTGCACATATAAATTCAACACTTACGACATGCTCCAATAGGAAACTGCTCATTGTAGACAATGTGACAAGGAAGTGAGCCACATATACTCACTTCATCCTAAAACTATCATCATAACAAATGACAAGCAAACAGTCCATTGTTCAATCTGAAGCAATGTCCTATGACAACTCTTGCTTGCCCTTCAAGACATGAAATATGAACTACATCAAGGGAAAATCAACAGTTATATTTGCACTATGGGACTTTCTCACCAAAGGCCATTTCAACCTCAGTCAAAACAATGTCATCAAGATGCTATTTTCCTAAATGAATAAACAATGTATGCTATAACGAGGTGAAAAAAAATACTGATACAAACACTTTTCTCACTCTTCAATTTCCAAAAAATGTTTAGAATTATATAAAAAAATTGCTTTGGTACTAACCACAATAATGACATTGTAGGTGACAAAGAAACATAAGCAAGTGAAAAGCTACCTATCATTTTCATCAACCTACACTTCTCATTTTTGTTATGCTTTTGTTCTTGGCTCTTTTGCCTATATCACTATATCTCATCTTTTATGACTTAAAACTTCTTGCTAGTGTTATTTTACAATCGACATCTTTTTCCTTTATATGCTAGACAATACTTTATTTTCTTATGTTCCCATTTAAATGGATTAAACTCTGGTATTACAACTTTTTAGTATGCAATATATTAGCAATACAAAACATACATGTTTTTAAAGGGAAAGTTGCTACTGCAATTATTGCATTTCAATTTGACATACTTGGCTAGGCAATCAAATATATTTGAAAATTTTTATAATGTGTTTCTATTTCGCTTATTTTCTTACACAAAGAAGACTAACAAACCTACTTCACACAATAGAAAAAAGAGATGAATGATAGATTTCAGACATGAAAGATTCAGTTGATACTTGATTGAGTTCTCTTTAAGCTACTTTCCCAATTACTTAGTTTCTATGGATAAATCAGTAAGCAACAACATCCACTTTATAACAAAACATAGTGAATGCAGTAGACATGTTTACTATTGTATTTGCTGAATTTGTTTTTGAAATGGTTGCTTGATCAATGAAATTGAATTGTTTAAAATATTTTTGTCTTTTTCCTACAGTTGGGATTTAAGGACATATTTTTTGTGTTTGAAAATTATAATTTATCTCTTTTTCTATGGGTTGGAGTAGGCCTATTATTCATTATCGTTTAAGTAAATTAGGATAATAGGGAGACATTATATATTGTGACAATATTTAATCAATGCATGCAATATGTGCAAGGAAACAAGACCCAAAATTTCATTGACAAACATGATATGTTGTTGTTAATCAAAGGGACCATTCTTAAACGAGAATTCTTGTGTATGCTTTCACAACCTACACACGTCGTATAGATGAACTAGCTGCATCAATGCATAGAATAGTACAACTGTTACATGTAAACATGTGACAATATTTAGTTGAATCTACAAATCCCGTGAACGAGATTTTTCAAATTATTTCTTATAACTTACCAAGACTTTGTTATCTGTTATTAAATGCGTTGTTAGCTCTTACAATGAATTTTTTATTAATTACTATTCCTTTTTTCATTTATATTAATCAACAGGTGTCCCATATGCAATGCACATCATACAATTCCAATAGTGACCTGCCCCAATTGCTATAGTGCCTAGTCCCTCAGCGAAACAGTATTTCTATTCTCTAGATTCGCATGAAACAATTTTAGTTTCAAAAGAAAACTCAACTATTGCAATAGTAACTTGTTGCAACAGTATTTATTCTACAAAGTCACTTGAGTGGCAGCCCTTTCCATGGTATCAGTACTTATGTCATGTTGCGACTACAAGCATTATTTGTTGTTACAAAGCCTAATTGTACAAATGGCTACAATAGATGACATATGACATGGAGTAGTTAAAGCCAAGGAACAAGTTACTATTGCAATGGTTTGATTTTCAAATAAGAGATAATAAATAATTTATCTCTTTTTCTATTCATTGGAGTAGGCCTATTATTCATTTTTGTAAAAGTAAATTAGGAAATTAGGAGTATATTATATATTTTACAAATATTCAATCACTATGTGCCAATTGTGCCGACTGCAATTATGCACATCTTTGACTACAACATTATTACAATCAAATGATTGCAAATGGCACTTGCTTATGGGAAAAAATTAGACAAATTCAAACAATTCACATAATTTTTCTAGACATTTGAAGAATCAAACTTCATTGGAAACAAAGGAGAAAAAGCATCTGATACTCTAACCTTTGAGTCTTTCTTTCAAGAATCAAATGTATTTGTAGCTCTATAGGCCTTTGTCTCCACTCCAATTCCAAAAAATGGTTCCTGTTACAAAGAAAATTTTAAAAACCACCACAATCGATTACACATAATATGTTATTCATAAACATAAAACACAAAAGCACATGAAAAAATTAACAAGTAAAATGTAAAACTATTGCAATCAATCCATAGTCAATGCATTTGATGCATTCACAGTTAACAAGACCTTTCCCAGACCATTTAGTTTTCAATGTTGCCTATTTCTTGGCTTTTATTGTTTCTTGTTTATGACATACATAGCATATGTATGTGAGTTGTTATTGCAGTTACTTTGGTAGGATTTGTATGTTAGGTTTTACCAAATAGTGAAAGTTCTTCTACATTCAATTTATGATACTTTACAAAGCAATAACAACTCACCTCCATGGCATTCTCCAAAATTCAGTTGTTCTTGAACTGCAAATGTCCCCTACCTTCTAAATAATAAAACACTTCTCTCTACCTCAATGTTCTTCATAGAATTTGCAAACCATATTGTACAAATTTGTTTCCAATCTATATTCTCACACGTTTACATGTAACACCCTTGCCATTCTCACAATCTATGCACTCAGTCGACGTCTGGAAGCTATGCAACATAGCAAGGCAGAGAAAAGCATTCCCGTTTACACCTGTTCACCATTAACACATTACGAGGTATTGGGATTGCTTCATACCACTAGCCTCAACATATTGTTTTTGGTGGGACTTCTCAATGATGTAAATGGATTAACATTTGCAAAAATAATAATTAATAATTTAACCTCCAGTCTAGCTATAAAGTTGTTGTTCCTATGGACTCTACTTTTTATGGCCTATTTTTCATTGGCGTATGTTCTTTTTTAAATTCATGGCAAATAAATTTAATTATAATTAGTTTATTTAACTAAATGAATTTAATTTATAGATATAAAAAAAATAGACATGGTTAAAATATTCAAAAATATTACAATTAATTGAACATAATAATATGGTATTAAAAAAGATAAAATAGTTCTCAATTTTTAACTTATTACTAATATTTATATTTTATGTCTTGTATATAAAATAAAATAAAATACTTTTATATTTTTAATATCTTAATTTTCTAAAATCTTTTAAATTTTCAGTCTATTACTAATAAATTTATTTTAAATGTCTTGCATATATAAAATAAATTAAAATACTTTTATATTTTTAATATCTCCATTTTCTAAAATGCTTTTAAATTTTTTACTTATCACTAATATTTTTATTTTCTATATCTTACATATCTACTCAAAACAATTAATATGTTAACAAATAAATATGTTTACTAAATAGTTTTTTAAATATGGCATTCTTTGTTTCTTACAATATGACAATCGCTTTGCCCATTTCCCTATTACTACCTTCACAAATAAACTTTCCACTTTCACATGAAACCAATTTAAATCACTAAATTACTTTTATATAAAAAATTATTAATATTACTTAACAAGCACACAAAAAATATGAATTTAAATATACAATTGTTCCAACAAGTTCTAGTAATCAACAACAAACTCTACCATCTATATTTTTCTTCTAACATCATATACTCTTCAATTCTATTGGTTCTCATTTTCTGCATTCAATACAAAACTCTAACAATTCCTTTTACAAATCTTCGACCATATTATCCCTTCACCTGCCAACCTAAAAGATTGTTGCTCGGTGACAGGAACTTGACATACTGCGTCACTTGTTAATATAATATAATCATATAATATATTAATATCTATATATAATATATAAATTTAAATAATATATATAACATATTATATATATATAAGTTAAAGTAGAACTAAAAATATCAGAGTTTTATAGCTAATTATGTCGAAGGAATTCCCTATGTGAAGTTGTATGAGCTAAGTTGGACAATCAACAGGTTATATTGCCTACATACAAATGCAAAATTATTGAACTTATTTGAGTTGTTGAATCTTTCACCTACTTTTTTCTTGCATTAATTGTTTATTGGGACCGTAGATGCAAGACTAGAAGCTTCCATCTTCTTGCCTTTCCCCCTTCACTCCAAATCTTAGTTCCTTCTCCATAAGGTTGGTGTTGAGGCCCTGATCATTTTCTATTGGTAGTAGCACAATCCTAACACCAAACTTCACCACCTCCAGCATGAAAATCCAACTTGAGTGGCTCAAAAATCTCCCCATAGATGGATGCAACAAGATGTGGAGTTGTGATGCCCACCCTATGTAAATAAGGCCCTTGTGCAAATTATGAATGACTCCTTGTAGTTTGTATATTTATGAAGAAATAGAGATAGAGAAGGATTCAAAGCTAAAATCCATTTTTTGGCACCTATATCATGTATGTCAAGTAAAATTTTCCTTCTTGTCTAGGATCATATTGAAAATAGATTTTGGTATTTAGTACATGATGTTTTTACTTGTTTGTTTAGTTTTTTCTTGTAAGCTTTCTTGCCTCACATCCATATAGGCTATTATCAAGATTCATATCTATCATTTTTGCTACACATTCCCCTATTATTTTCTACAAGGTGATTTTTAAGTCTTGGTGTAGATCAACTATAAGAGTAGAGTTGTTTGAGTCAAAAAAGGCTCCTTTAAAAATAACATTTGTCTTATACCATAAAAAAATCTCAGTAGAAGCTGCTTTAGATGACAATTTCGAAAGATAGGTAGTGATGGGGGACTAAAGGTTTGTAGCAGTTCTAGAGTAATTATCCTTGGTTTAATTTTAAGTTTGTTTCTGGAGAACCCATTAGCTTTTTCTTATCCAAAATTTTTGTTTGAATCACCATCTTCCTCAATTTTGTCCATAGTTTCAATTCTAATTTTAGAGTTTTAAAGTTCATTAGACTTTTTTTTTTTTTGGGCAAAAGTGGCAAGCCACTATAATATATATATAATACAAAATCTAGTTTTGAAGATCACATCGTAGGAAAGAACCAGAAAGAAAACCTGTGTGGTTGTAGCTCAAAAAATTACATATTTGCATAGTCCAATTTCAAAGTTTATGCTAAACATGCTAATATATATCAAAATTCAACATTTTATTTCCAGTTCATCTACTTTAACTGACTTCATACAACCCCTTCTAGATTAAAAAAAACTAACCACATTTCTACCCCAAGACTATCATATTAAATCCCTTACAAAAAACTCCGAGACTATCATATTTAACCCCTTTACAAAATATAGAATATACCCTATATATATTTTAAATCAAAAAATCCCACAAAATACTGGCACTACTCTTTCATTGAATCCCCATGTGCTAAATTTTCATCTTGCATTTCCAGTCCCTCTACTAGCCGAAAACCTCTTTCAAACACCCTTCTTCCTCCAATGGATGCTCTGGGAAATTGCATAGGTAAGGCCAATCTTGTGTTGACAATGTTTGTATTCACCTGAGAACTATTTGCAGACTAGTTGTGTACATTTTGTGCATAAACTGAACCGCGAGCTAGCGAATTTACCCTAAGTTGTAAATCTAGCTGTAAACCATTGCTTATTGGGTGCGAAACATGCGCTTGAAGGAATGCCAGTGCATTATACTTCTCTTTGATATCTAACTCCTTTACAGAGAAGACACTGCAACGGTTCTTCCTCAAGGCTCACAGCAGGATATTGTCATTTTTGTACTGGAGAGCAAGCAATTCTGGAATTATAGGGGCGGTCCATAGAAAAAAACATATGGTTCACTCCTAGTGTTGTCAATCATCAAGGACACCATTACCTAAATCATATATTCAACAGTTTGAATTGCAAAAGAGTTCACAAGACAACATCATTTAAAACAACCATTAAGGCATCATGTATTCATACCATTATTACATTATAGCCAAGAGAATCCATGAATTGGCTTGGACCAGTGGTAGTGCAGTTCAAATGGAAACTATGAACAACTAGTGTAGGTGCCCCCTTGACCTAGATTTGGGAGGATAAGGCTTAAGGATCAAACACTAACCCACATTTATGAGGACAACCTTGAGTTTAAAGCTCTGTAGGAAAACAACTCTCCAACAGAGGATACACCTGCCATCTTCATGATCTAGGCCCTTTCCATTAGATATAATACCATAAAGGGTCAGCTATCCTTGCAAATATCCAATTGTCAACTCACATCTGCATACATGGAAAGGACTTCAAGGAGGTTGGAGCCTAAATCCACACAAGAGATGGAACTATTTTCTACTAAATGTAAATCCAAACCAAATTGAGCTCAATTCTACATATGAGTTGAGGAAACTCCGAATGCTTGAAGCTTTCTAGCCAAGTCATAGAACCTCCAATGGAGATGCTTCTTCTTAGACTCTAAACTTTCCCTAACATTAATGTATCTAGGAATCATCACCTGAGAAGAATTCCTTGGTAACCTAGCCTTTGGCTTCTTGATACAAAGGTTAGGACAAATGACATGATCCATCCACGATTTTCTGCTCATGGGTAGTTCTTTTCTAAAAGTTGGACTAGTAGTTCCCCAACACACAAGCTCAAGTTTCTTTTTAAGTGTCGCAAGTTCATAATAATCAAACAAAGAGATCTCACAAATCTCTATTTCACATGTCATGAAAACTGGTGCACCCAGTAATAGAATCTGAATTTGATCCAATTGTATCCAGTATTGCAAGATTGTTTCTCATCTAATTGTTGTTGTTGAGAAGGCACATTGAGTCAAGCTCGAACTTTGTGGGTTTTCTTTCATTTAGGGATTGTTTCCTACGTTGCATACTGGATTCTTCATTGTACTTGGGCTGTGCTCTAGTTCCACACAGATACCATGCCCAAGCAACTACTTTTACATAATCCTCATGCTCTGTAATGAATCCTCTATTCTCCTTGCCTTTTTTCCACATTTCAAAACTTTGGTAGTTTAGAAGTTCCTGGCCTAAATTACCCACACTATTCATTGACAAATGCGTATTATGGTAAATTGAGAAGCAAAACACAAATAAAATTGGCATTTCATGAATGTTGTGATGCAAACATTATAGAAAACTCAAATATTGAACACTTCTAGGATATGGTTTTGAATGTTAACATGGCAGATACGATTGAAAAGAATAGTAAAGATAAGGTAATAGTAAGTGTGTGTAAGGAAAGCAAGAAAATCCTTTACCAAAAGTACAAGTGGTTAATGGATGTTAGAATTATGCTAGTCTTCTTCATGAATCCAATTCTTCTAGATAGGGTCTAGTTGGATTGACTTTTGTCTTTTTGTCAACTTGTGCCCTCTATTCCTTGGCACCCTCTTATTGCATGTGTTCCAAATATTGAAAGGGTATTTGTCATCTTTCCCTCTTTGTCTCCCTCTCCCTCTTCCTAGACCTATATATCTATATCTCTCCATATTTCCTCTTCCATCTATCCCTCTATCTTTATCTTGTTATCTCTCCATCTCTCTACCTCTCTCTATATATCACTTCCTATATCTTTATCTTTCTATCTCTCCCTCTCTCACTCTCTATACATTTATCTATTTCATCTATATCCCTCTCTCCTCTCTCTCCTCTCCATATCCCTCCTCCATCCCCATCTCTATCCCCCCTCTCTCTCTCTCACCATCAATCTCTCCCTCTTTCTATCCCTATTTCTCCCTCTTCTCCCTTTCTCCTTATTGCAAACATAACATGGGCTTGTTGGTAATGGACCCTAATTATCTCCCTGATTAAAGGTTTCGATTTAATCTTGTTTAGATCACCATAAGTGGCATTTGAAGCTATCACTTCTCCATTGAGATCTTTGTTGCACAAGCAACATCATTTGATAAATGATCTACCAATTGACCTCATGTACCACACAAATGTATGAAAAATAAATTTACCAAAATTTTCCCTAATTGACCTTCTGCACCTTTTTGGTGTACCCATTGCACACCAAGGTGTGAGTGCGCTCTCTCTATATATATATATTTGCATTGCCTTTGTTTTTCTAAGTTTTAAACTATTTGGTAACAAAATAAATGTATGTTAAAAAAATTTCCCTCAAAATTGCACATACCACATGTCAGACCATTAGTGTTTAAGCGGCAGATGCACGGTATGCGATATACCGCATGTCAGACCATGGATGCACATAGCAGCCATCTTGATGGCTGCATAGCCGTTGCCCAATCGTCCCTCCATAAAAGGGAGAAATCAGAGGGCTAAGTTTTTGCAGAATGCCATAATTAAAATTTGTTCACTGACAGATGCAAATGAAACTGCCCTAGATATTTATTGATCTCATTTATGAATAAATTTGATGCGATGTAAGGCAAAATCGTCATATCTTGATACTTAATTGCTTAAAAGCAAAGCTTTCAATTGGACGTCCAGTTGTTCCCACAAAGCTCACAGAAGTCTCCTGCCCACTTTATGAAACGTACTAACTTATGGACTCTCACAGATTTATCAGAAAGGTTAATGAAGGCAATGCAGATACCCATTCAAAACCGAAAACTTTTCTCATGAAAAATTTATACCACCTGACCATGCCAATTCAGTTTTACCTTAAATATAACGTTAAATTATTAATGCAATTTCATGTTCATTAAAGAAAAAACATAAAAGACAAAACTTGCGCGTCTGAGGAAGTCGGAACTGCGTACTGTCAATATCTTCGAATTTGCGCGTTCAAGGTCAGATCTGCGCGCTGTCAAATATTCGAAAGTGCGCGCCCGAAGAAATCGGATGAGCTTCCCTCGCGGAGGACACCACAAATCTTTGATCCCATTTCTGTAAAATCGGGATAGATAGTGGTAATAATCTTTAGTCGACAGTAATGGAGAGCTACAGTACAGCCATAGCCACGAACAGACCCGCCAGTGGAAACAAGGGAATCCACCCTTTGGATTATCCACTCTTGACGTTTTGAATTATAGGATCAAAGAAGTAAAAAACAAATTGAATTCATTTACAGGGTTTGATAGTATTAGTTTAGGTATGTTTATTGTGGTATCATCGTCAGCAATTCGCTCAAGGAAAATTTATCTATCGAAAATTTACGGATGGTGAATTGTCTGTGGTGAATTTTCCTCTCTGTGGTGAATTTTCCTAAAGCGGTTTATTGTAATTTTTTTTTTAAAGTATATTTATTTTTAAATGTCCATTATAATTTAGTCTAATATTTATTTAAAATAAATATTTAACTTATTGTTTATTTTTTTCTTTTTTTTACTTTGCATAAATGATATGAAAATTATTTTGTATTTGACATTTAATGTAATTCAATTTTTTTTTAAAAATAAATATATTGTACACATAATAAAAAGTGCTACATTATGTTTAATAATATTATGTTTATTACATTACCATTGTATCTTGTTGTTTCCAACATAGTTAGAGAGATACATATATTCTCATAAAAACATTTCATTTTCAACTCAATTTCATAAATAATTATCTTCTATGCACTCAAAAATATTTATGTATTTTGTTACCTAAAAACTACATATTTACTAACAAATAATTAATAATTATTTTTATCAACAAAATAAATAAAAAATTCACTTTATCATATGTTTCATCTCAAAAATGACAATAAAAGATTAAAGCCTTATACTTTATATTTTATTGTTTCTTTGAAAAATTCTTCTAAAACATAGATGGGTGGATGCATCAACAAAGAAGATAACCCTATCATTTAACTAAATATGTTTCATTTTATTGGTACTAGTGTGTAATCTTTGAAAACTAAAATATACCTATATGTTACCCTTCTAGAATGTAACATAGGTAAAAGTGGGACTAATAGATATTATAAAACTAAAATTGTAGTATCAACCATTATTAGAAGTTAATTATATGTCTTTCAATGTGGATTCAATGGACAGGGATTAAAATATCAGTAGAATGAATTTACATTTTAATATTTTCTATATAATCATATTATTAAAAAATATTAAATAAATGAGATTAATATCACTATTATAGACATTTATATCTTTAAATTGGAATATTACAAAGATTGAGGGGGAAGAAATATTTGTTGAATGGAGAACTACTACATTAATGACCAATATATTACCATGTTGACCACTATTAAGAAACTAGACAAGGTAATCTAACATATTGTGTTTTACAACTTTGTGATTTTCTTGAGACATATGCCATTGTTCCTTAACACATTCTGATTGATAGGATTAGGCATTTTTATCTCCTATAATCAATGATACCACTTTTGATGACGTTTATTACTCTATTTGAAAATTACATATATGAGGCCTAGTAAAGTAAAGGCATTATGAAGAAGTATTAGTGGGGTAGAAGCTTAAAAGCATACCATACTTTCCAGCCAAATTGAGCTATTAAGATTTATATTTATAGTGAATTTTTTACATTCTATTATATTGGGTAAATCATTTAGACTTGAAGAGACTGTAAATGTAGTGTCTCTCATATTTGCAATCTTTAGTATATATTTGAAATTTGATCGTATTAGATTATGCGTGTATATTTGATTCAAGATTATTCATAGCATCATTATTTTATATTGGCATCAATTTTGGATGCACCTTTCGATACAATTATATTATGATTGTGTTATGATGGATTAAATGTTGTTTTATTTCAAGGATTATGAACATATATGTTGGGTGACTATTTATGATTATTTTATATACCTCATTCGGGAATTGTATGTGCTTTGTATATTATGTATATACACAGGTACACTTGACACATGTGTTGAGTGGATACAGATGTAGGAAAAAATTTCACCTAGCTTCACAGGTCTAAGTTATTCCCTGACAGTGGTTATATTTGAGACATTAGCCAAAATTGTTAGCCTTACCCATCGTACTCAATTCAAATGTAATTTTTTGTTATCCTACCTATGTTGATTGGATATCATTTGGCATGATTTTGAATATTGCACCCTAATTGTGGAAGTCTAGTGAAAGTATGCCATTTTATTTAATTTCATATTTCTATAAATTTAATAAAAAACTTATGCTTAAATGGATTTAATGGTTAAATTATGTTGAATGATATTTGAAAATGAATTTAATTGATCAAATTGAATTTCAAGAAATTTGAGGGAGTTTCAAATTAAGAAATGAACTTTTTTTTAAAAAAAAAATTAGGGTTTGAAAAAGGGTAAATAGGGAAAATGCATTTCATTTTCATTTTTATGTTTATTTTGTGAGAAGAATTGGGAGAGAAAACCCCTCTTTGGATAAATTTAGTAATTTGTTGATTGGGAGTACATTCGGTGGTAGAATTCAATGAGGTCAATTTCGTTGGGATAGGAATCAGTAGGGGATTTTGTATGTTGATTTGTGTGAGCTCTTATTTGACATGCTTGACATGGTGTTTGACTCAAGTTTTGAAACAATTTGAGGAATTTTGCTCATTTTAATTAATTTGAGCTATTTATTTCAAGTTTATTTGTAGGAATAGATTTAGGGGAGTGTAGAATCATCCCAACCTATGTCATTTTGTAATTTATCTTGATGAATTGATCGCGTTCATTAAATTTTGAGATTTTTCCAAAATACAAGGTTATAATGTCCAATTTTTTGAGAAATGTGTAAAATATATGTTTTATAGCTTGAAAGGGGTGTTGGGAACTTTTTCCACCAAAGGGTATCTTTATATTTTTTATTTTCAAATGTTCAAATTTTGATGAAATTTCAATGGTGATTGGGAATTTTTGGTTTTTGACTTGTGAAAATATTGATAAAATTTGTTTTTCCTAAAAATGGATGTTTTTGAATGTTTGGATGAAGATGTAATTCATGAAATGTGAAAATAGGTGTTGTGGAAACACATTATGAAATTTGGATAATTTGGAAATTTTGCATTGGTTTTTGTGCCACACTTGTTAGCAAGTGTCATGAGCTTAGGGTCTAAGTATTAGAGAGAGTTATGGGAACTTGTCTAAGGATGATTGAGGAAGACAAGATACTCAAGGAGCATAGGACTTATAAGGTCAAGTATCCTTACCTGTAAGAGAGGGTACTTGGTTCCACACTAAGCCTCACTTGAGTGTCTATGATGAAACTCCCCCTCTTGCTCTCTAATATTTAATCCTAGAGTAGTTTTGAATAACACCTAAAGAGAAATTGTGATTTCCTTTCATGTTGTTGTTGACTTCATTATATCATTGTACTCAGTGTATTATTTGTGTCTTATGCACGAGTGTATATACCCTTCTCCCCATGTGTATTGTGTGTGTCTATGTTTGGGATTTGTGACTATCTCTTAGCACTAAGGGGTGAGCCTATGGGTATCACATGGTTGGATGCCATGAAACCACCTTTGAGAATCAAAGGTTCATGGATTGAGTGACATTGTGGTGCCATTCATTCTACCAAGTTTAATGCATGTATTTAGATATTTTCCTTTCATGTACAAATTTTAATATTGATGGCAAAGGACCTCTCCTTGAGGAAGGTGTAAAATTGATCATAGAGATGATTATTAGCTTATTTGTGTGTCTCGATGTTGGTACCGAGCATGATTACTTTATTATTTTCAGTAATATGATGTGAAAAAGCTAAAATAAACTTAGGAATATTTCAATTGCTGCTTAAAATGAATTTATTGATCACATTTCACAGTTGGGCGACCTGGTTTTATATCCAACTTTCCTTATCTTTCCCATAATTGACTTGGACCGACCAAAATGTGACTAATTCTAGTTGGGAGACCTTGTACCTAGTGGGGCATCTTGGTTGCATGTTTGGGCACCTTAGTATTTAGTGGGGTGACCTATTTTGATATGCTCAAAACTTAAAATTTTACTTGTCTATTGGGATCATCTAGTCCTATGTTTGGGTGGCCTCATTCTCCATACAAAAAATAAAATGTAAACCCTCTCAACCATGGATAGCTAGTGGTTTCCCAAGTCTAGTGCCATAGATGAATAGTTTTTCCATCATGTATATTTTTCGTCCATTTTGGTTGTATGAACCTTCAAAACCTAGCTTGATCTTTCCTCTAGGTTTTGAGGCCTCGTGTGGGAAAACCATGTAAAATAAAGTCATTCACGATGGCCCCAAGGTCCTCATAGTACCTTGACCTAGCTCTCAAGTTTTGTCATTGGGGAATTATGTTATCTCTTGCATTGTTTCACATGCAATCTTCTAAAATGGCCTATTTTTCAAACCTAGGGTTAGGGAGATTGTTCTTCTAGTCTTGTGAAGGCTATGGAAGGTTGGAATCCTCCATGATCAGTCTTGTAAGTTTTCCCAACATTTGTAATAGGTCAAGGATGTGTAGGGTATTTGTATTTTTCTTGTGTGGTGACATGTTGCGATAGGACACCATCTGCAGACCTAATGTGCCTAGTTGCACTAGAATGTTTCCTAAGTGTTATATATCTTGTACTTCAAAAAAAAAATTCCATATATTTGAGTTAATGTCTCACGAGTTCCATGGTAGGGCATTACCTATAGTATCAAATCCCATGTTCATACATTAGGGGCTCTAGCTTATGTGTTTTCTTGTGAATGATGTGTTTGATTGATGTGTTTGGTGTATGCTTGTTCAATATGGATTATGTAGTTATGATGTTCAATCTTATGGTATTATACCTTAGAATGGCTTAGAGATAAAATTTTGTATGTCTTAACCCATGTAACTCTTTTCATTTGAAGGATGGATCCTAAGCTTCATTTTCTGCATTAAAGTGAGATAAAGGAGGAAGCTAAGAATCTACAGGTAGATCCACAAATTATTTTTCTTAGTAATAGTCCTGGCTTATTGATCTCCTTTAGGAGATAATAACGAGATTGGGTCTCCATTAGGAGGTTTCCCATTCAGTAAATTCCTATCCTTCTTAAGAGGAGCAACCTTAGTTTAGTGAGAGAGGGTGCTCTAGGGGCCCTCATCATTCCAAGGAAGAGAGAGGTTGAGTAGGACCTATCCCATGGAGGGGATATAGGCTTGCAGTAGATTTGGATAGTGTGCTAGCAGAGCACATGAGAGACTTTCTTCGAGGCCATCCACCTACTTTTGAGGGATCAATTGGGGGTGTTGAGGCAGAGAACTAGTTATCGGCCTTGGATTGTTATTTTGTGATGGATTCCTATGGTAGAAATACTAAGGCTTGGTGTGCCATCATGTACTTGAGAGGCTTTTCTTCCACTTGGTGGTGCCAAGAGGAGCAAAAAAATTATCTAGATATTGCCACTATCTCTTGGGAGACTTTCTTGGAGAGGTTTCATGCATGCTATCTCTCAAATAACTATAGGCAGAGATGTGCTGATGAGTTTCATAAGCTTCGTCAGTTAGGCTTGATTGATATAAGAACCATTTCTTTGAGCTTAAGAAGTATGTGATTGTAGCTGAGGATGAGGGCATGATAATGTAATTCTTTGTGTGTGGCCTAAATGCTCAGATCAGTGGTGTGTTTTGGTATTTGAGCCCAAGACCTTAAAGGTCAACATGGAGAAGGAGAGATTGATAGAGAACCATACTAGAGGGTTCGAAGGATTTATTGGAGTTCAGACTAGAGGTTCAGCTCCATTAGGATCCAATATGTGAGGCTCTTAGTCTCAACCCATAAGGTCTACTAGCACTTTATCAGTACGATCTAGGATAGTTTAGGAGCATCAAAATTAGTGATAAAGACCTTCATAGGGACCTCAAAGTGGGTAAGGCTCAGGTGGTCATTACTCCAAGCATCATAGTGGAAAGAAGAGGAACCCTAGTTAGGAATGACCAATGCCAAGTAAATCACCCAGTTCTAGTAGAGGGAGTTATCACCAATCTTGAGCATCATCAATAGGATGGTGACATGGCAACAAATCATGCTACTCTTATGGCCAATAGGGTTATTATTCCTAGTATTATCCTCAAAGGTCAACATTAGGGATTAGTCAGATGTAGATAACCTTTTAAAGCCTACATTTGGGCATGTTGGGAGATACCATAGAGTTTTTATGGTGGTAGATAATTGCTAAGCTGAGCATCAATGCACCATTATTGAGTCATCATGTGTGTTAGATGGAGTTCATGTATCTATTCTATTTGATTTAGTGCTTCAAATTCCTTCATTTCCCCATTCCTTATGGAGCGATTTACCCTTGTGGCAGCGAGATAGAGATTTAGTTGGTAGGTTGAGTTAGCCATCAATACTAAGGTCGGTAGTTGAATCCCTTGTGCATGGTTGTGTGTTGGAGTTAAGGAACCTCACTATCATAGTAGATCTACGTATCCTATCTTTAGGGTCTTACAAAAGGGTGAAAGCAAGAAGATGAGTCCACTTCTCATGGAAATTTTAGACTTAGCAAAAAATGCAAAATCAGGAAAAGTGAAATGGGATCTCGCTTTTTATGAAATAGGATCCCATTTCACTTTGGGACCTTGAGCCAAAAGTGCGATCTCATTTTCTAGAAACGAGATCTTGTTTCATAAAGGGTTAAAATTCAAAAAAACTATTTAACAAGATCCCATTTCTTAAAATTTTAATTTCTGGCCCAATTTTTGCTATGGGTTTTGGGTTGAAAAAAAGGCTTGAGGAGCCGACCCTTAGATTTGGACCTAATTTGACTTGTAACTTGAAGGTCATGTCAGTGTCACTAGAAAAGAGTGACTTTAGACATATGTTTGAAGACATTTTTTGTAGAATGTTTATATGAAATTAAAACCCATTATAGATGAGATTGTGTAGATTTTAAATATGTAATTTTTTTTAGAATCAAATTATTTTCTCCATTTTTCAAATAATTTTCAATGAAATTTATCCATAAACTTGAAATAACATGTTTTTATTATTTAAATAATAACTTTTTTATTAAAATATTTTTTTGAAAAACAAATTATACGTGAATAGATTTTAGACCATTCTTTTCAATTTGAAAAAAAAAATCAAAAAATGATAAGTTTAGGTCATCTTATGTGTGACGTACATGAGGGGTTTTCAAAACAACAATTATGACCAATAATTTTATTTTTTTTAAATATCATGAACAATATTCAGTGTCTTACATATATTTTCCCAAAAGGATTCAAAAAATACTTTATTTAGGTAAAAATATGGTTGATGTACACATGCATGGTATGGTCTTGAAAAAGTGACTTTTAAACAGTGGCTTTTAGACATGCCTATTGAAAATCAATTGGTATCATCTGGACCGCCCCGTATTAAAATAAATTACATGTTTGGAAAATAGACTCCAAGTTTAATACATTTCATATTACTGACCTTTTTTAAGATTCAATCTTTAAGTGCTTCAAATTTTTAGGTCAAATGTGACAAATTTTGAAAATCAGGGAAAACACTTCACTTTTTGGCCAAAAATTGGACTCAACTTCTTGCACACACCCAAAATCATCTTGGGTGTAGATTGGTTAGAGGCTCATCAAGTGTGTATTGATTGCTAGTATAAGTTGGTCAAGCGTGTGGATGATCTTGGTGAGTGAGTAGAGCTTCTTGGGATCCAGAGATCCATTTCTCCTTGTATGATTTTGGCTAAGCAGTTGAAATGGAGCATGCAATAGGGATGTCATATATTTTACATCTTGGTGAGTGGTCTTGTTGAGGGTGAGTCTTAGGAGATGAATCTTGATGATCAACCTCTTCTCAAAGAGTTTGTAAATATGTTTTTGAGTGATATTCTTAGTATGTTGCCTAAGCAGGATATAGACTTTCTAATAGATCTCATACCTAGGGAAAAACCCTTATCTTATGAACCTTATCACATGATCATTCAAGAGCTCAATAAAATTTAGTTACAATTGGAGAGTTCTTGGAGAAGGGACAAACTCATCCTAGTGTTTCCCCTTGGGGAGCACTAGTCATCTCCGTGAAGAAGAAGGATGGGTCTCTTCATCTATACATATCAATTATTGATAGTTAAATAAGGTGATAGTGAGGAATTGATATCCTTTGCTAAAGATTGATGATTTTTTTGATTAGATGAGGGGATCTAATGTGTTCTCCAAGATTGATCTTAAGTTGAGATACCACCAGCTTCATTTTCATGAGGCTTATTAGTGATCGAAGATGTTGGCCCCAAATCCCTAAGGTTTGATAATATTCTAGGTGCCAAAGGTGTCAAACTTGGGAAAATTACCACAAACCTATCTTTAGGTTGGGAAACTAAGGACCAATGATTGAGGTGGGTAAGAGCTCCTTCAGTTTTAGCTCTGAAGACCAAGGGGGTTCTCTCGATGATGTTGAATTGATGATTGAAATACTAAATAATAGCTTACAACACATTATAATCGTTGCATAGTGTATCCCAATATTGGTGTCACAATATACCTATGTGCTAGTTTGGAAAAGTAAGGATGAATACCTTATTAATAGATAATGTACCATATAAGTGTGAGATTGAGTTTATGATACACCCTTGTATTGTTGTATTCATTTAGACATGGTAGTATAACACAAAGAAAATAAATATTTAAAGGTTTTTGAGTTGATGTGTTTGGAGTGTGTTGTGTAAGCTAATGTTTAGACCTTACATAAATAATAATTATAAAAAAATAATGTGAGAGATAAAAGGAAAATTAACCACAAGAAAGAGAAAGACATAAATATTCTAGGTAAAACCTTTTCAAGAAAAACACAACTACCAAAGCATTAATCCAGTTTATTAATCAACAAAGAAATACCTATTAAAATATAATATTAGACTCTTACCTCCATGGAGAGAAACATCCTTTTCCTCTAGTATAAATATACCAACATAACCCTACAAAAAAACACCACTTTTTATCCCCCTAAATCACTATCCTCTAGCTCCAAAGTATAGGCAAAGACATCTAAAAAATAATAAATGGTTTCCTAAAATCATTATCTAAAATTGGGAGCTAAGTAGTCAACAAGGAAAGAGACCTTATGACATGTGTCCAAGAGTTACAAGTAGATTTTTAGAAGATTGAAGATATTTCTCATGAAGTTGACCATCCAACTTGACTAAAGAGA
This sequence comes from Sequoia sempervirens, assembly GCA_007258455.2. Lineage (NCBI taxonomy): Eukaryota > Viridiplantae > Streptophyta > Pinopsida > Cupressales > Cupressaceae > Sequoia > Sequoia sempervirens. The sequence continues at coordinate 9,604,792 of VDFB02072274.1, read as the reverse complement.
AAAAAATCAATTAAAGGACAAAATAATTTCCAAAGGCTAAAAATGACAACCAAATTCTTAAAAATCATCAAAGACTCTTTCTTATCCCTCTTACAATGGCATATGATTTTTAAACATCATAATTAATGTCAAGATTCTTGGTCCACTTTGTAACTTCTTATAATCATTCTTGTTCATGCATCATAGAATGCGTCATAAGTAATTGCTACATTTTACCATGTTAAAATGACATCATATGCTCTTACAAGTTTCTACACACACCATACAATGACATACACCTATAATAATCACCAAGTCATATGTGATACATCCCATTTCCTAAATTAGACAAATTATAAATGAATAAGATTAAAGAATTAATATAAACATTAGAACTTGCATAATGTGTGACATACCTTATCCCAAAATTAAATATAATTCATATTTGATTTTATAATTTATTAAAAATAATTTAATTAAAAAACATGTTTTAACTAATTGAAAATATGAAAATAAATAATCCCCATTCATTGCTAAGTGCATTTATAAAACTTGAAATTTGATATTTTAGCTTTGGATGTGCCTTTTATTATAAAAGAAAGATAAGACTGATGCAAAAAAATACAATTTAAAGTTTTTTAAATTGAATTATTTTACAATTTTGAAAAGTATATAAATAATAGTTTTTTATGAATTATCATAGTTAAAAATGAACATGTAAGGGAAACAAATTGATAATTTATAAGCAATATTAAAACAATATTTGATTAAAAAATATATAGAGAGAGATATAATTTTGAAATATTATTGTAGACATGCAAAATTAACATTATGCATTCAATCAGATTTAATCAAATTAGGTCTCACATTAGGTCCATTCATCACTTTCATCCATTTATTAAATAATCTCATTTCCTAAGGTCATTTATCAAATAAACATTATCATCAGCCTTTTAATAAATCAAACATCATCCCTTTAATTAAATAGATCAAACATTTATTTAATTAAAAATCCATACTTCATCCTTTTTTGAATTAAATAAATCAAATATTTAAATCCTAAAGGTAAACTCACCTAATCAACATTAAATCAGCATAATCGTCATCTATTTAATCTAACCCTGGTTAAATGTTAATCTCATCCCCCATGCATTCTCTAGATATCTCCACTTGCACAATAAATCAATTTTATTGATTTATTAAAAAACCTCATTTTCCCTCAACATGACAAGTCAAACATGGCATTTATTGCTATTTTTCTTGTCCCCCTCTCAAAATTTATTGCAAATTTGAATTCAAATTCTCCCTCTCATGGGCACTCTTCCCAAATCTTGCACAACCATTGACCACTCACCATTTGACAAGTGTCATCTTCTCATTGGAGGATCTTTAGTCCCACATTCACCATCTTGGCCAATCTATCATCAAGAAAATCTATAAAATAAGGCCTTCATTCTCATTCATGGATCCACAATTTTATGCAAGGTTACTCTCTTGGTTTGAGAAATAATCTTGTTCTTCATCTCCATTGCAATACATCATCATTTAGCTATTGATCAAGGGCTGGGAAAGGGTCACTAGCACATGTGACACCAATCCACTATGGAATAGGTAACTTGTGATTGCTTTCATAATGCTTGTAGTTTTATTTCATCCTTTTGTTGCATGTTTTAAGCATTTTGTAAGGTATTTCATAGGGTCATGCTTGAGAAATTTGTGATTTACTAACCTTGTATGAAGCTTAGTCTTTTGCAGATTTCAAAAAAAACATGCACCACATTTGGTGCTAGAAGGAGGGCATTCTATTGCTTGATGAAGTTTTTATGCATTACATAGAGCTTGCATCAAACATTCGCATGCTAATATTACTCATTGTCTGTTGTTCAAGTCTGACATTTCATTTACTCACTGATGTTTCCCTGATATGGCTCACATGAACGGATTTTGCAGTCCACAAAGAGAAGGAAACATCACAACGAGGGCATGGGCTATGAGAGAAGTCTGATGATATTCAACAATAATTTTGAACGCCACTATCTTACGTTTTATTTCTGACAAATGCATATTGTATGATGGATTTTTGAGTTTTCCTATGGCTGTGTTGTTATCTTAGATATGGCATCTCCTCTACTTTCTGGAAATTTATCTTGTATTTATTCTGCAAGCATTTAAGTATGAGCTTCTCCAATGCCTCCAGGTTTTGCATGCAGCAATGTCATTATGCAATTTATGATCTCTGTTAGATGGGTGTCTCAAACCAGTCGTTGAAATTTTCTCTTCTATCGCACCCTCCATCTTGTCCACCATTCCACTTTGCATTGACTGAATCCCATTCACTTACTTGAAATAGATTTAGGCGTTCTTGGATAGTTTGCTAGCATGGCAGATTGATCTGAAAATTCATTTACTGTTATTTGTTTCCTGATTTTGTGGATATAGCTGTTTCTCTGTTTTCCCATGTATGTTCATTATTACGGTTGTTTAACCAAAGGATATTGAAACCCTACTCCTTTCACAAGGCATTTTAAGCTCCTAGTCGCTCATTGAACACACGGCTTGATGTTATGATTTTTTTTTGATCATTAATGGAAATACAGTATAGATGGATAGGCCTTTAGTCAATTTCTTTTAATGCTGAGACCGAATCTGCAAGTTGCCCAGCCACTTTAAATTAAATCTATAAAGATAATGGACTCTTTTGTTTATGATAATAGACTCCAAAGCTAACAGGTATTTTTGTTTGCTACAATATACACTCGTTATTTTCTGATGATGAATGTGATTGGATGGGGCTCCTGAGATATCTGCCCACACTTAAGTGTTATTTTATTAGTCTGGCTATTATCTGTCAGTACTAATAACTCATAGAAAAATCATAGAAGCAAGCATCGCTGTAAGGAACATAAATCTGCATCTATCTGGTGATCTTTAGGAAAGATGGGAGGATAAGAGAGTACGCACCAAGTAGGGGATTCCCCAAGGAATCGGTTCATGCATTTTTTTTTCCTTTTTATTACGCACTTTGAAAATAACTATCTTTCTTTTGTGATCATTTCTGAAGATAAGTTGGAAAAGTTGGCGTAGGTATCTGTCCTTCATTTGAATTAATATCTCTAGGTAAAAGTTGTGTGGTATAGTTTTTTTTCTGTCCTATGAACTGCACTTTAATGCCTAGATTTGACTTATTTCCATGGCCCTGTCACTTTAAATTTGAAAATGATGCCTTACATGCCACTGTTGCAGCAGTCTAGCGTGTAAATATGAATGCCCAAGGATGCATTATTTTTTTCTCAGGCTGTGAGAATATTAATGCCCACCTTTGACCAGAGACTAACTGTGATGTTCCTCTATATTTATTTGTTGTCCACTAACGTACATTTCAGTTGGTTTTGAGCAGATTTGATGTCCACTAACGTACATTTCAGTTGGTTTTGAGCACTTATTCTTGATGCACTTGTTCTTTCAATAAAAGGCTGTAACTTTGTAAAAAACCCAACTTTACTATTGGACATATGTTTTATAACAAAATTGGTTGTTTAAATATTTGAAGATATGCTCAATAGTTGTGAAGATTCTTTGGAATAGATATCAAGTTTCATCATTAAGTTCACTTTGAAATTGCTAGGATTCGAACTTATGATGATGCTTTCTTCATGCTTAACAAAATCTATAAATTTGTGAAAGTTTTTCATATCATTTTGATTAGTTAACGTTTGGTTGAGATAATGCTTTGAAAGATTTCAATTTAGTAACTTTGTATTATGAATCATTTTTTCATCATTAATGATCATAGTCAAAATCTGAAATTTATGATGAAAATTCATTGGCTCAATATTTCTAGTGATGAAGATTGAGATAAGGGGGAGAGAAATATTAACGAGTGTGATGCCTTTTCAAATAGGATCATTAATAAATCTTCATTTTTTGTTATTTGAAGTCAAAATAGAATAAATTGAGTTCTCACACAATCTATCTTTTTCTTTTATAGGTACAAACAAAGGAAAAGCGAAAGGAAAAGGTACAAAGCGAAGGAGAAGGCTAGCAAACGAAAACGAAAGGAGGGGGATTTTCTTTTTTTGAAAACTCAAAAGTGTTTTTTAACGCTTTAAGTGTTTGTTCAACACTTATTTATGAAATTGTTATCTTTTCGCTCCTAGGGCACTAATTTTCGTTTGGGTCTAAAAAGAACAATTTGATTTTTTCCATTCGCAAAAGGTTAAAATTCAAGCTTAGACACTTACTAGAGTTTGTTTTGGGTTAAAAAATTGAACAATCAAAACTCAAACTTCATTTTGGTGCTTAAAACGAACTCACAATTGCTTTGAAGGCTATAAAACGAACAAGTGCTTGAATTGTGTGATTTTGTCTTTTGAGTGCGTATCCTCTCCCCTTGCACTTCGTGCGATCTAGGGTGCAAGAGAAACACTCAAAATACATTTTATTGCTTTGAAACACTTCGATTTGGGTTTAAAATTGAACATCTTGTCTTGAGTGTGAAGTAGGGGGCATTTTAGCATACATTCTCTTTCTTTTATTGCCATCAAAGATTGATGCGAAGTCTGGTTTTGTCTTTGCTTGCTTTTGTTTATCTTAGAGGGCCTGCCTTGGGAAAAAAGTACTCACCCAAGGGAACGACTCAACCGGTAACACTCTAAAGCCAAGAGTATTTCTAGCTGGGATATAAATGTGGGTATTGGTTAAACGCCATTATCATGCGGTTGGCTCTGACAAGATGGATCTGAAAGGGGACTCTTGCCGAATGGGTCAATCTCCACGAACGAAAAGTCCTTACTAGAACCCGTGTGCTAGAATTTTCCAAAATCCTTAATCTATTTTTGGTGCAAAACCCCGATTAGTTAGAGCCACCCGCTTACTCTTCACAGGTCTTCACAGTAGAGATGGAAAGCATGCCATGGGAGGTTTCCTTGGGTGTTGATGCTTGGCTGCCCGATTGGCGATAATGAAAGGCGTGGAGAGCTAGTGGGGTCAAAAGCATCAACAATCCACTAGAATAAGCGTAGCTGGACTTGTCAAAGTGGGAATCCAACAAATATTATCTTACACACATCCATGGGGCTTGTACTTACGTTTCTTAGTTTGAAAATGCGATTATTGGTATTGAGAAACATTTTGCAAACAAACATTCAACATGATTCTCAAAATTTCAAACCCTTTTGAAGACAAATATCATTGACTCAATCCATATGTTACTGCTTTCCCTAGGGATTCACATCCTTAGAGGTTCCTAAGCATTGGATTATACCTCAATTTGTCTTCTTGAGTAAACAATAGGAAAACCCTTGCCTTGAGTTCATTGAATTTCCACATAAAATATCTTGTGGGGTTTAAAGAAATTAAGACATTGGACATCTTAGTTTGAAACTTTAATCAAAGAGAGTGTTTTTGGTAAAATAAATCCATTAAGCAAAGATAAGCAAAATGAACTTTCATGTGTGTTGAAGACTCCAAATCCCAAAAGCACAAATCATTGATTGGAAACCCAAAATGTTCAAATCATTTATTGGTTACAAAGGTCTTTAGGAAGCATATGCATGCTCTTCAATACCTAGGTCTAGGAAAACAAAGTGGTCTTTTTAGGTTCATCTAGGGATCAAAACAAATCAAACCTCTTTCATCCATCTTTCAAAACATCAAATCCATCTCACAAATCATCTTTTTGAAAAACCTTGAAATCATCCTTGAAGTGCTAGGCTTTATGACAAATCAAGCAAACACCAAATCATTGAGACCAAGTCCTTGAAAACATTTATCAAAACACCTTTGGCTAAGAGTGTGTAAATGCATCCTTTGCATATTCTTAGTCAAAGTCATCCAAATCATCTTGTCTAGCTTAGTGTATGTAGATCAATCCTTCTCCATATACTTAGTGAAACAATCATTTTATTTGGGTAGGTGTGGGTAGATGCATCCTTTGAACACAACTATCCTTTTAGATCATTATCAAGCATCGAGGGGTCTTTTCCAAAATCAAAATCAAAATCCAAATCAAGATCAAGGAATGAGAATCTCAAAATCCTAAAAATCAAACCAATCAAAAAATCCAAAGCCTAGTATTTCATTCAAGATCTATCAAAAGCCAAAACATCCATCTTTAAACATCACCATCATATCATCATCACATTTGATCCTAAAAGCATCCTAAAAACTTTCACTTTGGGACATAAAATAGAGATTAATCCAAAGAATCAAGAGATTCATCTCCCATATTCTCGAAGATTGATCCCTGTTTTATGGTTCTAACTAGAGCTCAATACAAGAAGAGTATGGAAGCCAACAAAGAAACACCCGCTTCAAGTGATCTTAGCCAAACCACTCCTAAAATGAATCCCATTGGGGACAGAAATCTCACAATTAACCTTCCAACATCATCACAAAACCCACAAGAAGAAAACCAAGGAGAGGACCCTACTTTTGGAATGTCTTGCGAGGAAATGACAGAAATGCTCCAAAACCCGAACAACCATAGAATCATCAACATCATGATGAGACTTAACCCTTCGTTGTACATGCTTGAACTAGCAAAACAAGGGGCCAAGTTGCCTTCAGATTTTGATGTGAGCACTATAGTAGAGACATCTTTCCCACCAATCTCATCCACCATCCCCATTTCATCTACACCTCCATCTCAAAATGTCACAGAAAATATCCCACAAATCACAACATCATTTGCTCCAACTCAACCCAATGTTAACAAGGGAAACACATTCCTCAATGAACTTCAATCACATCCCCTTGTAAATAACCAAAACTTGGACACAAACACCACAATGGAACAAAACATCCTCCATAATCCATTACAACAAAATGTTCCTCTCACTTTACATTATGACCCATCGTCAACATCTTTTCATGGAGCACCACAAATCCCCCTCCTCACACATTCACAATAGGAGGGAGACATATTCGGACCAGGGAGCATTTTCAACACCACAAAACTTTCACAAGGATTCACCCCCCTTACATTTCCACTTCTCACACCATCACCATTATCATCAACACCACTCCTTGGTTTAGGGCTTCCCCCTCTACCGAGTATCAATCAAAACAACATCCCAACCATCAATCAAAACATTTTTCCAAATGCTCAAAACTTATTGTTGACATCACACCAACAAATGAAAAACACACAAGCAATGGCAACATCATCAAACACCCCCAAAACATTGCAAAGCATGGTCTCTCAAGGGCCAATCACATCAACGATGCCACTTACCACATCAACAACACCATCCACCAATCACCACATCAACACGACAACACCATCCACCAACCAAATAATCAACACAACATCATCATCTACCACCATTCCAAATCCACCACCACCTCCACCACCACCAACGTTCACCACATCAAACCAATTCGACGCAACATTACAAGCCGCTTTTCAAAGAGGATACCAACAAGTGTAAAAACAAAAAGCCGTGCAACAAGCCGCTCAAGCTGCACAAGCTACCAAAGCCGCACAAGCCACATTACAAGCGCAACAAGCACAACAAGCCAAAGCTTTACTACAACAACAACAACAACAACAAGCCGCCCAAGCCACACAAGCATTACAAGCACAAAGAGTCACTCAAGCACAACTTTTATTACAACAACAAGCCGCACAAGCGCAAGCAGCACAAGCGCAAGCCCAAGCTCAAGCACAATCTCAATATCAAGCACAACAAGTGCAATCTCAAGCACAACTTCTTGCACAAGCAACGCAAATACAAGCATATCAGCAAGCACTAAAGCAATACCAAGAGCAACAAGAAGCAGCAGAATTGGCAGCCCAACAACAAGCATTGTGGGAACAACAACACGCAGAACAACAAGCGTTGTTAGAACAACAACAAGCGCAGCAGCAAGCAAAACAACAAGCGTTGTTGGAACAACAGCAAGCACAACAACAAGCAAAAATCCTAGCGCAACAACAACAAGAGCAACAACAAGCATTGTTCATCCAAAAGCAAGTAGAAGCCTACTTCGCCCGCCACAACATACCGATACCATTGAACAATGCACCTACCAACCCATCCATCCAAACCACAATTGCAACACCCCAAAACACATTCATCCCACCCCCTAATCCTCAAAATGATATGACGACACAACTCAAGTTGCTCTCGCAACAAGTACTCGATCTTCAATCACGGCGAACAACCAAAACGCAAAGCAACTTGTCTCCCTATCCATTTGATAGGAGCTTAGAAATGAAACCATTCCCTAAGGGATTTGAAATCCCCAAATTTGACAAATATCGAGGGACAAGAAACCCTGAAGATCACACCAGGGAATTCCAGGTTCATTGCATGGAAGTCGCATATGACGATACGTATCTGATGCGGCTATTTCCTAGAAGCTTGGCGGGTCCCACTATAGAATGGTTCTCTCACTTACCTATAGGCATTAGAACATTCCAAGAGATTACAAGTGCATTCATTAAGAACTACGCAGGTAACATTGCAATGGATGTTAGTCTCGAAGAACTATACGCTCTAAAACAAGGGAAGAATGAATCTTTTGCTTCATTCCTTCAACGATGGTGATCCAAGGCCAATCGGAGCAAATGGACCATGCCAGAAGAACAACAAGTCTGCACAATCATAGCTAATCTTGAAAGTCATCTATCATTCCATCTCAAAGTTCAGGGTATCACCACATACGATCAATTGATCTCCAAGGCACTTAGCATTGAAAGAGCCCTTGTGACTCAACCCATCGAGTCAACATCATATCACGAATCACAAAACAATCGCCCACCATCAAATTACAATGATAAACCTCGTACATGGGCGAGAAACAAGAACATCACTAATGATGGCATTGTCGATGCCAAGGTGGTCATTAGTGGTCCACGCAAAAATACACCCGCACCGCAAATCCAACCACAACGCCAAAACACTCATCACACAACATATCAACCCAACAATAATCCCACCATCAATAACGTCAATGACCAGAGAGGACCACCTCAACGCAAAACATACCCCAAACAAAAATACACTACTTTGGGGGAACCACTTGAGGACATCATGAAAAAGCTAATCAATGAAAAACTCATTCAAGCTCCTACATTTGAGAATTATCAAGAACCTGATGTCAAACCTCCTTGGTACAATGAAAATCAACTATGTGAGTTCCACAAAATCAAAGGCCACACCACAAACAATTGTATGAGACTCAAGAACATCATCCAAGATCTCATCGACAAAAGAATCATAAATGTGGAAGCACCTAATGGGAATCGTGGATCTTAAAAATCTACATCAACTGGCGCCAAATCATGGCAACAAAGGGAATAACAAGGATAAAGGAAAAAGGCAAGTAAATCATGTATACGTAAACAATTATCGCTAAACTCAATGAAAAACCGCATGGTCATCACCACCATCAAAGGAGCCCATGCCAAAGACCGGTGGAGCCACCACAAGAGGCGCATAAAAGTCACCACAGGTGATCATCCCACCCAAAATAGAGTCCTAAGCATCAAGAGTCGCTCCAGATAGCTACAATGTTGTAGACCAACTCAAAAGAACACCAGCACACATCTCCATCATGGAGTTGTTAAAAATCTCATCAGCGCATAAAAAGATCCTTGAGGAAGCATTAGCCTCATCTACCGTCCCCGCAAACCTCAATGTGGAACAATTCCAAGCTATGGTCGGAAACATCATAACACCTAATCTCCTTACGTTTTCTGACCAAGATTTTCCTAGCCAACCATCTCACAATCGTGCACTTCACTTGGAGGTCATTGTGAACAAAAGAAAAATCAAAAGGGTCTTGGTGGATGGAGGTGCAGGTTTGAACATTTGTTCTTTCAGCCTAATCAAACAATTGAAAATATCAGAGGATACCATTGACAAAGGTAAAGGCATCACAATCAGAGCATACGATGACCAAGAAAGAGTGTCTCAAGGCACAATCAAACTCCCTATTCAAGTAGGGCCAACGCTCATGGAAACCACCTGTCAGGTCCTGGACCTCGACTTACCATACAACATTCTCCCCTGACGCATGATCCATGCAATGAAAGCCATAGCATCAACCTTCCACCAATGTGTAAAATTCACACATAATGGACACGAGGTCACTATCCATGGAGATCCTGAGCCGTTTTCATACCGCAAGAACCTTGAAGCCAAATATTACAAAATCCCCCAAGTGCCGAAAAATGATGAGGGCCCATCCACATCATACATCGATCCTGCCACTCTCACGTCCACTTTTGCGACAGAGACACCCGCCATTCCCACCATATCCGATATCAAGCTCATCATCCAAGAGGACGGTTGTGGAAGTTATAGGCTCCCTAACAATGCTTTTGTGATATGAGAGTTACCACAATCTCCAAGATCATGAGGACGCCCACAAGAAAATCAAGCTCCCACATCACAAACCTATCCTCAAAATTATCCTAAATTCACAAGGTGGGGAGACCTTGGCCATGAGGTAATTGAAGCAGATCCATCAAACATGTTGTATCAAGATGAAAGACCGACACCTAAATTACCAATGGATGAAAGAAGCAGAGGCCTACACATGATGCTTGCGATGGGCTATGACCAAAACCAAAGATTGGGGCAAAATGACAATGGGCTCTTAATACCAATCATGCCTGAGACGCGACCTATAACAAATCTTGGTCTTGGATGTACCCCTCCAAGAATAACCATACGTGGCCGAAGTCCTCCGGTTAGAGCCGATAATGTTTCTCCTCAGCCAGTCCTAGTACAAGTGCACTCCCCAATACCCATAGGGACAGACATGCATAACTTTATCACTGAGCCCTATATTAGTAGCGATGACAAAGATACCTTATCCAACCTACCTAGGTTATTCAAAGATACCACCCTGTGTATGATTAGTACCATATCCTTTGAACCAGATAGTCAAAATCATGAGATCCGCTTAGTCTACCCCCAACTAATCGACTATGACCAACGAGGACCACCAGTTATCGATACATTTGAAAACAATGAAGTGCTCTCAAAATTCATGGGGTTGAGGGATAACATTCCAGATGGAGATCACAAGGCATGATTCATAATGGAGTTAGACACACATGCCTACTACGGGGAAATGATTGAATCCTTTAGTCGTAAAAGTGAAAAACTAAGAGTCATATCCAAGTC
>VDFB02072274.1:9583551-9593572 GCA_007258455.2 Sequoia sempervirens | reverse complement strand
TATGAGAATATATGTATCTCTCTAACTATGTTGGAAATGACAAGATACAGTGGTAATGTAATAAACATAATGTAGCACTTTTTATTATGTGTACAATATATATATATATATATATAAAGAGATTGAATTACATTAAATGTCAAATACAAAATAATTTTCATATCATTTATGCAAAGTAAAAAAAAGAAAAAAAAACAATAAGTTAAATATTTATTTTAAATAAATATTAGACTAAATTATAATAGACATTTAAAAATGAATTTATTTTTAAAAAAAGTTACAATAAACCACTCTAGGAAAATTCACTGCAGAGATTCACTGAGGAAAGTTCACCACAAGCAATTCACCGTCCCTGAATTTTCCATAAATAAATTTTCCTTGGACGAATTGCTGGCGATGAATTTACTTTACGTATAGCACAATAAACATACCTAAACTAATACTATCAAACCCTGTAAATGAATTCAATTTTTTTTTTTACTTCTTTGATCCAATAATTCAAAACGTCAAAGAGAGAATAATCCAAAGGGTTGATTCCCTTGTTTCTACTGGCGGGTCCGTTCGTGGCTATGGCTGTACTATAGCTCTCCATTACTGTCGACTAAAGATTATTACCACTATCTATCCCGATTTTACAGAAATGGGATCAAAGATTTGTGGTGTCCTCCGCGAGGGAAGCTCATCCGACTTCTTCGGGCGCGAACATTCGAATATTTGACAGCGCGCAGATCCAACCTTGAACGCGCAAATTCGAAGATATTGACAGTACGCAGTTCCGACTTCCTCAGACGCGCAAGTTTTGTCTTTTATATTTTTTCTTTAATGAACATGAAATTGCATTAATAATTTAACGTTATATTTAAGGTAAAACTGAACTGGCATGGTCAGGTGGTATAAATTTTTCATGAGAGAAGTTTTCTTGTTTTGAATGGGTATCTGCCTTGCTTCATTAACTTTTCAGATGAATCTGTGAGAGTCCGTAAGTTAGTACGTTTCCATAAAGTGGCAGAGACTTCGTGATTTTGTGGGAACAACTGATGTCCAATTGAAAGCTTTGCTTTACAATTAAGTATCAAGATATGACGATTTTGCCTTACATCGCATCAAATCTCTATCTTACAATGAGATCAATAAATATTCAGGGCAATTTACTTGCATCTGTCAGTGAACAAATTTTAATTATGGCATTCTGGCAAAACCTAGCTCCTCTGATTTCTGAGGGACGATTGGGCAACGGCTATGCAGCCATCAGATGGCTGCTATGTGTGATTCATGGTCTGACATGCTATATATCGTATACGTACAGCCGCCGCTTAAACACTAATGGTCTGCTGATTTTTTAATTATATATTTATTTCAAGCACAAAATAATTTAAAACTTAGAAAAATAAACGCTAAATACAAATATATATATATATATAATTAGCAATCACGTCTTGGTGTGCAATTGCTACACCAAAAAGGTGTGGAAGGTCAATTAGGGAAAATTTTGGTAAATTTTTTTTTCATACATTTGTGTGGTACATGAGATCAATTGGTAGATCATTTATCAAATGATGTTCCTTGTGCAACAAATATCTCAATGGAGAAGTGATAGCTTCAAATCCCACTTATGGTGATCTAAACAAGACTAAATCAATACCTCTAAATCAAGGAGATAATTAGGGTACATTACCAACAGGGCCATGTTATGTTTGCAATAGGGAGAAAGGGAGAGACAGGGATAGAAAGAGGGTGAGAGAGAGGAGTGAGAGCGGAGGGGATGGAGGACGGATAGAGATGGGGATGGAGGAGAGGGATATGGAGAGGATGGAGAGGATAAAGAGAGAGAGAGGAGAGAGGGATAGATATAGATGAAATAGATAAATATATAGAGTGAGAGAGGGAGAGATAGAAAGATAAAGATAGAGATAGGAAGTGATATATAAAGAGAGGTAGAGAGATGGAGAGATAATAAGATAAAGATAGAGGGATAGATGGAAGAAGAAATATGGAGAGATATAGATAGAGAGGCAAAGAGATATAGATATATGGGTCTAGGAAGAGGGAGAGGGAGACAGAGGGAAAGATGACAAATACCCTTTCAATATTTGGAACACATACAGCAAGAGGGTGCCATGGAATAGAGGGCACAAGTTGACAAAAAGGAAAAAGTCAATCCAACTAAACCCTATCTAGAAGAATCAAATTCATGAAGAAAACTAGCATAATTCTAACATCCATTAACCACATGTACTTTTGGAAAAGGCTTTTCTTGCTTTCCTTCCACACACTTACTATTACCTTATCTTTACTATTCTTTTCAATCGGATCTTCCATGTTAACATTCAAAACCGCATCCTAGAACTGTTCAATATTTGAGTTTTCTACAATGTCTGTATCACAACATTCATGAAATGCCAAATTTATTTGTGTTTTGCTTCTCAATTTACCATAATATGCATTTGTCAATGAATAGTGTGGGTAATTTAGGCTAGGAACTTTTGAACTACCAAAGTTTTGAAATGTGGAAAAAAGGCAAGGAGAATAGAGGATTCATTACAAAGCATGAGGAATATGTAAAAGCAGTTGCTTGGGCATGGTATTTGTGTGGAACCAGAGCACAATCCAAGTACAATGAAGAATCCAGTATGCAACCTAGGCAACAATCCCTAAATGAAAGAAAACCCACAAGGTTCGAGCTTGACTCAATGTGCCTTCTCAACAACAACAATTAGATGAGAAACAATTTTGCAATACTAGATACAATTGGATCAGATTCAGATTCTATTACTTGGTGCACCAATTTTCATGACATGTTCTTTGAGGAATGTGAAATACAGATTTGTGAGATCTCTTTGTTTGATTATTATGAACTTGCAACACTTAAAAAGCAACTTGAGCTTGTGTGTTGGGGAACTGCTAGTCCAACTTATAGAAAAGAACTGCCCATGAGCAGGAAATTGTGGATGGATCATGTCATTTGTCTTGACTTCTACATCAAGAAGCCAAAGGCTAGGTTACCAAGGAATTCTTCTCGGGTGATGATTCCTAGATACATTAATGGTAGGGAAAGTTTAGAGTCTAAGAAGAAGCATCACCATTGGAGGTTATATGACTTGGCTAGAAAGCTTCAAGCATTTGGAGTTTCCTCAACTCATATGTAGAATTGAGCTCAATTTGGTTTAGATTTACATTTAGTAGAAAATAGTTCCATCTCTTGTGTGGATTTAGGCTCCAACCTCCTTGAAGTCCTTGCCATGTATGCAAATGTGAGACAATTGGACATTTGCAAAGATGGCTGACCCTTTATGGTATTATATCTAATGGCAAGGGCCTAGATCATGAAGATGGCATGTGTATCCTTTGTTGGAGAGTTTCTTTTCTACAAAGCTTTAAACTTGGGGTTGTCCTCATAAATGTGGGTTAGTGTTTGAATCCTCAAGCCTTATCCTCCCAAATCTAGGTCAAGGGGGCACCTGCACTGGTTGTTCATGGTTTCCATTTGAATTGCACTACCAATCGTCCAAGCCAATTCATGGCTTCTCTTGGACTGTAATGTAATAATGGTATGAATACATGATGCCTTAATGGTTGTTTTAAATGACGTTGTCTTGTGAACTCTTTTGCAATTCAAAGAGTTGAATATATGGTTTAGGTAATGGTGTCCTTGATGATTGACAACACTAAGAGTGACCATATGTTTTTTTTTCTAGGGACCGCCCCTATAATTCTAGAATTGTTTGTTATCAAATATTCTAATGAACTTTAAAACTCTAAAATTAGAATTGAAGCTATGGACAAAATTGAGGGAGATGGTGATTCAAACAAAAAGTTTAGATAAGAAAAAGGTAATGGGTGCTCCAAAAATAAACTTGAAATTAAACCAAGGATAAATACTCTAGAACTGCTACAAACCTTTAGTCCCCCATCACTACCTATCTCTGGAAATCGTCATCTAAGCAGCTTCTACTGAGATTTTTTTATGGTATAAGACAAGATGTTATCTTGAAAGGAGCTATTTTGATTCAAACAACTCTTCTCTTATAGTTGACAAGATGTTATTTTGAAAGGAGCTATTTTGATTCAAACAACTCTTCTGTTATAGTTGATCTACACCAAGACTAAAAAATCAAGTTGAAGAAAATAACAAGGAAATGTGCAGCAAAAATGGCAGATTTGAACATTGATAATAGCCTATATGGATGTGAGGCAGGGAAGCTTATAAGAAAAAACTAAACAAACAAGCAAAAACATCATACTAAAAACCAAAATCTATTTTCAATATGCTCCTAGACCAGAAGGAAAATTTTACTTGACATACATGATACAGATGCCAGAAAATGGAGTTTAGCTTCGAAGTCTTCTCTATCTCTATTTCTTCACAAATATAAAAACTACAAGGAGTCATACATAATGTGCACAGGGGCCTTATTTACACAGGGTGGGCATCGCAACTCCACATCCTGTCACATCCATCGGTCGGGAGATTTCTGAGTCACTCGGGCTGGAGTTTCATGCTGGAGGCGGTGAAGTTCGGTGCGAGGCTTGCGCTACTACCAATAGCAAATGATCAGGGCCTCAACACCAGACTTGTGGCGAAGGAACTGATAGTTGGAGTGTAGGGGGAAAGGCATGAAGATGGAAGCTTAGTATTGCATTCGGCGACCAATAAACAATTAATGCAAGAAAAAAGCAGGTGAAAGATTCGAAGACTTAGACGAGTTCAATCATCTTGCATTTGTATGCAGACGATACAACCCGTTGATTGTCCAACTTAGCTCAGCCAACTTCACATAGGGAACACCTTGGACATAATTAGCTATAAAGCCCTAATATTTTGAGTTGTTATATATATTATTTAAATTTATATGATATATAGATATTAATATATTGTATGATTATATTATTTATTTATTTTTATTTATTTATCAATGAGGGATTATTTAAATTGGCCCCACATCAATGGAGGTCACAAGGGGAACCTCCTCCCCTTCAACATATTCAACTTTATTCAACTAAGAAGCCACAATGGAAATCCAAGAGCCACCACTTGAAATTCCAACTTAAGATGTCACTTTGGGGATTCAAACATGGATCTCCATCTTGAGAACCATATGGCCTTGCCATTTAAGCAAAACCCCATTGACATGATTATATTATATTAATATATTATATACTATTATATAATTTTATATCATATTAACTTATGTTATATATTATTACATTATATTATATAGTATTATATCATATTATTATATATTATTATGTAATCTTATATTATTATATATGATCATATTATATTATATTATATTATTACATTTATATTATTTTATTATTATAATATTACATTTATTTTATAATAGGTTATATATTATCTAAATTTATATTATATATATTAATACATTATATTATTAAAGTAATATAAATATAATATTTAAATTATGAGAATGGCATCACTAGTTATATGTTGCACGGGCTAGGGGAAACCTTAGCCATGATTTTTTTCTACTTGAAGGTTTGGTTTGAGGGTGTTTGGGGGTTGTTTGGTTTTGATGAGGGCGTGGGGAGGGGCATATTCCCTTTGTGGCTGCTTATTCTTTTGTTGTGTGAGGCCTTTTGGCTACTTTTTTGTTGAAGTTCTTTGTTTCTTGCCCAGTTGTACAGGTCTTTTTTCCTTTTGTGAACTAGCTTTGGCTATGTTTCCTGGTGTCGTGGGGCTCTCGGGGATATGGATCACACAGATCCTTTAATGTCCATGCATGCAAAATGAATGGAGAACTTACATATGGGTGCGTCTAGTGAAGGATCCACTTCGGCAAATGGAATACTGAGAATCAAGAAGGTGAATGGATGCTTGGAAAGATTCCAGGAATGTCCAGTTTTGATAATACAACTGGAGTCTATTGTGGAGGACGTTGCCTACCTTAGCAATCATGCATTGATTTGTAAATTCACGGGAATTTGCTTCTCTATGTCATTTTGGAATAATGAACCCAAAAATTTTGGAATCCAAAGGAGGATATGGAGTTAAAACTAGTAGCCAACAATTATTTTATTGTTGTGTTTACATGCATGTTAGATCACAATAGGGATTTTGAAGGAGGACCATATTTTTTCAATAAAGTTGGCCTCTTCATGAAACCTTGGCATGTGGGTTTCAATGTGGCTAAGGAACTTCCCTTGAGGGTTCCAGTTTGGGTTTGTCTTATGTGGCTTTCATTGGAGTGTTGGAGGAGTGATATTCTGCATATGATTGATCTTGATAAGTATGAGGTATAAATTCCACAACATCTCAAATTTTGATATTGCTATCAAGATTCAACCGTGTAGTTTTACAAGTCAAACTCATTGACCCATGTTTCATGAGTAGTGGTTCACAAGAACCTGGATCTCATGATCTAGTGAATGGTCTACTTAGCACTCATTGCATCAAGGTGATGCTCATAGAGGTGAAGCACTAGGCCTTCTCAAGAGGTCACCCATCCCAATACTACTCCAGCTCAAGTGTGCTTAACCACATAGTTTTCCCCAAGGTTAAACCCACTTAGCTTGCAACCCCATTTACAAAACCTTCAGGAAGTGTTGTCCCTTATGAACCATTCATTATAGAGCCCCTTTAGCTCATTAATTGATAAGTAGGATGTATTTTCCATGGCATGTCAAATTTTGATATTGCTATAAGGATTCAACCATGTAGTTTTACGAGTCAAACTCATTGGCCCATGTTTCATGAGTAGCGGTTCACAAGAACCCATCATCTTTCACTAATCGTACTTCATGAGAGTGGAGTTCAGCAAGAAACCCACTGCCTCAATCGGACTATCACTACTCATGAAACATGGGCCAATGAGTTTGAATCATAAAACTACATGGTTGAATCCTGATAGCAATATCAAAATATGATTGATCTTCTTCTTGATAAGTCGGTGGGTTCAACTCAACAAACTTTAGAACAAAAGGTAATTGCATATTCCTTTATTTGCGTGGAAATTAATTTGAGTAATCCATTGCTAGACTCTGTGGATATTTTCCTTGGATCAGTTTCCTAGCAAGAACTAGACTATGAAACCCTCCCTTTTAGATGTTGTTTCTATCATGAGTATGGGCATCTACAAAGGGAGCACTTGTCCTCGGTTCAATCAAACAAATTGCGCATTACTAATCAACCCCACTCTTAAGACTGATAAAGGGAAGGCCCCTATGGCTAATGGGATGGAGACATATTTCAATTCTAGATAAACCCTACAAATAAGAGGCGCGGGTCAAAAGAGATCCCAAAGGATATGCAGATGGTACTTAACTGCTTTGATGTCTCTAGAGACTCTAGTCCAGGAGGAGGCAAGGCCGTTGTGCTTTCTAGGTGGGTCCTTTGGAGGGATTTTTCTAGAGATTGAAGGAATACTTCCAAAACCCATCCCTTTGAGGGAAATATAGGCTGATCTAATGACCATACATGCTACATCTCTCATATATTCTCAAGCTGGCCCAGTAACAAAGCTGGGTCATGGTTTTAATGAGGTGTGAGGTTCCAAGGATCATCCCTCCCCAACCTAAGGAGGCCTGATCTGCTGCGAAAGTGGACTCAAGTGCATGCTTTGGTTCTGTAAGAGAAGCCCTCCAAGAATGGGCCTCCTCTGCATAGCTTGTCCCAAGGTGGGCTTTCAAGAAAGACGCGGGAGAAGGGTTGGGAAACACATTGGGGTGAGGAATTTGGTGATTCGGAGTTAGTGAAACCCATTGACCTAATCCCTCCAAACCCTCTAAATTATCTGAATGTGAGTGTGATAGTCAACATCCCTTGACAAAAGGCTATTTCAGAGATGATTGGTTCTCATGGTTCTGATATGGTTTTCCTACAGGAGACTAAGTTAATAGGGGATGGTATGTTGAATAGGGAAATTGGCATTTGGCCTTGTGGTTTTTTTCATTGTGTCAGGGCTCATGGTAATTATGGGGAGTGGCTTATTTCTAGGATCCAAGGAAGATTATTCCTCTTTGGTGGTGTTTGAGTCTCTCAACTATGTATGTGGTTGCTTCTAGTTTGGATTTGGTTGAAACCTATGTTTTCACTAATGTTTATGCTCCTAGTGATCTTTCTAGTAAAGCTTAGTTGTGGGCTAATGTTAGATATATCATATCTATGGCTCCCTTACTCCCATGGATTGTAGCAAGGGACTTCAATGTTGTTTCTTGTCTTGAGGAGAAATGTGGTGGGAATGTCAGGCTTGACCAGTTTACTAATCTCCTCAGGGATAATATAGATTTTTTGAATCTTGTTAATGTGAAGTCAAGCAATGGTACTTTCACTTGGAATAATAGGAGATGTGGAGAGAATTCCATTTCTGAGAGGCTGGATCATTTCTTGATTTCTGACTTTTGGGTGGGAGGCAAGTGGTAGATACTAGCTCAACAATTTTGGACTGGAAAGGATCAGACCATTGGCCGATTAAACTTTTTTCTACTACATTAAGAGTTCCTAGGAACCCATCCTTCAAGTTTCAACTCATGTGGTTGCAGGATTCTTCTCTTTGTGACCTTACAGTTGATTGGTGGTGTCAAGGGAATCCTGCTCATGGTAGGGCTATGTATTCCTTTTCCAAAAGATTATAATATGTGAAGTATAAGCTCAAGAAGTGGAATAAGAAATTCTTTGGAAACCTTCACCATAACATAAAAATTTCTCAAGCTAGCTTAGCTTCCATCACTTGCCAAATCCGAGACTATGGTCTTATTGATGACCTACTCAGGGAGGAGTCAATAGCTGTTAAGGATCTAGAAGAATGGAAGCTACGTGAGGAGATCTTCTAGAAGCAGAAGTCTCAAGTTGATTGGATTTAGGAAAGGGATCAAAATTCTACCTTTTTTCATAATTCAATCAAAGCTAGAATGGCTAGAAATATTATTTCCTCTCTTATTTAATTGAAATATTGAATTGGAAATAGAATATTAATTGGCTTATAGTCTTGCATATTAAATCTCTATAAAACGGTATCAACATACTTACTCTTATTTAACCAAAGGTTTTTGTGAACTTGATCACTGTTGATCTCCATCCCAAGGATATATCAAATGTGCCAAAAATTTAAGTCTTGAGATCCATAATCACATCCTTATTGTTAGCAATAAACATGTCATCAACATACAAGACAATAATTAGTATATGATAATCAATAACCTTAATATAAACACAATGATCCTCCTCACTCCTAACATAACCCAAGTTTAATACAAAGGCATCAAACTTTTGGTACCACATCCTGGGTAACTATTTGAAACCATTCAAAGATCTCTTTTGTTAGAAATTGATAGGTTGTCATTGATGTCAATAGATAATGGAATTTTGTTGATTACCAGTATTTTGTTGCTCCGGTTAGGAATGCATGTTGATCTGATATTTTGATCTAGACTATCCCATTTTGTATATGATATACTCAGAAGCTGATAACATTTTTTACCTTGACATTAGTTGCATCCTCTAACATGGTCTTAACTAACTAGGGTGTATAGGTGGAAAGGTACAACTACCAGTTGGTTGGGAAATAGTGTTATTGTACATTCATTTTTTGGTCTGGATTCTATCTTAGCAAAAGATATCATTACAGGACTTTGTACACAAGTTTGAGCCTACAAGATGTATTCTACTTTAAAGTTTCATGATGATATGTGAAGGAATTTGGAAGATATGAATGACAATATTTTGTTCTGTAAACCTCAGTGAGTTTTCTTCTACACACTCTTGTGGGAGACTCTGCATTTTCTCATAATTGTTTATCATTCCATGTAGTGTTGAAGATAAGTAGTTTGATTCAATCCAAATGAGAATTCAAATGTACAAGTTAAACCAGTTAAGCACGCTGGATGGAGTGTACATATGTTTGGAGTTTTGATTTAAACTTTGGTCGACCTAATTATATATTAATATTGAGATGTTCTACGAATGATAAAGGGATCTATCTTAGGTCTGTGCTAACAAAGTTATTTTTTGAATTAAAGTTTTTCTAATTAGGTTGAACTAATTAAGAAACATGGATATATATAT
>VDFB02072274.1:9473057-9583451 GCA_007258455.2 Sequoia sempervirens | reverse complement strand
CGTGTTGTGAGACCACACAACACCCACCACTTGAAGACTCTCTTGGATGGCACTGTAGTATAGGGCTGGCACGTTGGATGACACTCTAGGTCAAAGAGCTAATAGTCTACAAAGTTTCTACCTTGGCATTCTCCTTCGCGATGGGAAGGGATAATGATGTGCTCATGAGGCGGCCTAGCAAGAGGTCATCTCGCTTGCCACCTAGGATCCTATTGTGCATCAGGTCTATCTTGAGCTGACCGCCCACCTCTCCCTTGGAAGTCCCTCATATCAAAATAATTTAGGATTTTGTTCAAGGTGAACTCACAGTATAGTTTCCTTAGGAAATATTGTGGGACTTCACAATTGTTGCATGGTGGATAATCACAAACCATTTACCATGTATCCCAAAAAAGGTTCCTAATCTATTGGTGGTGGCACCAATGGATAGGAAACCTCTTCGCATTGAGGATCAGATTTTTATTTGTGTGTGGGTCGATGAATAATGTGCACAAATCTAATTTTGTAATTTTTAGATCTTTTACATCTTTATATGATAATTTATCTTGGTAAAAATTCCTAGCCACCTGCCTCCTGTCTTTCCAACCACTTAATTGTTTGTTGATTGCATCTACATGTTTTAACATTTCTTTAAGTGAATTTGCAAGTGCTTTTCTTTCCATGGTTGAATTGTTTGGATCGTTCAACCTTGTGATTAAGTCAATTTTTTTTATTGTTTTCAATTTCACTCATTACATTTTGCTGAGTGCCAACAGGATGTTGAGGGATTGGTGGAAGAGATTGTTGTTGTGGTTGTTAAACTTGAGGATTTTTTTCCTGTTGTTGTTTCTCTGCTTGTTGAGGATTTTCAAATGGGTTTTGAAGAGGGTTTGTAGGTTCATTATCATCTCCTACAAATTCAACAAATAAATATAAAAAAAAACCTAAAAATAACAAATTCACAACAAAAAACAAGCAATCCTTACCTCTTTGACCTCCTCGTTGATGTGGCAACATCCTAGTGATGAAATATCAAAAATTTGATGAAAAAATTACAAGATTCACTCCTCCCAGAATGCGAGTGCGCAACAGAAGGGCTTTTGGCCATGGACAAAAAAAATAGTCACAAAGCAAATGAGCTCTATTTCCTTTTTTTTTCTTTTAATTGCTCATAATGTGAGTGATTATTTAATGCTCACATTATAACGTGAGCGCATAATAGGCTTGGTGTGTTCGAGCCTTAGGCTCGGCACACGGAGCCATAAGTTATAACGCGCTTGTGTTATGAGCTATCAGAACTTTTTTAAAAATTTGGCCACAATTTGGCCTCCTATCTTTTTGTACCTTCCCAAGAATGAGTGTCCATATGGGAGCCTAAAGATGATTCATTGTGTAAATTGGGATCTACATGTAAATTGGATCCTCTACATTGATATTATGTAGGGGTGGGCTATGGGAAGATTTTATGTTATAGGCTTATTTTTTAATAATTTAGTTCTTTTAATTGGATCTATGAACTTGTGAGGCTACAACACAAGGGACCTCATCCTCTAGCATGAACACAGGTAGTTCAAACCCCTAAGCTCATTGGTCTAGTGGAGAATTTAAGCCTGTGAGCATAATATCCTTGTAGAGGCCTTGAGTGAATACAAGGTTCATGAGAAAATTAGACCAATGGGGGCTAAAATTTTGTGAGAACATTAGCCTAGTAGGACTTTGAGCCTTGGTGGAAATATCAACAATGTCATGACTTGACCATCACATTGTGCCATATATTTTAGGCATTATTAATCATGTTAGAGATACCAAGTTATTTTATCTTGTTTGATTATTTAGAAAATTATTGGGTTATCATCAACTATCAATACACATTAATTTCTATGATGGACACCATTAATTTTATGGTAAAATGTATATGGGACAATACCCATTGCATGTATCCAAGATTGACCTAAACGAATGGTATAAACTAAGGTTCCATACATCATGTGAAAAGTGGCATTAAGGGTAACATTCCATAAAGTGATATGTAAAGTAATTTAATTGAGGTACTCCCATGTGACATTTTTAAATATTTCAATGGTTATCTTACATTTTGGGAGATTAGAATACTTAACTTGGATTGCATCTAGAAAATGTTTGCTAAGAATATTCAATTTGGATTTATCATCCAGTAATACTTGGTCAAAAATAATATTTATATATCTAACCACAATATATAATGATCTCTAGTTATTGATCATATTTGAGATGATAACTCATGAAGTAAAAATGAGATTCATGTATTAATTATTTATAAGTGTTGGTTGCAATAATAAAACTAAATATTTAGAAAATATATTAGATGAAATAATCATTTGTGTTAGGATATCCTTACGAATATGCAAGGAACAAATCAAATCCCAAGGATATATTTTGGCGGTGTTAATTTTAGATTGATCAAGTGTATAATACACCATAGTCATTTTCCTAGTTGTAGAATGATTCAAGTTACTTAAAATTAAGGAATGAGAAGGAGGAATAGAACTAGGTGTAGTATTGCTAGTGTGAATATGTATTTTACCTATCTAGTCCACTAGTAGGTCTTATTCACATGTTAAGTTTACTTAGGTCTAAGGAATATTTATAGAAGTCTTGGGTGCCATGTGATCTTATCTTATCCTATCTTGGCATTTAATTTTAGTATCCTAAGTCATTTAATAATTGTTGAGGTAGTTACCTCATTGTATAGGATCAAGACACATGTCATGATCTTGTCTAATCTTACCTCTTAACCTTGTCTTTTTATAAGCAAGGCATCTCGTGTACATTTCATATTCAATCAATCATTCTTGCATACATAAAATAAATTTATTCTTGTCATTTCTCTCTTGTGGAAGATATTTTGGTTTGGCAATCGATCCTAGGGTGTAAGATAAGTTTTAGCTCCTACAAGTACATAGGATGTAAAACATGGAGAAATATAATCCATATTCACGGTAGGATCATCATGACACATAAAAGATTCATCATATGGTTCATTAATGTTATGTGAATGAAATATGCTCAAAGGTTGTACATCATTAAAATCAAGCACATTGTTATGAATCTCCATAGAAAAATATACACCATAAGATAATGATGGGATAAAGCAAGGATATCTATTAAAGAAAAGAAAGTGATGAATAGATCTCTAAATGAAGAAAACTCACATATATGGTGGTATAATTTTTTCATTGATGAAGTGGCCCATTAGTGAGGTATAATGTCATAAGTGAATCAATGGTAGATATCTATCACATTCTACTAACTATAAAAACATGCCATAATTAATAATGGAAGCATGAATAAATACCAAGTATAGAGAATCATGAGAATCTATAATATAAAGATAAAGATCTACCCAAAAAAATGTAGGATTTACAAAAGTATATCATAAAATATCCAAACCATAATAGATATAAATAAATGATATGGAAATAAGGAACAATATGCTATAAATTATAATATCATTCCTAAATTAAATTAAAAATAATTTTAAAATGTAAACCTTGAAGATATTGCAAGGGTAAGTAGGATCATTGAAAGAGGCTATGTATATAAGTGCACCAATCCTTAAAATAAGCATGTATCACTAAGCATAAGAATGAATAGGGGAGGTTTAGAAAAAAGATGTAAAATCAAGAAATAAAAGATATAAAAATATTTATAATTATAAGAAACATAAGGGGGTAAAGCAGGTCACCTAAGTTTACCAAAAATAAAGGAAACTGAACTTTCCTTACTCTTAATCAACAGTAATCAAATAATATGCATCCACATGAGCATAAACTAACCTAAATTATATAATTTAGAGCTAAAGACATTGATTATTAGAATGTTAAAGATAATTAAATGCAAGAATAAAATTCAATGAATAAAAATATTTAGTTCTATGCTTTAGGGTGAGGAATAATCTTGATATATCATTAAATTTTGGATATCTTGGGATTAGAAAATGAATATCTATGTGTAATACTATAAATCTACAAATATTTCAATGCTTTGTGATGGGTCAAATTTGTAGGTGTGGGTCTTTTACACATGCACAAATATAATCTTTGCCTACATACATGATCTAGCTATTTGTGGACTCTTTTTACTTGTTTTATCAAATTTATTGTTCTTTGTTTTGTTATCTAGACTAGCAATATTTAAAAATACCTTCCAAGGGTTGTCAAATTACTAGGGGATTAGTTCTCCTAGGTCAACCCCAAAAAAGTCTAGCTTTATGGTAGTGTCAACAATAAAAAAAATATCAAGCTTTTTTGTGCAAATACTTCCAAGATGATTGAGCAGATCTAGGTTCATTTTATATGCTTTAATGCAAATATTCCTAGCACTCTCTTTCTTAAATGTGAATGATATTTATTTGATGTTCAATGATGATGAAATAAATTCAATTGAATGTCTATAAATTTAAATACATAAGAATTAATCACGTGCAAGAGAAAATAATGGGTGACAATAGATCAAAATTTGGAATTTTGACTTTGGAAAATTAGGGATCAAATTTGTAGGTGCAGATCAATCGAGGTGGGTGGCTAATGTATGTGGAAGGGTACATAGATAGGTATATACAAAGTACAAAATCAAAGTGGATGTATTAGAATGTGTGTATGTATTTATAAGGTGGAACATTACTATGTGTAAGTGGATGAGCAATAACATGGAATAAGAAGCTCAATTTTGATTAAGATTGTGTCATTTATCAATATACAAATGTATTAAGTCATTCTCTCAAAACAAACAAAATGAAAAATTGATATGAACATCCAAATTTCACCATTACACTATATTCCAATAGAAATTTTATAATATAGATGCCAACATTTTATGACTATTCTTGATAATTTAAATTCATATTTTAACTACTTTTCTTTAGCTACCAAAACCCTAAGGGTGGGATCTCCACATCTTGAGCTAGTGGTGAGTATCTCTCGCCATTGTTCATGTGGTTCCTAGATCGGTGAACGAAAGAATTTGAAAAAAATGTTCCATCAAATTGAATTGCCTTACGCATTCGATATGCCAAGCGTTTAGGTTACCAATGGCTATGTATGGATGCTGCGACACAAGGATATCTCGATTACAGAGATGCCCCGACTTCTGCTTACATCTAGCTCTACCCTGCTCTTCACGTATCAGTAGATTCAGGCCTTCAAGCAAGGGTACTATTAGTATAGTCATGGTGGGTACTACAACTAATGGGAAGGGCAATTGCAAGAGAAACAATAATTTAATGTGCCTTGCTTATCGCTGGGATAAGGAGGAAGTAGCTGCAGATAGTGAGGGGGCTAATTTTGAAGTGGGTGTGTTTCTGTACAATGGCAGAGAATATTACAGATGTCATGATGTTTTCGAGAGACTGTGGAACCACGCTGAAGAACCACAGCGCACTCTGCTTCATGCTATCCTGCAGTGTTGTGTTGGATTCTACCATCTCTTTAATCAGGTACTACCGATTACTCTTCCCCATCTTCTACTTTCTTGGGAAAGAACCCATGTTTCCTTCCGTGATGGTTGTGGTTCCACTCTCGTGTTGTTGCAATAGGATTGTACTCATGTTGAGATGTATCCTCTAATGGAGTTTTCAAAAAGTTGAAGTTCCTTTTCCCCTGTTAGAACTGAGAGATAAATGCTACCTTTGGAAAGGTTCTATGAAAATTCACCGTCAATAATTCACCTCTAACAATTCATCACCAATAATTCATTGTCATGACAAATTCATCTCATGGAAATTCACCACCAGCAATTCATATCATATTGCTGGCAGTGAATTTTCTACGAGATAAATTTGTCATGATGATGAATTGTTGAAAGTGAATTTGTTGACAATAAATTGTTGACGGTGAATTTACCTGAAGCCCTTCGAAAAAAAAGGAGCAGAGCAAAGGGATAAGATTGATCAATATATGTTGTAGCTCACAAGTTAAAACAACATGAGGGCATTGTGGCAGCTTGCATGTTGGTGTATTCTTGGGTATTTCCTAGATTAAACCAGCAGAATCAACTCTTTGCCAAGCTACTTTCATATTTCAGACTAATAACAGAATCATAAAAATGCCTTCATAATTGACCAGCAGGCAGCAAGTAAGACCATATCCACAATACTCTTTAGGACCCCTATCACCAAGTGCTCGTGAATCTGTTCTTAATCTCCTGGAGAACTATGGGAGTCAAAAGGTCTTTCCTGAGTTTTTAGTCTCCTTTTGCAGTCAAGCATCTTCCATTTGAATTTTCTTCTTGATTATGGAGTCCTAGCCTTTAAGTTAATGTGACTTGAATTTTTCTCCCATGTAGAATCATCATGGAGCAATGCTTGAGCTAGGAGAAGGTCTTAATAAGCTACAGAAGCTAAAATTTAGAAGTGGGCCATTTCACCAGTTTGAGCAGGACATTTCAACTGTCCTTGAATTCATTTATGCCACACAAATGGAACATGCAGCATGTAAGTTTCAGGTTGACTCTATTTTATAAAATCAGTGTATTCTTAAATATGTTTCTCTACTGGAAAACATTTTGTTTCCCTCTCCCCTTTTGGCCTTTCCCCTGTTTAGTTTTTCAATAATGCTTAACAAATGCAAATCTGGCAGGCACTGATGATTATTGTTTGACAATGGATGGCTCTGCACGGTCCTATCAGCTTCTCGGTAACTTTGCTGCAGGACAACCATTATATGCCATGCAGAGGGATTCAAATGGCGAGTGTTATCTTTATTTCAGTCCCAAAGGGCTTTCTAACCAAGAAAATCCTCTGAGAGTAAAATTGCCCCTTCTCCTAGCCACTGAAAAAGACTTAAAGGACTGTGCAAAATATTAGCAGGTTATTCTGAAGTTTTTATACAAGTTGAAGCATCATACTAGACCAATTACCAATATCATTTATTTGATTCTTCCTGCCGAGGTAATTATTAATAAGATGTTCGTCCATATTCTTCTCTTACGTAACACCTGATTTTTGTTGCCATTGTAGCTTTTTGTTTCAGTTTACCAAGTTTTTCAAATAGTTACTAAAATATTTTGCAGAATGGTACTGTTTATTTCGAAAAATGATGGAGGAGTCTAGATTCTATAATTAGTCGATAGGCTATATATAATGTGAGATTTGAGCTTGAAATAAGTTTCATGTCTGCAAACCACTGTTGAGTTGTGGGAAAACAAATTTTTGCTGCCATTTAATGGTAAAAGCCTCCAAATATCAGGTGAGAGCCTCCAAAATCTCACTTATCATTTAAAAACCAGATAAAAACTGATTTTCCAACTGGATGGGAACATCCTATTTCCATTTGTAATATTTTTTGTCAATTTGATGACAACTTTTTTTTCCATTTGCATTGCTTTATGTTTTAAATCTATATGCAAATATTTCAAAATAAGATAATACTTAATTTCTTTAAAATCTAGATTTGTCTAAGTTTATTTCATTCCATTATTTAGCACTTATTATTAATTGTTTAATCCAATAACATACAACTAGAATCTGCAACACATAGCATCCATACCACCCATGTACAAATATGTACTCTCTAACATATTAACATACATATAGTTTTCTATTGGTGTAATCCTTAAACCTTCTTTAGGTGCAAGTGCTAGTTTAAAACTATTATTGAACTTTGAAAAGAAAAAAAGCTAATCTGAGTACTTCTGGATTTAACTGTGTAGTTTTTTTTTATCGAAGTTTAGATCAACTTCATGATCTAGATAGAAACATCTCATACTAATATCATAGACTGAAAATTTGATGTCTTAAAAGACTTGCAAAAACTAAATAAAGCTACTAAATTGTATGAAACTCAGGATAGAAGATTTATATACATACCATGGTTCTAGTGAAGTTAAGGGGAAGAAAAGGCAGCAGATTGGAAACTAAGATTCCTGAAGAGGAACGCGAAGAAGCAGAAGAAAACAAGGATGTCTGTGTTAGCAGAAAAGACATGATAACCAGGGTACAAAGTTTATCTAGTCATGTAGAAAGGCGAGGGACCAGGAGAAGTGACCTGCATTTCAAAACCCGAAGTTGGTGAATTAGTTACGCCATTTTTCATTTTAGTTTCAAATTCGGAATTGTGAGCATCATAGCTACAAAAGTTGAACTTCGTGAATTGGATCAGCTATCTGTCATTTATCTGTCATTGCCTTTTCAATTTGGAATTGTAATTATTATAGTTACAGTCAGCTGACCTGAAAGAGTTATCCTGGATTACTGACGAACAAAGTTTCTCAAGGGGGGAGGAGGAGTGACCAACCCTTCTCCAACCAATCTCCAAGTTGATCAATCACCAAAGGGAAGAGAAGGGATGATCCCATATTCTCCCATTGATTCTTCGTCTCATTAGACTATTGCAAAGTTTGGCTTGGGCTTGAAATTTTCAACTTGATTGGGGAAGTGACAATTATCCATCCCTTGTCGAGCCCGGAAAGGAAAAGAAGAGTCGCCCTTACTTTTGCCATTCCATATGAGAAGGTAAGGCTGGGGTTCATAGATGGGGCTTTTTGAAAAAAATTAGTGGGTGTTGTTTGAGATTTTTTAGGAATATTTTAAAGGTCGCTGTTCTAAAAATTTAGTAGTGCAGTTCAGCTGAAAAGTTTAAGCTCCCAAATTTAAGGAAGTTGTGGACTCATGAAATATAGAGATAAAAATAAATAAATAAAAGATCATTTCCTCCAACTTTTTTCCTAGTGGGAATGCAAAACTTCAAATGATTGACAAGTGTCGGACAAAATTTAGGTAGGTTGGTGGTGCAATTTCTAGCCCCACCCAATTTTCACCCACTCAAATCTGCAGCCCTAAAAAGTAGGGGCTGATATTCTTTGTTGTAAGATTTCAATTAATGTTGCAACATATTTTCTTTTGCTTCATGTGACCTACGACTTCTTGAAAATATGATGTAGGAGCATCTAGTGGTGTAAAGGCAATCTTGCATCACCAAAAAAAAGTAAAAAATGGTCACTTGCTACTTTTAGTAAGTGATCTTATACAAACACGTATGGGCCTGAAAACTTACCCCAAATAGGGGAATTGAAAAATGAAGCAAATGGTGAAAGAAACATCTCAATATCTTATACTGTTTTAGAGATATTAGATTTTTCGTATCGGAAAAAATTTCCTATAAAGTTTCATATTCAAATTGAAGCCTTAAAAGCCTTGTAAAACCTTGAAAGTGAACAAAATGACTTATAAATCATAGTGATGTTGTAGATCTCTTTGCAAGCTTTCCAACAATATATTATAATAGTAAATTGGACACCTGAGACAAAAGTTATGGCTTTGGGAAGCTATGTTACTAGAATTTGAATTTTGAATTAAATATTTTTTTGGTGGGAAAACAAACAATTAGACCTCTGGATGCTAGAAAAAAGGGAGACTTACACTTTCCAAAACATTCTAAGGTAGTTATTGATGCCAAATAAAGGTGTAAATGGAGGTTACAGAGAACAACTCCATTAGTGCAGATTGTGGCTTTGAATTATAGAGTTATCTTAGAGAGTTGATTTTCTTTGTATTGAGTCAAACCCGTGTGCTTGATTTGGTGTAGTACTAGGATGGGTGACCTCCTAGGAAGGCATAATGCTTCACCTCTAGAGATGCAATGAGTGTTAAGTGGAACATTCATTCTCATGAGAGGTGGGCTCCTATGAACCACTACTCATGAAACATGGGTTAATGAGTTTGTCTCGAAAAAAACTACATGGTTGAATCCTGAGAGAAATATCATAATTTGACACATTGTGGAAAATACTTCCTACTTATCAATTGATGAGTTAAAGGGGCTCTATAATAAATGGTTCATAAGGCACAACACATGCTAAAGGTTTTGCAAAAGGGGCAGCAATCTAAGTGGGCTTAACCTTGGGGAAAAACTACATGGTTAAGCACACTTAATTTATAGTATTGTGATGGTGACCTATTGGGAAGGCCCATTGCTTCACCTTTATGAGCATCACATAGATGCAATGAGTGTTAAGTGCACCATTCATTCTCATGAGAGATCCATGGTTCATGTAAGCTACTCATGAAACATGGGTTAATGAGTTTGACTCGAAAAAAAAACTATATGGTTGAATCCTAATAGTAATATCATAATTTGTTGTTGTGTTATGTGTGGGTGGAGTAGCCCTTCATCAAATTAGATATTGAAGCCCCTCCATGGGACCTAAACCTAAGTCCAAGAGAGGGGAAACCTAAGAACAATGTTTCACTATATTGGAAAAATCAAAGAGCATCAAATTTGCACAATAATGAAAACATAAACAATGATTATATTGTTAGTTGTTTTTTAGTATATCATAATATGGTTTTATAAAGCTTTTCTATGATAAACTACAAGTCAATAATGTAACTATTACAATATGTAAACCTTAATATTCCAACACACTAGATACACTTATTTTACTGAGAGCAAATTTGACATAGGATAGAGAAGGAAAATCATGTCTTCTCTCATCGCTCTAATGCATGAAATCAAGCAAAGGAGGGATGCCCACCCCTACTGTTGTTATATCTAAATATAAAGCCAAGAAAAATATATCAACTCTTTTTCTAGCATACAAAAATTTGGAACTTGATGGAGAAATGTGAATAATTGTATCATGGACCCATCAAACCACTTTCCAATTCAAAGAGCTTAACTCAAGGATACACCATATGTTTTATGGAGATATATTCATCTTTATACTACCATAGATTCTTGAAGTAAGTCATCTTAAATAGTAACTAAAATAAATGTTATGTAGTGGCTAGCTTATCATTTCAATATGTTCAACAACTAGTTTACTTTAAGATGATTTTTTTTGTATTGCAGGTTATTATTATTTGACCAAACATCCTAAAGAGCTAATTTTGTTGTGCATTAGGAAGTATATATTATGATTGTTCACTATAACAATCAAATATTATACGATTGCTTAACATTTAAATAGATATTGTAATGGTGAAATTGACACATCAATGCAATTTTGTGCTCACCTTGATTTGACATTTTAATGGAATAACATATGAAAAGTGGCATACACTGGTGCTATTTTTTCCTTATGGTTTGATTCATATTCATCTTAATTTCACTCTTGTTTTGCACTAATTCACATACATTCACTACCTATTCATCCTTATTAGCATTATTTTCTACGTACATTCACTACCCACCTCAAAATCACCACTTTATCCCTATAGTTAATTTGAGTGACCTAGGCTTGATCTATGTCAATTCTAAGGTGTGTGAGAATGATCCACAAATTCAAATTCTAACTTTTCCACCCCCTTATACTATCTATTATGAATTGACCTAGCTTAAAGGAAAGTATGACAAATTCCTAGCTAATTTAGTAAGGGGAATGATTTACATATACTAGATATTCATCTGTGTACCACAATAGATTCTTGAAGTAAGGCATCTTAAAGAGTAACTAAAATAAATGTTATGTAGTGGCTAATTTTTATTGTTTCAATATGTTCAAAAACTAGTTTACTTCAAAATGATTTCTTTTTTGTATTGTAAGTTCCTAACATTTGACTAGACATTCTAAAGAACTAATTTTGTTATGCATTAGGAGGTATATATTATGGTTTCTAGCAATAAAATAAATATTATACAAGTAATTAACATTTAAATAGATATTGTAATGTTGAAATTGATATATTAATGCAATATTTGTACCCATAGTTGGCATACTTGCAGAGAACTCACGAGTCTTAAAAAACTTTAAGCACAAACCCAAAAAACGAGTTTTTCAGTTTTTTTTGCAAGTACTCGCCAAAAACTCCGAGTCCATGCAAAAAACTTGCCTGCAGTGTTAAAGGCTGAAAACGTCTTTTATGTTCATTTCATTTCAAAATCAGTTGATACTTTGTGTGAGGAGCTAAAAACCCCCCCCAAGCAAGGAGATATCATTTCCAACGATTTTCCATCGAGGAGAGCGGATTCAAACGCCATTTTGTGTGGATTTTGAAGGGAAATTCGATTCACAGGTAGGGTTTTTGTTTTTGTTTTTTGTTTTTGATTAATTATTTTCTTTCATTCTTCTTGCAAAATACTCATTCCAAATTGAAAAAAAGACATGATAGAGCACAAAGAAACAATTTTTTTGCATTTAGAATCCAAAAAACAAGATTCATCACAATCTTTTGTTGATTTTTGCTGATTTTTTTCATTTTTTTCACTGTTTTTTGAAATTTTCAGACCTAGGTTCATTTTTTGTGTAGAATGATAAGATTAGTTAATAATGTTAATTGATAATTCATTTAAACACATTTGTATCAATTTAAATCAAATTTAGCTCTAGATTTTTGAAGTTTTAATGATTTTAGGTTGTTTTTTAAATTTTTTTGTATTAAAAAACTAATATGTTGTACATATTTTTGAATGTGTAGATTGATCATTGATCAGTGAATACACATTACACACTATAATGGCTTTTGGCTCTGGTTCAGGCTCAGCATCAGGTTCCCCCCCGCCCCATCAAGTTCCACCCCTCGCACACCATCATCATGGGTTCCAGGCACTCGTCCTGCAGGGGCTAGAGACCCTACATGGAAATATGGTGTCAGAGGGCCAGTGCCTGGAACAGTTGTTTGCGGTGAATGCAAAAATACATATCATGGAGGCATAAATCGCCTCAAATACCATCTAGCAGGCATTCCTCAGCGTGATTCCAAGGTTTGTGGGCAGCCCAAAGAAGAGATTAGAAGAGAGATGCTTGCCCTACTTTCACTTGCTGAGGAAAAAAAAATGCAAAGGGAGAGGGCTAAAAAAGCCATAGCAGCATCCATAGCCAGTGCTAGTGGACATGCGCATGCCCATGGGACTCAGGAGCACGGGGTCGAGCACATGGAGATAGAGTCAGATGAGGATGAAGATATTATTGGCATTGTGGGCTCTCTTCATGGTCCACGGATTCGCACTCATGGCACAGCCGCCACAGCCACACCATCCTCTAGGCCCCCCTTTTCCTCTAGTTCGACTAGAGTGCCAATGCCACCACCACCTTCATCTTCACGCAACCCACAAAGTTTTTTTGTGCCAAGAAACACACCAGGAGCACAGGTATCATTGGAGGCTACAGGGTGGAACAAGGAGGTGCATGAACATGCCAAATGGCATGTGCTGATTTTTGGTATTTCAATAACATACCATTCAATGTGGCGAGTAGTCCCTATTGGCACAATATGGTCACTTCATTGACAGTTGCGGGAAAAGGCTTCAAGCCACCTTCTCGCAAAGATTTGAGTGGGAGGTAAGTGACAAGTCAACTTAAATTTTATGTTCTTTAATTTAAAATTTAAATTAATTTATTATTTATGTTGAATTCAAGCTATTTTTTGTTTAAAACTTACAATTTTGTACTTATTTAATTATTTTACTTTGTACTTGCAGTTTGCTCACAAATGCAACCGAAAGGGCAATGCATGTGGTGGAAGAGCAAAAAACTAAATGGAAGAAATTTGGCTGCTCAATTCTTTCTGATGGGTGGACGGATGGGAGAAACCGCACCATCCTTAATTTTTTGGTTGCTTCCAAAGGTGAAGTTGTGTTTTGGAAGTCGGTGGATGCTTCCA
Organism: Sequoia sempervirens; assembly: GCA_007258455.2. Classification (NCBI taxonomy): domain Eukaryota; kingdom Viridiplantae; phylum Streptophyta; class Pinopsida; order Cupressales; family Cupressaceae; genus Sequoia; species Sequoia sempervirens. Next base: position 9,569,896 of record VDFB02072274.1, on the reverse strand, counting down.
ACAGGATAAAAACTGCAGATACATTGTGTACGTTGTTGGATGAAGTTGTGATGGAGGTGGGGATTGCTAATGTGGTGCAAGTCATCACAGATAATGCAGCAGCGTATGTGGCAGCTGGAAGGATGCTTGAGAGTAGACATCCATCACTCTTTTGGTCACCTTGTGCGGCTCATTGCCTTGACCTTCTTTTGGAGGACATAGGCAAACTTGTTTGGGTGGCACCGATTGTAGATGATGCAAGGAGCATCACAAAATATATCTACAATCACCCTTGGGTTCTTAATTTGATGAGAGAGCATACGCAAGGGAAGGAGTTGGTGAGATCGGGTGCCACAAGGTTTGCAACAATTTTCCTAACGTTGCAAAGCATTTTGGATTCTTTGGGCTCTCTAAAACAAATGTTCGTGAGTCAAGCATGGAATGACTCCTCATATTCAAAGAAGGCCGAAGGAGATAGAATTTCTGCAATAGTCTTCGACCCCTTGTTTGCACAAAAAGCTACAGAGATCGTGAGGGTAACTTCAAAACTTTGATTTTAATTTTAATCTCAAGTTGAATATAAATATATATTTTTTAATTTAACTTTAAGCCTTTCATTATAAATTTCTAACTTTGATCTTTTTGTATTTTTAATCTAGGTGTCGGAGCCCTTGGTTAGAGTCCTCCGCTTGGTAGATGGGGATGAAAACCCAATGGGATACATTTATGAGGCCATGGATAGGGCCAAGGAGGCCATCAAAAGTTATTACATGGGGGACAGCCTCAAATTTGATCCCATATGGGAGATTGTTGATAGGAGGTGGAACAATCAACTCCACCAACCCATCCATGCAGCAGGGTACTTCCTCAACCCTTCTTATCTCTTCTCAGAGAGCTTCTCTGATCCTAATGGAGAGGTTATGGAGGGGCTCACAACATGCATTCAGAGGATGGAACCCGAGGTTGCAGTGAGAGACCTCATCGTCAAGGAGATGGATATATACAGGGAGGCAACTGGTAATCTCTTTTCTTCGGAGCTGGCTGTTAGAGGAAGAACCACTCTGCCACCAGGTATAAAATTCGGAGTCTTTAAATTTTAAGTTTATTTCACATGCATCTTAGAATTTGATAAAATGTGTTTTGACTTTTGACTTTTGAGTCTTTGACTTTGTTTTCTAACTCTTCAATTTTCTTTTTTTTTTTGCAGATGTTTGGTGGAAAAATTGGGGTGGAAAAACCCCAAATCTACAAAAAATTGCCCTCCGCATTCTATGTCAGCCTTGTAGTGCATCCAATTGTGAGCGCAATTGGAGCTTGTTCGAGTCCATTCACACGAAAAAGAGGAACAAGTTAACACAAAAGCGCCTCAATGACTTGGTCTTTGTGCAATACAACCTTCGGTTGCGCATAAAGAGAGTTGAAGAAAAATCACAGGATCCTATTGACTTAGATGAGATAGATCCTTATAGTGATTGGACAGGGCGAGAGGAGCAGCCTCCATTGTTTAGCGCAGATGAAATCCTTGACTTTGAGAGAGAGGCAATGGAGGATGTGGGTGCATCAGGAGTTGGAGATGTAGGGTTGGATGAGATCCAGCCAGAGAGCCAGAGCCAGCAGCAGTAGCACCGCAGCCACCACCACTAGCACCACGCACACGCGGCAGGACTAGAGGACCCACCCCTTCTTCCCTAGCTGTTGCTAGACTAGGGAAGAGGAAAGCCTAGCATGTTGTATTTAGTTGTTGTTTAGTATTTGCTTCTAGTTCTAGTTTTACTGTTTTCATGTATCAGACTTTCAGGCTTTTAGCCATCGGGATTCCGCATGAGAATGCGATTTTGTAATCAATTTACATTAAAGTCAATCAAAATTAATAGAAAACACTTTTGTACTCATTTATGGATTCATTGGATTCATCTTGTCATTGAATTTTGCAAAAAAAATGTGTTTTTAATGAAATTTAAGCAATTTTTTCATTTCTCGAGTTTTTTTGCCGAGTTTTTAAAAACTCTCCAATTTTTCCCTTGGCGAGTTTTTTGTTGGGAGTTTTCCAACTATGTTTGTACCCACGATTGGAACTTTTTAAAGCAATAACATATGACAAGTGGCATACACTAGTGCTAATTTTTCCTTTTGGTGAGATTCCTATTCATCTTCAATTCACTATTATTTTCACTAATTTACATACATTCATGACCTATTCATCCTTATTAGCATTGATTTTCCACACATTTTGTACCCACCTCAAAATCTCCTATTTATCCTTATAGTTAATTTTTGAATGACCTAGGCTTGACATAGCTTATAGGAAAGTATGACAAATTCCTAGCTAATTCAATAAGGGGAATGATTCATGCATACTACATATTTATCTTTGTACTACAATAGATTCTTGAAGTAAGGCGTCTTAAAGAGTAACAAAAATAAATGTTATGTAGTGGCTAGTTGTTTTCATTTCAATATGTTCCAAAAATAGTTTACTTCAAGATGAAAATATTTGTATTGTAATTTCTTAATGTTTGACTAGGCATTCTAAAGAGATAATTTTTGTGTGCATTAGGAAGTATATATTATGGTTGCTCACTATAACAATCAAATATGATACAATTACTTAACATTTAAATAGATATTGTATTGGTGAAATTGATATATCAATGCAATTTTTGCGCCCACCTTGATTGAAACATTTTAATGCAATAACATATGACAAGTGGCATACACTAGTGCTAAGTTTTCCTTATGGTTTGTTTCCTATTCATTTTCATTTCACCCCTATTTGCACTAATCCACATACATTCACTACCTATTCATTCTTATAAGCATTAATTTCCATACATTCACTACCCACCTCAAGATCACCACTTTATCCTTATAGTTAATTTTTGAGTGAACTAGGCTCGACCTATGTCAATTTTAAGGCATGTGAGAACGATCCACAAATTCAAATTCCAACTTTCCCACCCCCTTATACTATCTATTATGAATTCACCTATCTTAAAGAAAATATGAAAATATGAATATCATATTGGTGGTGGTGAATTTTCTACGAAATGAATTTGTCGTGGCGATGAATTGTTGGCGGTGAATTTTTCTAGAGTCATTCCACTCTCGTACTATTGCAATAAGATTGTGCTCATGTTAAGATGTATCCTCCAGTGGGGTTTTCAGAAAGATGAAGTTCCTTTTCCCCTGCTAGAACTGAGAGATAAATGCTACTTTTGAAAAATAGGGAGTAGAGCAAAGTAATAAGATTGATCGATATATGTTGTAGCTCACAAGTTAAAACAACATGAAGGGCATTGTGGCAGCTTGCATGTTAGTGTATTCTTGGGTATTCTCTAGATTAAACCAGCAGAATCAACTCTTTGCCAAGCTACTCTCATGTTTCAGACCAATAACAGAATTATAAAAATGCCTTCTTAATTGATCAGCAAGTAAGACCATTTCCACAATACTCTTTAGAATCCCTATCACCAAGTGCTCTTGAATCTGTCCTTATCTCCTGGAGAACCATGTGAGTTAAAAAGTCTTTATTGAGTTTTTAGTATCCTTTTGCAGTCAATCATCTTCCATTTGAATTTTCTTCTTGATCATGGAGTCCTAGCCTCCTCTTTTTAAATAAAAGAGGGGTAAAAATTTATTAAATCAAGAAAAGGTATAAAGCAAGGGCATTAGGAAGCCTTATCAAGATCCACCAAATGATCCAAATGTCATGTAGCAATGCTTGAGCTAGGAGAAGGTCTTAACAAGCTACAGAAGCTAAAATTCAGAAGTCGGCCATTTCACCAGTTTGAGTAGGACATTTCACCTGTCCTTGAATTCATCTATGGCACACAAATGGAACATGCAACATGTAAGTTTCAGGTTTACTCTATTTTATAAAATCAGTTTATTCTTAAATATATCTCTCTACTAGGAAACTTTTTGTTTCCCTCTCCCCTTTTGGCCTTTCCCCTGTTTAGTTTTTCAATAATGCTTAACAAATGCAAATCTGGCAGGCACTGATGATTTTTGTTTGACAATGGATGGCTCTGCACGGTCCTATCAGCTTCTCGGTAACTTTGGTGCAGAACAACCATTATATGCCATGCAGAAGGAATCAAATGGCGAGTGTTATCTTTATTTCAGTCCCAAAGGGCTTTCTAACCATGAAAATTCTCTGAGAGTAAAATTACCCCTTCTCCTAGCCACTGAAAAAGACTTAAAAGACTGCAAAATATTAGTAGATTATTCTGGAGTTTTTATACAAGTTGAAGTATCATACTAGACCAATTACCAATATCATTTACTTGATTCTTCCTGCCGAGTTAGTTATTAATAAGATGCTCGTCCATATTCTTCTCTTACATAACACCTGATTTTAGTTGCCATTGTAGCTTTTTGTTTCAGTTTACCGAGGTTTTCAAATAGTTACTAAAATATTTTGCAGAATGGTATGTTTATTTCTAGAAATGATGGAGTCGTCTAGATTCTATAATTAGTCGATAGTCTACATATAGTGTGAAATTTGTGTCTCAAACAAGTCTCACATCTGCAAACCACTGTTGAGTAGTCGGAAAACAAGTTTTAGCTGCCATTTAATGGTAAAAGCCTCCAAAATCTCACTTATCATGTAAAAACCAGATAAAAGTTGATTTTCCAACTGGATGGGAACACCCTATTTCCATTTGCAATGATTTTTGTCAGTTTGATGACAACTTTTTTTTTTCGTTTGCATTGCTTTATGTTTTAAATCTATATGCAAATATTTCAAAATAAGATAATACTTAATTTCTTTAAGGAAAAAATCTAGATTTGTCTAAGTTTATTTCATTCCATTATTTAGTACTTATTATTAATTGTTTAATCCGGCAACATACAACTAGAATTTGCAACATATGGCATCCATACACAGCCATGCACAAACACGTACTCTAACATATTAACACACATATAGTTTTCTATTGACGTAATCTTGAACCTCCTTTAGATGCAAGTACTAGTTTAAAACTATTATTGGCGTAATCTCATACTAATATCATAGGCTGGAAATTTGATGTGTTAAAAAACCTGAAAAAATTAAATAAAGCTACTAAATTGTATGAAACTCAGGGTAGCAGATTTATATTCATATCATGGTTATAGTGAAGTTATGAGGAAGAAAAGGCAGCATTTTGGAAACTAAGATTCCTGAAAAGGAACGCAAAGAAGCAGAAGAGAACAAGAATGAACTGTGTTAGCAGAAAAAACATGATAACCAGGGTACAAAGTTTATCTAGTCATGTAAAAAGGCGAGGGACCGGGAGAAGTGACCTGCATTTCAAAAATCCGAAGTTGGTGAATTAGATACGCCATTTTTCATTTTAGTTTCAAATTCGGAATTGTGAGCATCATAGCTACAAAAGTTGAACTTCGTGAATTGGATCAGCAATCTGTCATTGCCTTTTCAATTTGGAGTTGAAATCTTTATAGTTACAGTCAGCTGACCTGAAAGAGTTATCCTGGATTACTGACGAACAAAGTTTCCCATGGGGGGAGAAGGAATGACCAACCCTTCTCCCAACCAATCTCCAAGTTGATTAATCACCAAAGGGAAGAGAAGGGATGATCCCATCTTCTCCAATTGATTCTTCGTCTCATTAGACTATTGCAAAGTTTGGCTTGGGCTTGAAATTTTCAACTTGATTGGGGAAGTGACAATTGTCCCATCCCTTGTCGACCCAGTACGGAAAAGAAGAGTCACCCCTATTTTGTCATTCCACATGAGAAAGTAAGGCTGGGGTTCATAGATGGGGTTTTGTAAAATAATTCAGAGGGTGTGTTGAGATTTTTTAGGAATATTTTAAAACTCGTAGTTTCATGAATTTAGTAGTGCAGTTTTAAAAGTTTAAGATCTGAAATTTAAAGAAGCTGGTGGACTCATGAAATATAGAGATAAAAATAAATAAATAAAAAATCATTTCTGCCCAATTTCTTTTCATGGTGGGAATGCAAAATTTCATATGATTGACAAGTGCCAAAAAAAATTCCTAGGTTGGTGGGACAATTTCTAGCCCCACCCAATTTTCACCCACTCAAATCTGCCCTAAAAAGAAGGGGCTGATATTCTTTAGGGTAAGATTCTAATTAATCTTACAACATATTTTCTTTTGCTTCATGAGGTCTCCTACTCCTTGAAAATATGATGCATGAGCATCTAGTGGTGTAAGGGCAATCTTGCATCACAAAAAAAAATGTTTTCTTTTATTTTTGTGGATTTCTTTAATTGTTTTGGATCTCATGATGACACTTAAGGGGTGTACGATAGTTAGAAGTCTAAAAAAACCAAAAATGGCCACTTGTTATTTTTAGTAAAACAAGCTTATATAAGCACGCATGGACCTGAAAACTTACCCCAAAGAGGGGAATTGAAAAATAAAGTGAATGGTGAAAGAAAATTCACAATATCTTGTAATGTTTTAGAGATATTAAAGTTTTCGTCAAAAGAAAAGTTATATAAAATTTCATACTCAAATTTGAAGCCCTTAGAAGCCTCATAAAAGCTCGAAAAGTGGAAAAAATGACTTATAAATCGTATTGATTTTGTAGATCTCTTTGTAAGCTTTTCAACAATATATTATAATAGTAATTGGACACCTAAGTGAAGTTATGGCTCTGGGAAGCTATGCTACCAAATATTGAATTTCAAATGAAATATTTTCCTGGGTGGGTAAACAAATAGTTGGACCTCTAGACGCTAGAAAAAAGGGGGACTTATACTTTCCAGAACATTCTAAGGTGGTTATTGGTGCCAAATAAAGGGGTGAACAGAGGTTATAGAGAATGGCTCCATTAGTGCAAATTGTGGCTCTAAATTATAGAGTTATCTTAGAGAGTTGATTTTCTTTGTAGTGAGTCAAGCCCATGCACCTAATTTGGAGTAGCACTATGATGGGTAACCTAGGAAGGCACAATGCTTCACCTCTTTGAGCATCACCTGCATGTAATGAGTGCTAAGTGGACTATTCATTCTCATGAGAGATGGGTTCTTGTGAACCACTACTCATGAAACATGGGTCAATGAGTTTGACTTGAAAAAAAACTACATGGTTGAATCTTGATAGCAATATCATAATTTGACATGCTATGGAAAATACCTCCTACTTATCGATTGATGAGCTAAAGGGGCTCTATAATAAATGGTTCATAATGCACAACATTTGTTGAAGGTTTTGTAAATGGGGCAGCAAGCTAAGTGGAATTAACCTTGGGGAAACACTTCATGATTAAGCACACTTGATTTGTAGTATTGGGATAGGTGATCTCCTGGGAAGGCCCAATGCTTCATTTTTGTGAGAATCACCTAGATGCAATGAGTGCTAAGTGGATAGTGATGGAATGAGAATGTCTATCAGTTGTTTTTGTTCGAAAAAGCTAAGTCATTACATGCTCACTCATAAAAAATTTATCATCTCTAAGATTGACCCACCCAAATATTTACTTTCTAGAGCCACTCTTATAGGACAAATGACTAAGTGGGCAATGATCTTAAGTGAGTTTGCATTGAATATGTAGAAAAAAATCTATTAAGGGACACATTGTTGCAAATCAACTAGCTATTTAGCACCCCTTAGATATGACCATTCATTAATTCTTGACTTTCTTAATGAAGCTATATTTACAGTTGAGGAACCTTCTACATGAAAATAATATTTTGATGGTTCTTGCACTAATCATGGAGCAAGTGCTAGAATTTTATTTATTACACCACAAGGAGATTTTATACTAAAAGTGTTCAGATTAGTCTTCTTATGTATAAATAACATCACTGAATATGAGGCCCTCCTTGTAGGACTTAAAATAGCTATTCGGAAAATCCAACACCTTCCTGTCTATGAGGATTCACAGTTGATAATCAAGCAAATTAAGGATGAGTATAGAAAAAATGACAAAATTCTCCCTTACAAGTGCATGGTTGATAATTTTAAAATAATTTTATAGACATACAATTTGAATAGATTTCTCATCCTAATAATAGAGTAGTTGATGCCATGGCAATTATTGGATCTCTTCTAGACATGCCGCAAAATAGTTCTAGTGTAGCATTGTAAATTGTCACCCTTGACAATTCCACACTAGGTTCAACTCCCCCATATGTACCTGGATCCAATTGTGCTCTTAAATTGCCCATTTTATGGCCATCTCTAGAAAATAGAATTAAATAAGGAATTATCAATTATTATTTATTTAATGACACAAAATCCCCCAAAATAGGTCTAGACTAGGGCACTAGCGCCTCTGTCCATCCTATTTTGGCCCCAGTTTAAATATTTCATTATTGATATTTTAACATTTAAAAATCCAATTTTATTTGTCGGCTCTTGTTAATTAATTTAGTAGGAGTTAAAGAAATGCATATAAATACAAGAATTTTTCACCATTTGAAATCCTAAGGCAAGTGTTGAGAAGGAAAAGTGATCATAGATCCAATTAGGTTAACTAGGATTATCTCCTTTTCACTTTGACTCAACATTCAAACATAAACCATGTTCAAGGGTTTGATGATTAGCTTGTTTCCACAAGGGAGAGCCAACCTCCTAGGGTTTATCTTGTCTTGAGTTGTGAGGATGATAAATGATGTGTGTTTTAACAAGCCTATTTAACATATAACCCTAGATTTGAAAATGTAATTTATTGCACAAATGAAAGTGAAAAATAGTAGAACTAACCTAGATAGATAAGAAAAAGCAACAGTGAGGAACTTGTACTACAAATTTGAAGCTAAAATGGCTAGTCTAGGGTGTGGTGTGCCCCAATTAGGCTCCTATTTTTATAAATCTGAAAGTTTTGAAATATATGTTATAGTTTGCACTTTGTCATTTATAGTTGTCTCCCACTGAAACACTCAGATCTAACTTGCACACATGAAAAGAGGGGAAAAGGTTATGTTGTATAGGGGCTTGCCTATGTCAAATCCCATTTTAGTATTTCTACCTCCATGTACAACAAATGATGATGATCAAGAGGGCATGCCCTAGGCTAGGCAGAGGTCAAAACAACAATATTACAAATGACAATGACAATATTACCTTGATGTGAAAACCCTTGAAGAAGAGATGCCACACTACAAGTAGATTGATGGATGCCTTGATTGTTTGATAGACCCACAAAAGGTTAGTTTGAAAAAACATAATGGATTGTTGCAACTAGCATGTAGAGGATAACTCAATACATCTTCAAGATTTGGTATGTTTGATCATAATAGCTCCTTGCACATAAATTACTTCATTCTTCTTGATGTCTTGCCAACATGAACTTGATTCATGAAAGTGTGTAATAATGCTACTAATTCTACCCTTGAATTGCCTTGACTTATTTTAGGATCTTCAATTTTCTCAATAGATTTCCTAGGTTTTTCAAATGGTGAAAATACCTTTTATTTATATGTACTTATTCTATTTTCCAAAAAATCAAATAGTGATGGCTGGCAAATAGAATTACAAATTCAAATAACAAAATGTGAACACCGACATATTCAAATTGGAGCCAAAAGAGGTGGTTTAGGGCATGGGGTTCCCTAGACCAAACCCATTCTTTTTGACACCCAAAGTGTCGGGGGAAAATATTAAATGCTTATTTTCATTTCCCATTATTTGATTTTTTGAAGACATTCATAAAATGAGAAATTAAAGGCATAATTAGGTCCAAGCACATAGGGCGAGGAAAACCTCATATGAAATTACCAAGAGTGACAATTTTTTTATGCTACATTTAGCGCCCACTTTAGTGAGAGTATGATCTTACATTCATACTCACACTAAAGGAAATAAAAACATCAAAAATATAAGATGATGCCATGTTAAGGAATGTGCAAGCCCCCAACTTAGGATCTCATCAATCCACAATGTTAAGACAAACATGCACATAAGACATTCAAATAACAATCAACGAAGTACATTTTAAAAGAATACACAAAGTATGCACAAGGAAAACACATTGTATACAACAAATACACAAAGTAGAAACACATAATACATGAAGAAAACACATGAAATACACAAAGTAGACACACCAAAGACACAAAGTAGACACATTGAAGACATAAGACAAACAATACAAACACAATAAAACACAAAGACAAGGGTTAGTACTAAAAAAGATTCTAGTCAGTAAAGTAGAAAGACCTCAGTACTAAATTTGTCTCAAATACCAAACATCATTTATCAAATGTGTTGGAAAAAATGGTGATCTCATAAACATGTTAAATCACTCATGAAACACATGGCTCGATTGGCAAGCAAGGTGTGTTATGCTAAGTGGACATGTAAAAATGCTCAAATTCATGAATCAACAAGCTCCATTATTCCAAATCCATGGACTATTTTGTCAATCATGCTTCAAGGAGTGCACAAAAGGTTTAGCGTCATGGGGGACAAATCAATGTTCAACTTCACAAGGTATGAATTTATAACCATTCCTTTGAGGGTGTTATAAACAACACCACCACAAAAGGGTCATGTCAACAATTCAAACTCACAAGACGTCAATGAAATGGATATGATGATATGCCCCCATTTAACATGTCAACATACTTGCTATGTTGGGTATTTTAAGGAAAAACAAGGGGAAGAGGGGATCCTTGAAAAGAATACACACCTCCCAAAACTAGTTATCCTTGTCCCCCAAGTATAGAGGCAATGAAAACTATGCAAGAGACTATCTTGTTGCTACCATGGAAAATATGGTTACACTTAATACTGTACCACCATGAATGGCAATGAGAAAACAAATGAAGCTACAAATGCTACATGGTGAGGAGCAACAACATAGAAGAAATGCCATTATTTTGTAGAGTGATTAGGTACGTCAAAACATGGAAGAGAACCACAATCAACAATTTGTTGTATTCTACTACCCATGGCTTGACATTTATTGGTGGAATGACCATGCACTTGATGTTATGCACAAAAAGAGTTATTTCTATAAAATTTCTTACATGTTGCAAAGTCTAATAAAAAATTATTGGCCATACCCATTTGAGTAGGCTTGTTAATGTGTCTTTGCATGATTGATTGTTGAGATCCCCATCTCCACTTGAAACCGAAGGGGAGATATCCATTCAAAAATTGATCAGAGGACATTGTCTTTGTTTTCATATCTCTGTTTATTTCTAATCTTTGAACAAATTGCAAAAAATCAAAAATCATTAAAATTAGAACATTCCAAAGCAAATTGAAAATCAAAGGTAAAATATCAAACTATCAAATAAGAGGGGCTTAAACAAGATCTTTTATTGGTGTTGTCTTATTGTCCTTGATACTATTTGAGGAGTGGACAAAGTTTTGGTATCTTGTCATATCATTATCAAAATTTATCAAAGTCCAAATTGGATCTCTTATCTTTTATATTTATCATATCATATCATATCAAGTTTTCTTGGACTCACAAGTCTAGTTCAAGTGGATTTTATCAATATTTATCTTTATCATCTTGCTTGGACTCATAAGTCTAGTTCAAGTGGGATCGACCATCTTATCTATTAATATCACCATTACCATTTGGAGATTCAACTTAGCTTTGGTCTATTTTGGTTTTGAGAAACAAGCATAAAAATTGTTGAAAGAAAATCTAATTTTATCTAAGGTCTTATATTGCATATGCCAATTACAAGATCTCAATATAAGAAAAACATGGATTCCCATATAGAAGAGTCAAACATTTCAACAAGCATGGTTGTTGGTCAACATGAGCAAGAAACATCTTCAAACCTACCCTTCCTTCATGCTGATCCTTTAAGGGTTCCTTATATTAAGGATGATTAAGACCCAACATTAAAAGAATTATAAGAATTTGAGCAAGACCCTAAAGAAATAAGAGTTTCAAATTTTTTATTCAAGAATAATCATGGTTATTACCTTCAAATATTAGTTCAACATGGTGCCAAGACACCCTTTAACTTTGAAATTTCTAGGCATAAAGCACAAGATCTTATAATATTCACTATATCTCACACTTTGAGAGAAGAAAGTCACATCAACACACCATTGAGAAGTTTAGTTCCATCAAAAATGAATATACTAACCCCATCACAAGATCCAATTCAAACATAAAGGGAAAAGGTGCTACTAATTTTACATATAAACCACCACCTGGACACCTAACACATCAAAAGTTCAATGGAAAAAATATCAAGAGATGCTTCAAGAGCAAGCTAAATCCCAAAAATCACCTAGCTTTGCTAGATCTAACCTAAACATGGGTATCTCAAACATGCAACATATTACCATTCCACCAAGTCAACCACAACAACATTACATTCCTCCAAGTCAACCTCAAAAACATTACATTTCTCTAATTCAAACCCAACAACATTACATTCCAACAAGTCAACCACAATAACATTATATTCCACCAAGTCAACCTCAACAATATTACATTCCTCCGAGTCAACCACAACAACATTACATTCCACCAAGTCAACCTCAACAACATCACATTCCTCTAAATTAACATTAACAACATTACATTTACACAAGTGCACTTCCATCAACATCCACAAATGACTTGGCTCAACAAATGCAAGAGTTACAACAAAAATATAGAAAACATGGAAATTGGAAACTGTTGATCACGATGTTAGTCACACACCAATTGTGTAGATAAATCCTCACAGACAAACAACAAGAACCTATCTTTACTTGAAATACTGAACCAGGGCAACCTAAATCTCAGGTTGACTTAGGTTAATCCCAAGGCTCGTTTATGTTATGTCTTGACCATACTAGGTTCGCATCAGGGCTCATTGTGACAATGTTGTTAATCACAAGGGGTAAACGGTAATTTATAGTTCTAAAAGGAGTCATAAGGATTGGTGAAAGGTATTCTTAGTTTGGTCATCAAAAAATTTCATGAAATCAATAGATGCAATAATATTTCATGAATTTCAAACAAATTTTCTATAACTTAAGTAGATTTAGCTTTAAACATTCAACAATATAATGGAAACGAAAGATTTGCATTAAAATTTCCATTCATTCTCTATTTTTTGGAACATTTTCTAAAATTTAAACATCCATACTAAAATAAAGCATCAAAAATACTTGAAAAGTAAAATTTCTCCCGGGTATTATCTACGCATGCCCCAAGAATTAACTAAATCAGAGCAAACCACTATATGCTTCACTAGATTGCTTCACATCTAGGCATAGAATGATCCAATATTTTAAAGAAAGGGAGGTTTATTTGGACATCAGGTAGGTTTTGTATGCACCCTTAAACGACGCAACATACAATCTTGTCCAGCTAAACAAACAACCAGCTACAAAAGATTTCATACTAGGCAGTAGCTTTCAAATTAGCTTTGATATTGATTAGCTTCTATGTGCGTACAAGTTTTTAATCCAGAATGATTCAGAAAACATGAAAAAAGAGCAAAACTTAAAGAATTTTTGGCTCTTCCGACATCCACAAATTTAAACTTTACTTAAAATGAAATATCTCCAGCCTTTTATAAGAACAAGACACAGGAAGATAAGACAAATACAAGAGAGCAAATGCAAGGGATGAATCACAACAAGGCACATGGAATATGACAACTGGCAAGAGAATTGCTGACGAAGTCAACATTCTTCATCACTTTGAACTCTTTCAGGTCTTTTATCTTTTTACTATCAAGGTTCCGTCTTGGAACCAAACAAACCCACCAAATAAAATGTAGGAACTTCCCATACATTCAGAATGATCAAGTGGACATTATGTTCCTACATCCAGATGCCGAACCTGGTAACACCATCATATTTTCCTACAACCTAAGTTTTCCTGACTGTCCATACCCAAATGTTACATCACAATCTGCTTCTCCTACAAACACAAATTCCATACATTAAATCCTTTTTAAAAAATTCATAAAAGTCTCATGAAAACAAAACCATTATTAATAAACCATCCTTTCAAACTCATCATAAATATCATGCTTTTAAAATCTTATTCTTGTGTAATTATTCTTTTTTTAGTTGGGTTACCAGGCCTTCAGGAAACATTAATCATTTAACTTTAATTCAACATTGTTACTCGATACCCATTAACTTATACTTCAATTTTTACTAACAAATTTTCCTGAACCCGAGATTTTACTGGAACCTCAACACCTTCCCGGACCTTTTCTCTCAGACTGTGATGGAACCTGCAATGTTTTTTGTTCCATCTTAAACCCTTGTCACATTTAGACATAGGACTGATATATCAGGGTTTAAGATTTATCTTTCCTAAATGCTTGTAATGTTCTATTTTGTTGTTGACTCGCTATGGCCAGTTGATGTCATCTTAAAACTTCTTGTGTCTATCATTATCATTTGGTAACTAGTTCCCCAATCCTAAGTCCAAGAATCTTAATTTTTATAAGCTTAAGTTAAAGGCCTACTTGGCCTTTACATCCTTTACATTATAATGGCTTAGGTGTTTTTGAGTCCTTTCTATCGTATCATCCTAGAGGGTCCCCCCCATTAAAAAAACTTATGCGCACGTACCTAAAGATTTTCACTTAAGTTTTGTTGGCCTTTATCTTTATCGCTCATCGTTGATTACTTGTGAAGTATATGTTCCAAATCGGTGATGAGTGATGAGGTGGTATCTCTTTGATATCGGTTATCATGAATAGTTGTGGAACTCTTAAATTGAATGCACGATGAGCGATGTCCTTTGTATTAATGAGGGATTGCTTATCGCCAATAGCTTTTGATCCTTCTATGTTGTAATAGCGATAAGTGATGCCCTTCAACCTTATGATCTTATTGGCTATCGTGGATATGTTATGAAATGATAAATATAGATTAGCGATAAGCGATGGGATGGATTTCCTTTGCATCCAATCTCACAAATTTGTTTTAAGTGCTAAGTTCTATATTAGTGATATGCGATATGTAATGGCACCCTGATGATCTCTCATCGCTAATTGCTTGCAAACTATATGAGGAGAATTAGCAATGAGCGATGGCCCAATGATTTCTATCATTCATTGTTGATCCATACCAAAGCCTTCAATCTTGATTGGCGATGAACGATAGAGTTCCTTATTTTAAAAGTTTTTTTTGCTAATCCAAATACATCTTATCTACAATGCATTTTGTGCCATTGATTTTCATGCAAGTGTACATGTCTAAATCTGATGCCTTCACTATACTTCATGTTGTTGTTAGGAGCCTAGGTGCGAAGTTGGATTAGCGAGGAGCGATGGAAATGGGCATGATCAAAGGATAGGCCATAGATCCAAGGGTTGAGATTTCATCGCATAAGACACTTACATCGCTAATGGAGCTGGACAAGGACAAGGTATATTAGTGATAAGCGACAACTACTACATGAAGAGGCAATGTAGTGGAAACCTGAGGACTTCACATAAAGAAAAGAGGAAGGTGGCCAAATGAACTGATAACCATTTATGTAGTTTTAAAGCCTAATGATCAACGATCAGGGTTTAAACATGAATAGCTAATTGTCAATTCACTCACATGAACTTACTATCAAGCATTAATGGTGGCATGCCTCTCTCTTGGTCATAAAAGAAAGTAGATACCTGGTTGATCATGCACTTGGACTCATTGGCTAGCAGAAGGGATACCATGAGTTGAGGAAATTGTGAGGGAAGCTTCAGAAGTTACCAGTAACATATGTGGCATAGCGTTCACCTAGGTAAGCAAAACTGATATCTCCTTCTATCTAAATTATTGAGGTGAATACCTTAGAGAGCTGATAAGAAATTGAGGAATTGTCTATTTGTTCACTACTAATAGCTTCAATTTGTTGATTAAGCACTAGATAGATTTTGAGGAAAGTGTCTTGTTCAAAAGTAGTGCTTTGTGCTCTCATAATTGTGAAGGGTTTATTTTTCTTTTGACTGTAAGAAATTGTAAACCCTAGTTCTATTACATTGCAAACATGAGTGACCCAGAGCCTAGTGAATCAAGTATTAGACCAGAGAGGAAACCAAAATAGAAGAGGGTTAAACAACTTACAACTCAGGATGTTTCAGCTGAGGTTAAGTCTAAGCCACTGACAATGTCCAACCCTTCACCAAGAACTCCTACAACATCCACTAGGTACAGAAGTGCAAAGAAAGAAATGAAAAAATTTATGCAAGAGGCCTCTAAAGATGTAAAAGGAGGTTCATGAATTGGTAAAAGGCCCACAGGTCAAGTTGTCATGACCACTAGGTTGATTGATAGTGTTGGTGAAATTGGTTAAAAACCCCAACCTCAGAGCGGATGGAAATTTTTCCAGTATGATTTCAATAGTTAACATTCTAACAAGCCTGCATGTTATCTATGGGGGTTGAACCTTGGAAAGTTGGTGGTCCCGAATGTGTTTGTAGAAGTGGACTTAATGATGGAACTGGCTAGGCACTATAACCCTATGGACAGAACAATCAAAAGTGAAAATGGTGATATAATTTTGGAGGTAACAAAGGATAAGATGATAGATGTATTTGGGTTAAATCCCAATTATAATGTAAAGTTTAGTCGTGTTGAGTTGTATGTTGAGTATGAGAAGAGAAAATATGCATATACAAAGAAAGACTGCTTGTGTGACACAGAAGGAGCAAGGAGAAATTCACTGCTAAAAATGTTGAGCCTTACGAGTGTGAAGAATTTGAAGATTACTTCAAGAACACTTATTATTGCTTAAATAAACTATTGGCTCAAGACTTTGAGGTTAGGATAGCCCCTAATTTATTGGTAATGGTGGCGGATATGCAAGGTCGTAATCAAAATACTAGTTTTTATTATGCCAACTTTGTTGCTAAATGGATGCATGAGGATTTTCTCAATCTGAAAAAGGAGGTGCTCCCTTAATGTTTCCCCCATTACTCTTTGTGAATGCATATGCTCTTATGGGAGGGCGATTATGAATGGAAAAGAAAATTAGATCTGAAACTTAGGGACAGTGAAAATAATGTTCTACAAGTACAAATGTGGACATACATTTAGGATCAAGAGTGCTCCAATTCCAATTATATCTTTTTTGCTAATACTTTCAGATACGGTATCTTAGAAACATTGGGTGTGGAACTTATATTCATACTTTCTCTAGAGATCAAAAGTATCATGCACCCAAAAGATATACCAAGATCAAAAGCCACACATAATTGGGCATATTGGTTTTTACATTCTAAATACACTTTGATCAGAGCCTATGGAGCTAAAGTGGCACCTCATTGTTTACCCATGTATGTCTCAAACAGATTGGATTTTACGGAGCTCATGTGGCAAATTGATGTCATGGATTATGAGATGTTTAGAAATCCCAGGAAAGGTATTGTGGTAAATCTCCAATGTGCGTTTGCTTACTTCACAGTCACTGCCCCTGAGGGGTATGAAAAGTTTAGCATCATGGTAAATAATCTCAGAATTCTTGCTGATGAGATTAGAGTTTTTAATCCAGAGGGGTTTGTGGAAGGAAGAAGAAGACAAAAAATCTTAGGCATCATACGTCATGAATTCTTATATAAATATGATATACTAAGAAATTTGATAAGTGATTAGGTTGTCATGACAAGAAAGAAGGAATGGATAGCTATAATGAACATTGAGGAAAGTATCATTAAAAGGAATTCCTTTTACATAAGTCTATACAATGTAATTCCAAACCCCTTGGAAAGAGCCTTCACTATGCTAAGGGATTATCAGTCTGGTGAGTTTAAGGGAAAGGTAAAGGAGGCTATTGATAAAGCACAAGTTCTCCTAGAACAACACTGACAACAATAGGCTATGGATATCCCAGAGCAACCTGTAGATGTTCAAGAAGTCATAGAGGAACAAATGGAAAAACATGTGCTAGGGAATGAGGAGGTGGAGCAGAAATTTCCTCCTCTTCATATTGAAGAAACTCATAATTTAGATGTTCCCTTGGACTGAATTTGCAAATGGCAATATGACATAGAAAGTGATGATGATCCTAGGATTAGGGAGTGATGAATTTCTAGCTGATGATAAATTTGTGTAGTCCAAGGAGTTTTAGGAGTTTATGATTCAATAGTGGAGTAAGGAGATAAGGGAGAGACTTGAATCAGCCCGAGCTAATGCTGAACTTTCTCAGCATGTGGAAGTTAAGAAAGTAAAGGAAGAAAAAATCAGGGTTGAAATCACAACTATTACTCCCATTGAGGCTAGAAAAATTGTCAAGGATAGTGGAATCATGTTATTTCCAGGATGTATTATCACCGCTGCCATAACATATGATGCAATAAGAAGAGACCCTCAAGCTTTAATATCTGAAGATCAATTTGAGGATAAAGTGTTTGGTTTTGGATATACTCCAAAGTTGCATACTCTTGCAATTTGGTCTATGACACCTAATACTGGTAAACATGATGTTGCTAGACCTATTGAACAAGTTATTGTTTCTTTGGTGGTCAAAAGAGCTACTGACATAACTCCTATCCAGGCAGTTGAGTTAACTTCCCATGCTGCAATGCTTAGCGTAGCTACTACACATATTTCTAAAAAAAAATATGATTCTTTGGTTAAGGAATACAATAAGGCCCTCAATGAGCTAAATAATATGAGAGCCATTGTTTAGGCTACTTAAAAGACAATAACTCATCTATCCTTTTCTTCATTTGATATGTCTACATAGGATAGAGAGACTTTGGCCTTGAAAATGGATGATTTGAAAGGTAAGTTGACTACTGAGAAGGAAAATGTCAAGCAAGCCAAACTTGAAATAGTCAAGGTGGCAAATGAAAATTTTGAGGATGTACTGAAGCATAGGGTGACCAACTTGGTCCACAAGGACAATGATGTTTTTGCCACTTATAAGAATATTCATGAGGTGAATACAAAGTATCTGCAAGTACAAGAGGCTTTCAAGAATGAATGGAATAATTGGATTACTAGGGTGAGTGCTTTGAGAGAAATGGTCCCCAAAATGCAAGAGGATCTCATGGCACCTATAATATTCCTAACATTTTGCAAATCATTGACTCAATTAATGAGATAATTGTCTTGCATGGAAAGTTATGTTTATAGCTTCAAAGTAAGTTGAAAATATTCAAAGAGATGGAGGAACGTGGTATGCCTCAAATATTGAGTTCAAAAGGTGAATTACATCCATTTGACAGTTGAAAGAAGGATTTGGTAGGAATGCTTGCAGCAACTATGATGACCTTGATTGTCACTGACTACATCTTGCTCAATTCAAATATTGACACAATGGTGGAAATTGAAACAAAGATGGGCATATTTGTTAAAGAGACCAAGATTTTAATTGATACCAGATATTCTTAGTACATTACTAGGGTGTAGGATTTATTGAATGCAAAATGGCCCACTGAGGAGGAATATAATACTTGGTTGGAGAAATACGTAGAATGAATCTATGTAGGGATTAATGAGTAAGATGAATAATGGATGGGAGAAAAATAATACATAGCCTAAATATAGTACAGATTAGGCTTTTGATAAAACATGGTAAAATATTATTTTCTCCCCAATTTGAAATGGATAGCACATGGTGCTAATGTGGATAAGTGAATTTTGACTTTTGTTTGCTTTCCTTGTCTTGCTTCATAAGTTTTCCTATTTTGGCTTTCCCATGGTTGGAATTTTTTGAGTGCATGGAGAATATCTTGAAACTATTGTAACAAACTAATGATGTCTTTGGAGGTGGGACCTATTTTCTACAATGAGTTGAGGTCAACTTTTCCTCATATTTATTTGCTTCACCTGAAGACTCGAGTGTAACTGAAAGTCGAATATTGTTGCAGTGGTTCAATGAAATCTTGACATGTGTGCTTTCTAGGCTAAAGCTTGTTTTTCTCCTTAGTTTCTATAAGAAGGAATTCAGGGCCAGAAGTAGGAGTGAGTTGAAATTTTTGAGTTAGTACTATGAAATTGTCAAGACAATACAAAGCAAGTTTTAGAGTTTTTGTTTTAAGTTTCTTTTGGAGTTCATATGTATGCATGTAAGTTTGATAGAAATATAGCATTGATAATACAAAGTAATATTAGTTTCATGGCTATTGTCTCTTCTTGTATGTGTTCTATAAGTTATGAGTGAAAGCAATCCAAGATTTCTTTTGTTTATCTCTATCATTTCATGGTAGATGTTTAGTTTCATGCTTGCTTAAATTGATTCAATGAATTGATGTAAATGCTTGGGTAAGATCAATAACTTATAAGAACTGGGTGCTAGGATGGTTATAAGTAGTAATAATCATGAACGTCATAGAGAAATGTTGTAATGCAAGGTTTCTTGAGGTTACAGGTGCTATTGTTTAAATTGTTATCAGGTCACATAGAATGATATTGACTTCATGCTTGGAATAAAGGCATTGGTTCATGCAGAGTATTTTTGGTTCATTTTTTGGTGTTGGTTCATTAGCTACTCAAATTTTAAATCATAATCTCTCAAGTGGATACTATTGTTGCTCTTTTGTGTTAAAGTTCCATTCTCTCATGTGCAATATATATGACATTAATTAATAAGCTGCCAACTTATTTGATGCATATTATTGAATGGTTTTATGAGAGGTTTTTGTTATTGGCAATGTATTTGATTGCAATTATGTGAAGTGTTTGAGTATACATTGTGGGATCACCCTCCCAAGTTTCACAAAGCCCAAAGAGTAGGAATAGAATTCTTGCAACTTCTATTTGTTCATTGGCCAATCCCTTTAGAAATATTGATAATTGGAAATGAAAAAGTCCTTAGGTATTTTTGGAGATTAGTTTGGTTCTTAAAAAATAACCAATAGATTGGCGACTTTGCTAGGGACTAGCTAAGTCCAAAGTCTTTAGTTCAGATCTGGTATAGTCAGAGTTAGTTGTTAGTTGTGATATTCTTTACTATTTGAAGAATAACCAATTTTAATTTTGTTTCTTTGGTCCCATCATACCAAGTCTTATGTGTCAAGTGTTATTCCATTCTACCACTTTCTATCGGGTAATGTTTAAAGTCTTATTTGAAGTAACAAGTACAAAATCAAAGTGCAATCACTTTTTATTTCCTAGTATTTTAGGTGGCGACTCTAGGTTCTCTAGTACCAGTGTAAAGATTAGTTCTCAAAGGGAAGATAAGAAGAAATATTTTGCAGTACTCAAAATTATGAGGATGACCAAAAGTTATGCGAAGAAGCATCTTGAGCAGAAGGTAGAATATGAACCTACAAAAGAAAAGCAACCTAAATGGGCCAGGAAACACTTTGAATCAAGTAAGTCTATTGATTCCCCTCTTGATGTATCTCCTACTTTCAATATTGATATAAGTAGTGCTAGTATCCATGAAGAAGGACATGAAGTTCAAGGGTCTAATATAGACCAAGGATGTTTTTTGGTTGAACAAGTGTTTGACAGTGAGCTAAATATTTCAAGAGAGGAAGATAGGTAGGAGTTTTTGGAAAAGAATAAGAAGTTCTCTGATCCTGCAACTCCTGGACTTGGCTCTATTTTTAATGGAAATAATTTTAAGCCATGAGGTAAATCTCTTGATGAGCCAATCCACTTTTCTCTTGAGGAAGACCCTATTGACCAGCCCTACTTTACTCCCGCCCCAAGTGAGCATGGGGATGTTCTAGAAAATGAGGAAGACATAGATAATGACATGAAAGATATAGAGGAGGAAGAGCTAAGGCTTCAAGAACAAGAGGAAAAAAGAATGAAGGAATTAAAAGAGAAGGAAGATAGGATTAGAGCTAAGCAACTTGAGAGAGATGCTAGAAGGAAAAAGTTGGAGAAAATGAGAGAAGATGCTACAAGGTGTAAGACTTTTGAGGAAAATATTTTTAAATTTTCCTGTAAGATGACCAATGATATTCTTGAAGCACAGTCTCAATGGGATCCTCAACTACTGATACCTACACAACATTTGTCTCAACTACTAGAGCCTCAGACCCTCCTGTTAGTACTTAGAAGACATCATTTGTAGATCATGGGAAGAGACCTGTTGACCAACCCAAGAAAACTACATTCAATACCAATACTCATACTAATACTTCATCTACTAAAATCCCCACACATAAGGCCAAAATCAACCCAACCCCATCTACTGCACCTCTAGATCCTAAGATATTAAGGTTGCAATTGGAGAGTGAAAAGTTACGAGAAGATTTGAAGAAAGCTGAAATGGCTAGGAAGATTGTATTTCTTAAAATGTCCACACATACTCTAGAGGCTTCAAGCTCTAGACATACCAATAGCGAGTCACAAAAGACGAAGTCTGATGAGCATAATCCTAGTGGAGGTGGTGGTGGAGATTAAGGAGGTGGTGGTGGAGGAAAAAATAAGAATGATAATTCTTATTTTGAAGATGATGAGGGAAGTAAGAAAGGGCGAGGTGATGGTGAAAGTGGAAAGGGTAAAGATAGTAGCCACTCTAACAACAAGAAAGATGATTAGCATAGAGATGAGCATAGGGATCAACGTATTAGGAGACCACTCCATGTAGATAGATACCAACAATTGTGTTTCACTAGAATACCTAGCTACCCTAACCCATTCCCTAAATATTTCGGGCTTGCTCTTGTCAAATTCTCTAGAAATAATGCCTTGAGTGGTGAAGCATCTCAAAGCATTCGCTAATGCTATGGATGATTTTTAGGTGGAGGAAAAAGATTTCATGATGAAGGTGTTCATGCAGTCTCTTAGTGAGGATTCACAAGAGTGGTATAGAAGTTTTCCTATTGAAAGCATTGGCTCTTGGGAAGAATTCAAAACGGTTTTTAGAGAACAGTATGGTGCCAAGACTGATTCAAGCTTTTTGTTGAATCAATTTAATAATATTGTTAAAGGATCCAACGAATTTGTTGTTGAGTTCAACACAAGGTTCCAAAAGGATAGGGAAAGTTGTATCCTCATCTACAATTAAATGATAATGTGTTTTTGGTAAATTACTGCAATGCTTTTGATGCAAAAATGAGTTACCGCTTGCTAGATAAGCATCCTCAGTCATTAAGGGAAGCTTTTAAAATGGAAGAGCATATTGAAAATATTAGCAAAGCAACTAGTAAAGTTGGTAGAAGAGATGATCTGAAACTCTTCAAAAGTTCAAAAAAGGAAGACAAGAGTTTAGGTGCTAAAGGGGGGACCATTGAGGACAATCTTGATAGTTTTATGAAAACCATCAATGATAAGATTGTGAAACAAGAGAAGGTTCAACCTAAAAACTATCAGAGGAATGGAATACCCCCTAGGTTGCAAGACCACCCATACAATACCAATTGGTATAATGGGAAGCCTATCCTAAATAATTAGAGAAACACCCAAAATAAAGTTTCGCCAAACCCTATACAAAAGAATTCAGGGAATTTTGTTGAGGATACTCCTTGGTGTATGACTTTCCAAGTGCCACATTCCTCGTAGAAATGTGCAGTAGCACAGATGGTTGAATTAGAGGATGACATACCTGAATACTATGATCAACAAGATCAAGAGGATGGTGATGTACTTATGATTATGGGAGATTCTGATGTTGCCTATAGTGAATTCTCTTCTGATGAAGATTCTTATGAAGTGGATGTAGATAATCAAAGGAAAGTTGCTAATGCATATCATCAGCAAATTCTTTCTAATGAGGATTCCAATAGTGATGTTGAGGCTTACAAATTTGAGGCAATTGAAGATGGTGTTTCATTGAGGAGACCCTTGGAAGAGGAGATTGAAAAATACACTATAGTCTTAGCTGCCCAAGCTAGAAGTTCCTATCATTTGAGGAATAGAACCATTAGAGGTGAAAGAGGTAGTCCTGCTGGTCTATTCATCAAGGAACATAACACCAAGGGTAGAAAACACAAATCTGATGAAAAAATAGAAGCAATCAAAGCTAAAGAAGGCAGGGGAGATAAAATTTGGACCAAGAGAGCAGAAAAACCAAAAGCTATTCAAGGACACAAATCCCCTATTAAGAAATTAAAGACGCAGAAGCAAGCTCCTGAAGCCACAAGGAAGGATGCTAAACACAAGGATGGGGCAATAAAATATCAACAAAAAGATAATAGCAACGAACAAGGTATGTCCTCAATTGAACTTCCCAAGTATATTCTTGTTGATATGTTTCAGTTACTTAGTCAAGTTCAAGTATCTGTGCCTTTTCTTGAAATGATGAGGATAGAGGAACATAAACAAAAGGTAGTAGCCCTTATTAATGGTGCTTCTATATCCTGTAATGATTTAATGGTGCCCATTCCACCCAAATTGAGTGAAAAGGATAATAAAGGTAGAGAATTTAAGGGAGTAATTACTAAGATTTCCCATATTTTCCTAGGAAATTATGTAAATACTTGTCCTGATAACATAGATCCATTTTTCCTTATCCTAGTGGTTGGGGGAAATTTTATAAAGAGTTGTATCATTGAATCTAGCGCATCCAACAATATCATGCTAGTTAAAATCATGAATGCACTAGGGTTAAAAGTTGATAGCACTCATGGCAAGTGTTATGCCATGGATGCTAGAGAAGTCCCTATTATAGGTGTGATAAATGAACTTCCTTATAGGTTGGTAGCCTACCCTAACAAAAAATTTAAAATGAGTGTGGTAGTGGTAGATATCCCACCTAACTATGGAATGTTGTTGTCATGAAAGTGGAGTGCATCTATGGGAGGAAATATGCAGTGTGATGTATGTCAAGTATGCTAGATTTCCCATTGATGGTAAGAATGTCCAAGTAATGAGAGAGCCTAGGTTACCACATATGTTGGAGCATGTTCCTGAAGATGACACAATTCTTTCCATAGATATTGATATTGGTGGGTTCAAGGTAGAAGAAGTACCAAGAGAGGTTGAGAGGTGTCCTACACCTATATAAAATGAAGTTTCAAGAGTATATGATAAAGAGGGACTGTAGAAAATGTACTTTGATGGTGCAAGCTCCAAAGAGGGATCTGGTGGAGGAATTTTATTAGTATCACCTACTAGAAATACTTATAAGTTCTCTTTTACATTGTCTTTTGTCTATACAAATAATGTGGCAAAGTATGAGGCCTTATTATTGGGATTGAGACTTGCTGAGAAGCATGAAATAAGAAAGCTAATGGTGATTGGTGATTCTGAGCTTGTGATATCCCAAATAAGAGCTAAGTATGCCTGCAAGAATAATAGACTAAAGCAATACAAGATTGTTGTCTGGGATTCCATTGAGTAGTTTGACACTTTTGGGATTGATTGAATGGAAATAGGACATAATAGAGTAGTTGATTTACTTGCTAATATTGCATTAAGACCCAATGATGCAACTTTCATAGGAATCTCTAAGATCAAGATACAAACAAGGTTGTCCATCCCTGACAACGTATACAACTAGCATATTTTTAATGATGATGAGGATATTCTCATATTCCTAAATTGTGCTAATAAATATGAAGGTCAGGAGATTGAATTTGGTGGATTTGTTGAGAATATTGATGGAAAGGACACAATGTTTGGTAAGGAGATCATCTAATTAAAAACAAATAGAATCCCCAAAGGCCTTTTAGCTCTTGAAAGGGTCTTTGATTGTCAAGATACAAACAAGGGAAAAACAACTCCTGCTCACCCAGAGGACTTGGAGGAAGTAAACTTAGGAACTAAAAATGCCCTGAAGAAAGTTTATGTAGGAAAAAAGATGAAGCCAAAGGTGAAGGAAATGTTAATTTCCTTAGAAAACATAGACATGTCTTTGCTTGGTCATATGATGACCTGAAAGCTTACAGAGAGGAATTTTTTCAGCATGAAATTCCTTTAAAGGACTATGCAAAACCTTTCAAGCAAGAGCAGAGACCAATTAATCCTAATTTAGCTCCCAAGATGCAAGAGGAGTTGGTAAAGTTGAGGGATGCTGGTATTATAAAGCCCATTAGACACTCTTCATGGATATCTAATCTAGTACCAATAAGAAAAAATAATGGTGACATAAGATTATGTATTAATTTTAGGAACTTGAATGTATCCTCATTAAAGGACAATTATCCATTACCAATCACGGAAGCTATGTTATAGAAGGTAACTGGTTGTGAGCTACTGTCAATGATGGAAAGTTTTTCAAGTTATAATCAAGTAAAAGTAAAGGAGTCTGAGCAGTACAATACTGCATTTACTACTCCTTGGGATGCCTACATTTATGTCAAGATTCCTTTCGGCTTAACAAATGTAGGTGCCACTTTTTAAAGAGCTATGGATGTAGCTTTCTCAAATTTTATTGATTTGTTTATGGTTGTATATCAAGATGACCTGACCACTTATTCCAAGAAAAAGGAAGATCATTGTATGCATTTAGAAAAGGTATTTATTAGGTCATTAGAATATGGGATATCTCTAAATCTAAAGAAATGTACCTTTGGGGTCACTGAGGGAAAGTTGTTAGAGCACATTGTGTCCAAGGAAGGAGTAAGAATAGACCCTGAAAGAGTAGCAGCCATTGACAAGATCCCTCAGCCAAAAAATGTCAAGGGCATTCAACCATTTTTTGGACAAATAATTTTTTTGAGAAGGTTTGTAACCAACTTTGCAGAAATCACAAGACCTATTTCCAAAATGTTGAAGGAGGGTGAAAAGGTGCTTTGGAGTGAAAAACCTAGTTAGGCTTTCAAGAAAATAAAAAAAGCTATTAAAGAGGCTCCAGTTTTGAAGTCTCCTAATTTTTCTAAACTAATGCACATTTTCTCTTTTGCCTCTTTTCATACCATTGTTGATGTCTTACTACAAAAAAATGAGGAAGGTTTTGAACAACCTATTGCATTTTTTAGCAAATATTTACAAGCTATAGAATTGAAATATGACACTACTGAGAAACAGGCATATGCTTTGGTAAAGGTTGTAAAGAATTTGAGGACTTACTTACGAGGGGCTATAGTCATAGCTTTTGTACCAAGTGCTACTGTGAAATATATTTTTACTCAGCAAGAGACAATGGGTAGAAGGTGTAGATGGATCAACAAGATCCAGGAATTTAACATTGATGTCCATATTACCAAACTAGTAAGAGGATAGGGCCTAGCCATTTTAATGGCAGAGGCTAATTTGGAAGCTAATCAGGTTAATCAGACTGAAGTGATTGATGTTGCACCTCTCTATGATATGCAAACATACAGATGGTATAGAAGAATTATCTAGTATTTACAAACCTTGCAATGTCCTACTAACATGGCTGACAACGATAAAAAAACATTGAAATTGCATGCCATCAAGTATGTGATTATTGAAAATGAGTTATGGTGGAGAATCCTGGATGGTGTACTTCTTAAGTGTGTAGATGGAAAGAAGGCATTGGAACTTTTGTAGGAAATGCACAATGGGGTGTGTGGTGGTCATTACATGGCAAATACAACTGTACACAAGATTTTAAGAGCTAGATTCTAGTGGCCTACTTTTTTTAAGGATGCACACAAGTTTGTTAAAACTTGTGATGCTTGTCAACGATTCTCAGGAAAGTTGAACTTCATCGGAAACTTACCACTCAGGCCTATGATAGTTGAAGCGCATTTTCAACAATGGGGAATTGATTTCATCAAGGAAATACTAGAGAAATCGAGTGGAGGCCGCTCATGGATTCTTGTTGCCAGTGACTATTTTACAAAATGGGTGGAAGCAATACCCACAAAGAAGGAAACAAGTAAGGTGGTAGTTGATTTTCTATTAAATAATATTCTTATTAAATTTGGAGTCCCTGAGAGGATTATCTCAAATAATGCTATGTGCTTTAGGTCAGATGAATTCAAAGAATTTTGTGAGAGACATGGCATACAAGTCTCTTACTCTCCACCTTACCATCCTCAAGGAAATGGTCAAGCTGAGTCTAGCAATAAGAGCTTGATGAAGATAATCAAGAGAGTTATGGAAAAGAACAAAAAGGATTGGGACTCAAAGCTAAAATTAACACTCTGGGCAGATAGAATGACTATGAAAAAGGCTACTGGTTATTCACCATTTGGCTTAGTGTATGGTCTATATGTTAGATTGCCATAGAATAACCTAGTCAAGATGTATAAGTTTGTGCAAGAATATAATGAATAAATCTATGATGATATGCAACACAAAATAAATAATTTGGTATAATTAGATGAGACCAAGAGGGAAACTCAAGTTAAAAACATGAAGATGCAATTGCAAGTTAAGCGTCTATATGACAAGAGAGCTTCTCCCAAAAAGTTTGAAGTGGATAGTATGGTGTTAGCCTAGAATGCAAGGGCTCAGGATAAGGGAAAGCATGGGAAATTTGAAGCATTATGGACTGGCCCTTATTTGATAGTCATCACTCATCGGGAAGATTCATATTTCCTTTAGAGCTTAATAGGTGAACTTCTCCTATTTCCCAATACATGGACAATTCTTAAAGCCATACTTCTCCTAAGTATGTTATTTTTCATGTATGATTTGGTTTTGTATATTATGTATATAGGTTTGTTTTCTTTTGTTGTGTTTGCTTTCGTCCTACTACCTAGTCTGAGTAGCTCTCTAGTTTAGGTCCTCTTGTTTTTATCCACATTTTTGGTCTGCTTCAATCTAAGATTCTCGGGATCTCGCTATGCCTGTAGGAGACATACGTCCCTAGTCAGAGCCACTGATGGAACCTACAATTTTTTTTTGTTCCATCTTAAACCCTTGTCACATTTAGATGTAGGACTGATATATGAGGGTTTAGGATTTATCTTTTGTAAACGCTTGTAATGTTCTATTTTGTTGTTGACTCCCTATGGCCCATTACCGGTCATCTTAAAACTTTTTGTTTCTATCATAATCGTCTAGTAACCAGTTCTCCAATCCTAAGTCTAGGAATCTTAAATTTTATAAGGTTAAGTTAAAGGCCTATTTGGCCTTTACATCCTTTGCATTATAATGGCTTAGGTGTTTTTGAGTCCTTTCTATCGTATCATCCTAGAGGGTCCCCCCCATTTAAAAAAAATTATGACCACATGCCTAAATATTTTCACTTAAGTTTTGTTGGACTTTATCTATATCGCTCATCGCTGATTACTTTTGAAGTGTATGTTCCAAATCGGTGACGAGCGATGAGGTGGTATCTCTTTGATATCGCTTATTGCGAATAGTTGTGGAAGTCTTAAATTGAATGCACGATGAGTGATGTCCTTTGTATTAATGAGGAAACGCTTATCACCAATAGCTTTTGATCCTTCTATGTTGTAATAGCGATAAGTGATTCCCTTTGGCCTTATGATCTTATCACCTATTGCGGATATGTAATGAAATGATAAATTTAGATCAACGATGAGCGATGGGATGGATATTGTTTTAGTGCTAAGTTCTCTATTAGCAATATGCGATATGTAATGGCACCATGATGATCTCTCATCGCTAATTGCTTGCAAACCATGTGAGGAGAATTAGCAAATAGAGATGGCCCCTATCGTTCATCACTGATCCATTCCAAAGCCTTCAACCTTAATTGGAGATGAGCGATAGAATTCCTTATTTTAAAATTTTTTTTCGCTAATCCAAATACAACTTATCTGTGATGCATTTTGTGCCATTGATTTTCATGCAAGTGCACATGTCTAAATCTGATGCCTTCACTATACTTCCTATTGCTGATAGGAGCCTAGGTGCGAAGGTGGATTAGCAAGGAGTGATGGAAATGGGTGTGATCAAAGGATAGGCCACAGATCCAAGGGCTAAGATTTCATCGCATAAAACACTTACATAGTTGATGGAGTTGGACAAGGACACAGTATATCAGTGATAAGGGACAACTACTACATGAAGAGGCAATGTGGCAGAATCCTGATGAATTTGCATAGAGCAAAGAGGAAGGTGGCGAGATGAACTGATAACCATTGATGTAGTTTTAAAGCTGAATGGTCAACAATCAGGGTTTAAACTTGAACGGCTAATTGTCAGTTTGCTCTCATGAACTTAATATCAAGCATTAATGGTGGCATGCCTCTCTCTTGGCCATAAAATAAAGTAGATACCTGGTTGATCATGTACTTGGACTCATTGACTAGCAGAAGGGATACTAGGATCTAAGGAAATTGTGAGGGAAGCTTCAGAAGTTACCAGTAACATATGTGGCATAACATTCACACAGGTAAGAAAAAATGATATCTCCTTCTCGCTGAAGTATTGAGGTAAATACCTTAAAGAGCTAATAAGAAATTGGGGAATTGTCTATTTGTTCACTACTAATAGCTTCAATTTGGTGATTAAGCACTGGATGGATTTTGAGGAAAGTGTCTTGTTCAATAGTAGTGCTTTGTGCTCTCATAATTGTGAAGGGTTTCTTTTAACTGTAATAAATTGTAAACCCTAGTTCTATTACATTGCAACCATGAGTAACCCGAAGCCCAGTGAATCAAGTATTAGACCAAAGAGGAAACCAAAATAGAAGAGGGTTAAATGACTTAAAACTCAGGATGTTTCAGCTAAGGTTAAGTCTAAGCCACTAGTAGTGTCCAACCCTTCACCAAGTACTCTTGCAACGTCCACTAGGTCTAGAAGTCTAAAGAAAGAAACCAAAAAAATTATGCAATAGGCCTCTATAGATGTAAAAGGAGGGTCATGAATTGGTAAAAGAACCACAGGTCAAGTTGTCGTGACCACTAGGTTGATTGATAGTGTTGATGAAATTGGTGAAAAACCCCCAACCTCAAAGTGGATGGAAATTTTTTCGGTATGCTTTCAATACGCGACATTCTAACAAGCCCGCATGTTATCAATGTGGGTTGAACCTTGGAAAGCTGGTGGTCTCGAATGTGTTTGTAGAAGTGGACTTAATGATGGAACTAGCTAGGCACTATAACCCTATGGGCAGAACAATCAAAAGTGAAAATGGTGATACAATTTTGGAGGTAACAAAGGATAAAATGATAGATGTATTTGGGTTAATCCTAATTATACTATAAAGTTTAGGCGTGCTGAGTTGTATGCTAAGTATGAGAAGATGAAATATGCATACAAAGAAAGACTGCTTGTGCAACACATAAGGAGCAAGGAGAAATTCACTACTAAGGATGTTGAGCATTTCGAGTGTGAAGAATTTGAAGATTACTTCAAGAATACTTATTATTGCTTAAATCAACTATTGGCTCAGGAATTTGAGGTTAGGATAGCCCCTGATTTATTGGTAATGGTGGCAGATATACAAGGTCATAATCAAAATATTGGTTTTGATTATGCCAACTTTGTTGCTAAACAGATGCATGAGGATTTTCTCAATATGAAAAAGGAGGTGCTCCCTTTATGTTTCCCCCATTACTCTTTATTAATGCATATGTTCTTATGGGAGGGTGATTATGAATGAAAAAGAAAATTAGATCTAAAACTTAGCAAGAGTGAAAATAATGTTCTACTAGTAAATATGTGGACATACATTTGGGATTAGGAGTGTTCCAATTCCAATTATATCTTGTTTTCTAATACTGATAGATATGGTATCTTAGAAACATTGGGTGTGGCACCTATATTCAGGCATTCTCTAGAGATTAGAAGTATCATGCGCCCAAAAGATATACCAGGATCAAAATCCACACATAATTGGGCAGATTGGTTTTTACATTTTGAATACACTTTGATCAAAGCCTATGGAGCTAAAGTGGCACCTCATTGTCTACCCATGTATGTCTTAGATAGATTGGCTTTTATGGAGCTCATGTGGAAAATTGATGTCATGGATTATGAGATGTTTAGAAAGCCTAGGAAAGGTACTGTGGTAAATCCCCAATGTGCTTTTGCTTACTTCACAGTCACTGCCCCTAAGGGGTATGAAAAGCTTGGCATCATGGTAAATAATCTCAGAATGCATGTTGATGAGATTAGATTTTTTGATCCAGAGGGGTTTTTGGTAGGAAGAAGAAGAAAAAAAAGCTTAGGCATCATACGTCATGAATTCTTATATAAAGATGATGTACTAAGAAATCTGATAAGTGATGAGGTTGTCATGACAAGAAAGGAGGAATGGACAACTATAATGAACATTGAGGAAAGTATCATTAAAAGGAATGCCTTTTACATAAGTCCATACAATGTAATTGAAAACCCCTTGGAAAGAGCCTTCACTATGCTAAGGGATTATCAGTTTGGTGAGTTTAAGGTAAAGGTAAAGGAGGCTGCTGATAAAGTGCAAGTTCTCCTAGAACAACAATGACAATAATAGGCTATGGATATCCCAGGGTAGCCTATAGATGTTCAAGAATTCATAGAGGAACAAATGGCAGAATATGTGCTAGGGAATGAGGAGGTGGAGAAGAAATTCCCTCCTCCTCACATAGAAGAAACTCATAATTCAGATGTTCCCTCTAACAAAATTTTTAAATGGCAATATGACAGAGAAAGTGATGATGATCTTAGGATTAGGGAGTGTGATGAATTTATGGCTAATGATAAATTTTTGCAGTCTAAGGAGTTTCAGGATTTTATGATTCAATAGTGGAGTAAGGAGATAAGGGAGAGACTTGAATCAGCCTAAGCTAATGCTGAACCTTCTCATCAGGAGGAGGCTGAGAAAGCGGAGGAAGAAAAAATTGGGGTTGAAATCAGCCCAAGAAAATGTTGAACCTTCTCATTAGGAGGAAGCTGAGAAAGTAGAGGAAGAAAAAATCAGGGTTGAAATCGTAGCTATTACTCCCACAAAGGCTAGAAAAATTGTCAAGGATAGTGGAATCATGTTATTGCTAGGATGTACTATCACTGCTGCCATAGCATATGATGTAGTGAGAAGAGACCCTCAAGCTATAATATTTGAAGATCGATTTTAGGATAAAGTGTTTGGTTCTGGATATAGTCCAAACTTGCATATTCTTTCAATTTGGTCTATGACACCTAATACTAGTAAACATGATGTTGCTAGACCTATTGAAGAAGTTATTGGTTCTTTGGTGGTCAAAAGAGCTACTGACATAACTCCTATCCAGATAGCTGAGTTAACTGCCCATCCTGCAATTCTTAGCATAGCTACTGCACATATTTCTCAAAAAAAATATGATTCGTTGGTTAAGGAATACAATAAAGCCCTTGATGAGCTAAATAAGATGAAAGCCACTGTTTAGGCTACTCATAAGACAATAACTCAACCATCCTCTTGTTCATTTGATCTATCTACATAGGATAGAGAGACTTTGGCCTTGAGAATTGATGATTCGAAAGGTAAGTTGACTGTTGAGAAGGAAAATGTCAAGCAGGCCAAACTTGAAACAATCAAGGTGGCAAATGAAATTTTTGAGGATGTACTGAAGGATAGGGTGACCAAGTTGGTCCACAAGGCCAATGATATTTGGGCCACTTATAAGAATATTCTTGAGGCAAATACAAATTATCTGCAAGTACAAGAGGCTTTCAGGAATGAATGGAATAATTGGATTACTAGGGCGAGTGCTTTGAGAGAAATGGTCCCCAAAATGCAAGAGGATCCCAAGGCACCTACTAATATTAATAACATTTTGCAAATCGTTGACTCAATTAATGAGATAACTACCTTCCATGGAAAGTTAGGTTTACAACTTCAAAGTAAGTAGAAAATATTCAAAGAGATGGACAAACGTGGTATGCCTCAGATATTGAGTTCAAAAGGTGAATTACATCCATTTGAAACTTGGAAGAATGATTTGAGAGGAATGCTTGCAGTAGCTATGATGATCTTGACTACCACCGACTACATCTTGCTCAATTCAAATATTGACACAATGGTGGAAATTGAAACAAAGATGGAAATGTTTGTTAAAGAGGCCAGGATTTTAATTGATACCAGATATTCTCAGTACATTACTAAGATGCAAGATTTATTGAATCTAAAATGGCCCACTGAGGAGGAATATAGCACTTGGCTGGAGAAATACACAATGAATTTGTGTAGGGATTAATGAGTTAGATGAATAATGGATGGGAGAAGAATAATACATAGCTCAAATATAGTACAGATTAGGCTTTTGATAAAACATGGTAAAATATTATTCTCTCCCCAATTTGAAATGGATAACATGTGGTGCTAATGTGGATAAGTGAATTTTGACTTTTGTCTGCTTTCCTTGTCTTGCTTCGTAAGTTTTGTTGTTTTGGCTTTCCCATGGTTGGAATTTTTTGAGTGCATGGAGAATATCTTGAAACTATTGTAACAAACTAATGATGTCTTTGGAGGTAGGACCTATTTTCTACAATGAGTTGAGGTCAATTTTGCCTCATGTTTATTTGCTTCACTTGAAGACTCAAGTGTAGCTGAAAGTAGAATATTGTTGTAGCTGTCCAATGAAATCTTAACATTTGTGCTTTCTGGCCTGAAGCTTGTTTTGCTCCTTTGTTTCTATAAGAATGAATTTAGGGCCAGAAGCAGGAGTGAGTTGAAAATTTTGAGTTAACACTGTGAAATTGTCAAGATAATACGAAGCAAGTTTTAGAGTTTTTGTTTTAAGTTTCTTTTCGAGTTCATATTTATGCATGTAAGTTTGATAACAATATAGCATTGATAATATAGAGTAATATCAATTTCATGGCTATTGTCTCTCCTTGTATGCGTTCTATATGTTATGAGTGAATGCAATCCAAGATTTCTTTCATTTGTCTCTATCATTTCATTGTAGATGTTTAGTTTCATGCTTGCTTATTGATTCAATGAATTGATGTAAATGCTTGGGTGAGATTAATAACTTATAAGAACTAGGTGCTAGGATGGTTATAAGTAGTAATAATCATGAATGTCATAGAGAAATGTTGCAATGCAAGGTTTCTTGAGGTTATAGGTGCTATTGTTTAAATTGTTATTAGGTCACATAGAATGATATTGACTTTGTTCTTGGAATAAAGGCACTGGTTCATGCAGAGTATTTGTGGTTCATTTTTCGGTGTTGATTCATTAGCTACTCAAATTTTAAATCATAATCTCTCAAGTGGATACTATTGCTGTTGTTTTGTTTTAAAGTTCCATCCTCTCATGCACAATATATATGACATTGATTAATAAGCTACCAACTTATTTGGTGCATATTATTGAATGGTTTTTTGAGAGGTATTTGTTATTGGAAATGGAAAAGTCCAGAGGTATTTTTGGAGATCAATTTGGTTCTTAAAAAATAATCAACAGACCAAAATACTTTTCCCAAAACCTTGTGTTAACACTTTCACATTGCTAGTTTTCTGGTACCTAGAACACTTAAATCACGAAGAACTCAAATTTTTTTTTCCTTTGGCTTTAACTTTCTATGATCTCTTTAACTAGCCAACACCTGCCATAAGTGTTAGTTTTCACTTAGGTCCCCAAGTCTTACAGTCTTGGGGCATGTTGTGAGACTACACAACAACTTGTAACCATTAAAACCAAATTTAAAAGAAACACAGGATTAAATCACCCACTAAATATCCTAACTTATACATATTTTCAAACAAAAATCCTTAGCTTTACTTGGGTTCTGACATAAAGACAAGAAAAATTCTTCAAAAAGTATCAGTGTGTGCTTTGATTAATTCTAGTTTCTAGAACTCAATGAAAAAATTAGTTCATTGACATTGAACTACATTATTTGGTAATCCTCCAAAGCCAACCATGGATAGAGCCTTGCTACTAGTCAAGCATCCATATCCTCAGCAAGGTTATCTCTATAATTCCCCCAAACATAGCTCTACTGTCAGCTAGGAGTCTATAGCCCCTATAGAGATATTTGGATAGCCCAAAGAGTTGAATTTTTCTTTTTTGATATTTCTTTGATATTCTTTTTTTTTTCTTTTCAATGTAAGCCCATTTGCTTCAACTTGCAGGTAATGAAGCCCACTATTAGGTTGGGAATTACAGTGGTAGAAAAGGTTACCTTTTGATTTTTCATTTAATGTAAATCCCTTCATCATTTCACCAATTCCCAGAAACTCATTTAGCTATTCCTTGTAGGTCTAACTTTCCAACTAAATTTTACCACCCTTATGCCAAATCCCAGCTAACTGCAATTCATTATCTGTTAAAAAATATGCATAAGTCAAAATTTATTAGTAAACAATTCTATCACCAAATTAAATATAAATTTAGAATCATTAGTTACCACCCTTCCATCTTAATTTTATGATAACCACTAAAATACTTGGCTAGCAATTCTGATTTGACAGTGCTACACCACATTAATGCATTAGAGTTGTCATGATGACACTTAATTCTGACCATAATACTCTACATTCAATTCACATGCCTTAACATGCATGTATTATTTCTTTTCAATTCCCAGATGTTGACATGTGTTACCTTATTGGCTTGATTTTCCTTTCTGTATTGCACACATGGACACCTTCATGATTAATATCGCTCAATAAAACATAATGAAATGACCACCATTAATTTTGAAATCTTCAATTTGCTCGATTCGTGATCTTCGTACTGGAAAACTTCAAAGCAAATGACCACCAATTCTATGAGAATTAATTAAATTCAACATTTCACTGTAGAGAAACTTGTCCAATTGCCACCTCAACTTGCATTTTCCAAGACTTTGATCTAGGCAACTATGTACCACAACTTCCTCACGGTTTTCTATAAATTATGCATTTCTCTCTCAAATTCTTCACATCTTTTCTTTCCTTTCTCAATTATCATTTAGCTTTTTTGCTTCGCTTGTGCTTACTTGTTTCTAGGCCATGGAAACTCCAATTTTCCTGACCTACATTTGCCGCCAGAATGGCTTCATGGGTCACATTACTACCCAGCGACTTAACAAGGTTTTCCTTCTTCGGACTCCCGGATTTACTGTACCAAATGTGCGTCTAGTCCTTAGGGAAACTTTTGTTGAATCCAAAGCATATTATCAGTTGGATTCAAACTTGGCTTCACAGTTCATAGCCTTGCTCGTGGATCTTGGATTTTCTGTTGAAGAAGTTTGCACAGCTGCAAATATGATAGTGCGGCCCAATTTCTTGGGGAATTTGGACTATGTCCTATCGAAATTCCCTCTGTTGATGACATTCCTTAGTTTCTGGAATGAGGAGAATTAGTTCCTCTCTGGTCATTTCTAACTAATCTCCATACCCCTAACTTTGACACTCACTGGGACAATGCTTATTTGGGATACACTACTCTCTTATGGATGAAGTGTCCCAGATTAACTAAATGACCACCCTATTGCTACAGCTTGGCCCCTTCCTTTTTATTTTTTCTTTTTACACTTTTACAGCAAGAAATTTTGTATTTCCATGTATATACGAAGTATACACACATATATATATGAACATTTTGTTTTTCACACTTTAAGCGTGTATTTACCGTGCATGGTTTTATTTCTTCATTTCACAGTGCAATTTTTAAGAATATTTCAATTTACTCTCATGAGTGTATTAAATTAAGAAGAATTTGTTAGTGTGGAGAACAAACCAAAAAGCAAAAAATGAAAACAAACTAACCTAAATAACAAAAATTTACCCTAACAAATGATCAACCCTAACCAAGAAATTTACTTTAATCTCTATCACTATCTTTATAGTATGTTTCGTACAAATTACAGTAGGCTTGTCCTTTATTCACATGAATAAATTTCAAATCTCCTACTGTAATGATGAATTATCTTAATTTTTCTATGTTTAACAAGAGTAAATTCAAAGGTGTACTTACTAATAAATTGTCTCACATGTATGAAAATGACCTCGTTAAAGGTCGATTGCACACACCTATGTTGATTCATCCATACTCTACCTTCTTCTAGCCTTGGTTCATGGTTTTCTTCTTCATTTTGTTTGGTTCCATGAATGACTGTGTTCATTTCTTGATCCTCCTCCTCTTTGAGATTCTTCAAGTCTTTGGCCCTACCTTCACTTTTAACTTTGTTAGACCAAGCAGTAACTCAATTTACATTATCATTAGAGAGAGAGAAATTAAAATTGATATTCTATATTTTGCCTGGAATCAAGAAAATTTCCCTTTTTAACTTGTGAATTTTCAGTTAGGAGCAAAAAACATGCATCTCCTGCTTGATTCTCCCACTTTTCTTCTTCATTTCCATCTTCCACATGTGAAAGGGTCAATGACTCATCACTTCTATTTTCTCATTTTTGGTGCGAAATTTCCAATTTTCGATGTTCTTTCCCACTTTCCTGCAAAACTTTAGAATTTTCTTCATAACAATTGTAGTTAACAAACCAATTTGATTTAGCAATTAGTTTTTTAGCATTTCTGGTTTTACTAGGGTTATACACTTCCTTAGAATTTGAAATTCTTCTCATTAATGGTTCCTTTCTCTTAGCAGTTAATCTTATGTTAACAAAATCACTTTATGCATGGCCAAACTTACCCTAGTTAGAAAAAATTTGAAATCAAGTTCACCATGGTCAGTTGTATCATGAATTCTACAATCAGTGGCCCTACTGAAGGTGAAAAAACTCAAAGGATGCAATATTTGGTTAAGGATTCCCCAGAGCTTATCAACTTCCATTTTCATACTACTAGCTTGCATAGACCATCGTCTTACAAGCAACTTTCAAACCTTGAACCAATATCGATTCTGAGTAAAATCAAAGGGAAAGATATGGCCCTCCTTGTAGCACCAATTCATGTTGATCACGATGTTATTCGCACACCAACAGTGTAGATAAATCCTCACAGACAGATCGTAGGAACCTATCTTTACTTAAAATACTGAACTAGGGCAACCTAAATCTCAGGTTGACTTGGCTTAAACCCAAGGCTTGTTTATGTCAGGTCTTGACCATAATAGGTTCACATCAGGTTCGTTGTGACAATGTTGTTAATCACGAAGGGTAAACGATAATTTTTTGTTTTGAAAGGAATCATAAGGATTAGTGAAAGATATTCTCGGTCCGGTCATTAGACAATTTCATGAAATCAATAGATATGCAATAATATTTCATGAATTTCAAACAACTTTGCTATCACTTAAGTAGATTTAGCTTTAAGCATTAAGTGCAATATAATGGAAATAAAAGACTTGCAATAAAATTTTCATTCATTCATCTCTTTTTTGGAACATTTTCTAAAATTTAAACATTCGTACTAAAATAAAGCATAAAAAATACTTGAAAAGTAAAATTGATCTTGGGTATTATCCACACATGCCCCAAGAATTAACCAAATTAAAGCAAACCACTCTATACTTCACCAGGTTTCTTTATAGCTAGGCATAGAATGATGTGAGATTTTAAAGAAAGGGAGGTTTATTTGGACACTGGGTAGGTTCTATATGCACCCTTAAACGATGCAACATATAGTCTTGTCCATCTAAACAAACAACTAGCTACAAAAGATTTCATACTAGCCAGTAGCTTTCAAATTAGTTTTGATATTTATTAGCTTTTATGTGCATACAATTTTTTAATTTGGGATGATTCATAAAATAGGAAAAAAGAATAAAACTTAAAGACGTTTTGGCTCTTTTGACATCCACAAATTTTGAACTTAACTTAAAATGAAATATCTCTCAACCCTTTATAAGAATAAGACACAGGGAAGATAAGACAAATACATGAGAGGAAATCCAAGGGATGAATCACAACAAGGTATGTGGACTATGACAACTGGCAGGAGAATTACTGATAAATTCAACATATGTCAACCTTCTTCAGCACTTTGAACTCTTTTGGGTCTTTTATCTTTTTACTATCAGGGTTCCATCTTGGAACCAAATAAACCAACCAAACAAAATGTAGGAACTTCCCATACATTCAAAATGATCAAGTGGACATTTTATTCCTACATCCAAATGCTGAACCTGGTAACACCATCGGATTTGCTTGCAACCTAAGTTTTATTGACCATCCATACCCAAATGTTGCATCACAATCTGCTTCTCCTACAAGCAAAAATTCCATACATTAAATCCCTTTTAAAACATATATAAAACTCTCATGAAAACAAAACCATTATTGATAAACCATCATTTTAAACTCATCATAAATATCATGCTTTTAAAATCCTTTTCTTGCACAATTATTCATTTTTTAGTCAAGTTACTAGACTTTCAGGAAACATTAATCATTTAACCTTAATTCAGCATTGTTACCCAATACCTGGTACCCGATACTTCAGCTTTTACTAACAGATTTTACCAGACCCCGAATTTTATTGGAACCTCAACACTTTCTCAGACCATTGCTCTCAGAATGGAACACTTCACCCAAAGCCTTGCATTAACACTTTCACAAGTTGTTGGTTTTCCGATACCTGGTACCCGGTACACTTGAATCATGAAGTACTAAAAAAAAATTTCCTTTGGCTTTAACTTTCAGTGATCTCTTTAACTAGCGAATGCTTGCCATAAGTGTTAGTTTTCACTTGGGTCCCCAAGTCTTACAATCTTGGGGTGTGTTGTAAGACCACAAAACATAAACATTAACACTAAGAAGAACTATACATTAGAAGAAGTATGTCCCTACCCTTTTGATAGGTCTTTGAACATGACCCCCTTCCCTCAAATTTTTTAAATGTCTAGATTTGACAAATACAAGGAAAGAGGTGATAGAAGAGAACACATATGATAATTTTATATATCTTATCTTGAAGTGTTAGATATAATGACACATATCTAATTCACCTCTTTCCTAGAAGCCTAGAAGGTTAATCTATTGAGTGGATTTCACATTTACCTCATGGGATCAAGACCTTTCATGAATTGGTAATTCATTGAGCACTTTTCATACAACATAGAACATGAAACATCCTTGAGTGACCTTTATAGTGAAAAAAAATGAGGGAGAATCCTTTATTTCTTTTTTACAAAGGTTGAGAAATTTGGCAAGTAATCTTCCTAATCCTATACCTAAAAATAACTTGTCTTGATATTTATCCAAAATCTAAATCATGAACTATCCTTTCACCTTCAAATTCAAGGTGGTAATACATTTGGAGAATTCATTGAAAGAGGAATTAATGTATTGAAAAAGCTCTCATTTCCAAGGGTCTTGTGAATAAATTTTTAAATATCCTAAGGATAACCCTTCAACATCTAAAGAAAAACCAAGGATTTGGACAAAAAATAAGAACATTGTCAATGATGGTGTGGTAGATGAAAAAATAGTTCAATAAATTTAACCTACCCCTTAGTTTGCAACAAACAATCCTCAAAACAATCAATGTGCTAGAAAACCACCTAGGAAAAATAATGCTCCTAAAAGATAATCCACTCCTTTAGTGGAATCTTTTGAATTTGAATTAAAGAAACTAGTCCAAGCTAAAATTATCACCTTACCAAAAGTAAGAAATAAAGAACCAACCACCAAAACTCCATGGTATAAATAAAATGAGTATTATGAGTACCATAGGATCAAAGGACAAAAGACTTCTAATTGCTTCAAGTTAAAAATATTATCCAAGATCTTATAGATCAAGGTGATGTTGGTGTAGGTAATCAAACTTCAACTAATGATGATCTCAAGATATTTAATAATCCTATACTTGATCATGGAAAAGGGGAATCTTCAAATTTAAAAATATCAATCCTAAAGTGGCCAATTATGATTTTTTTCCATATGAATACATCATAGCTTGAGTAGAAGGAATCTATTCTATAAAAAATGCAATCCCTGAGTGCACGGTCGCAACATGTAGGGGAAAAATAGCATCCAATGATCCCCTTCTTAATCAAGATCAAAGTGTCATTTTTAATGAGCCCTTTCCATCTAAAAATCTAGATATCCTCCTTCCACTCCATAGTCCACCTCCATCTCAAGGCTTAATTATCTCTTCCATGTCACCTAAAGAACAAGGTATCCTTTTCACTTCCATCCCATCTAATGATCGTATCCCTTATCATATGATCCCATAGCTTTGACTCCATGTAGTGATCCCCTCCCATATCATGATCCCATATATTTCACTCCATGTAGTTTTCCCCTCCCACATCAAGATCAAAATATCCTTTCATATCATGATCCTACTCCTACACAAGATTCCATCATCCCTATCCAAACAAGAAATATCAAAACATGAACTAAAAGTGTATCCAAATTGACTCATTCAAAAGCTTCATCTACCCCTAAGGAATCCATTCCATAACACATCCCTCATTCCATCCAAATAAACCATCCCTTCCTTATCTTGATCTTGCCTATCCTATCCATATCCTTGATCATATATCCTTTGTCCTATCTATCTCATCCCCTTACCCTTGGTACTTTGATCTTGGTTAAAGTTGGGGGAAAACCTTGTCCAAGTATGTTTTAGACAATGCAAATCATTACAATCCATATCCTTTATACATCATCATTTTATCCAAAAAATATTTTTTTATCTTATATCCATAATAGCAATACCTCTAGAAAAGGAAATCTTGTTCCTTTGCAATATATTCCTTGGAGATCTCTTCTCCTATCATCCACCTATCCACATATCACAACATAGTTTGTCCATCTATCCCACAATAAATGATCCTTTACCTAACTGGGGGCATCTTTCCCTTGACCTTGGTTTTGGGTTGGATGAAATTGTATCTTGAGATCATAAGAAAATGTTTAAACATTGAGCTTTAATGAAAATAATGAGCAAAAAAAATTTCAATTGTTGAGCTAAATCTTTAGCTTGCATAGCTTGTTTCCTATCTTTTGGTATAACTATCAAAACATTTTCATGTTCTAACAGAATTATATTTCCTATGATGGGAATTATCAAAATAAATTTCAGGTCTTAATAGATGCATCCTTCCTACAACCGACCTTATCAAGTATCAAATATGAGCTTATCTATAGGCAAGATATATATCGTCTATTGATTCTTGTTTCTCAGTTATTTTTCTTTTGATTTCTTGGTTTTATCTTTTCTATCTCATTTTCTCAATGAGAGTCTATCTTAATATGCTTAGAGTAGCTTGGGTCATAGCATGAGTGTCTTCTTTGGCATGTTTTACCTTTTCTTGTTTCTCATTTTCTCGATGAAGGTGTATAGCTTAATGTGCTTAGAGAAGCTTGGGTTTAGACATGGCTTTCTTTATTTTCATGTTGGCATGTGTTTTATGTGTATGCAAGTTGGGTAAAATGACAAGTTTTATCCACTTGCTAAGGTTCCTCTTCAAAGTAATAACATGCCTTGGTTTTCTTTGTTTGTTGCTTTGTATTTTTGCATATCATCTTTTTTTACATCTCCTCTTTATAGGTTCCCTTTTGATATTTGATCCTTGGTGGAGATGTTTTTTCCTACATTCATAAGTATTAATATAAATCATAATCATAATAACATAAATAAAATCATAAATAATAATTCTTGTCATGAGCCCGACCAAAAAATTGTTCTTCTTGGTTGATCTCTCAAGGGGGCATCATGTCCTCCATCCCTTGATTCATTGGGGCATATTATTAATCTTTTTCTTTGAAACAACACTATAGAACACATTTTATTAAGGAGGGGCAAAATGTAGACAAGTAAAAATGGCTAATACATTTTTAACTTGTCATTATCCTTGCCATTTCTTCTATCTATATTAATTAAATAAGTTTTATTTATTTAATTAAGCTAACATTTTCCTCTTAATAATTAAATAATTTTTAATTATTTAATTAATTATTTTCCCTCCAAAATTCATTAAAATTAAATTCAAATCTTATTTTGGTCCTTTATAATTAAATAATTTTCAAAAATTATGTAAGTAGCTAACACTCCACTTTTAAATAAATTAAAAATAATTTATTTAAATTAAATATTTTCCTTTATAATTAAATAATTTTCAAAAATTATTTAATTAGCTAACACTCCACTTTTAAATAAATTAAAAAATTATGCATTTAAATTAATTTTTTTTCTAAAATAAATAAATTATTTTTTATTTATTTCTCCAAGCTATCATTTGAATGCACTAAAAGAAAGGAATTGTTAACAAGAAAAAAATTTAACCCTAGTGGAATTGGAAATATTAAAAAACTAATTGATACATCAAAACAGTTGGAAAACTACAATTATTATAAAGAAAACCTTAACATTTTGCAGGGAAATATGCGAGAATGTCAAGATTCAGAAGCATTACATCACAAATGAGGAAACTGCATTGATGAATCATCATTCTCCTTATATGTGTAAAACACAGATAATGAGGAGTGGGAAAATCGAGTGAGAAATGCGTGTATTTTTCTACAAGTTGAAAATTCACAAGCTATAAAAAGAAATTTTCCTGATTTTATACAAGATACAAAGTATCAAAATTTTACCTTTTCTCTCTCTGATAACAATATAAATAGTGATATATC
The DNA here is from genome assembly GCA_007258455.2 of Sequoia sempervirens. Lineage (NCBI taxonomy): Eukaryota > Viridiplantae > Streptophyta > Pinopsida > Cupressales > Cupressaceae > Sequoia > Sequoia sempervirens. Next base: position 9,525,905 of record VDFB02072274.1, on the reverse strand, counting down.
TTGGTCTAACAAAATGCAAAGTGAAGACAAGGCCGAAGACATGAAGATTTTCAGAGGAAGAGAAAGCAGAGAAATGGACATAGCCATTCATGGAAATGGACCAGGTTTGGAGAAAGGTAGAGTATGGTCGCACCAAACAAAATGTGTGCAATCGATCTTTAACAAGGTCGTTTTCATACATATGAGCCAAGTTATTGGTAAGTATGCTTTTTAATTTATCATTATTAAACACAGAAAATTTAAGATAGTTCATTATTACAATAGAACATTGGAAATTTTGTTAAATGAATACAAAGATAAACCTATTGTAATTTTCACACTAAAACTGCACAAGAAATTGTTACAGAAATTGAAATAAATTGCTTTATTAGGATTAATATTTTGTTATGTTAGAGTTAGGGTTGTTAGGGTTAGTTTTCTTTTTGTATGGGTTTTTTTTCTTTCTTTGTTTCTTATTCTTTTTCTTTCATCTAGCCTCTACATTACCAAATTTTGCTTAAACCTATCTTACACATGAGAGTTAATTCAAACATTCGTAAAATTTAACTATGAAATGTGAAATGATAAAACCATACACAGTAAAACACACTTTAAAACACACCAAAAAGTTTTATATGTGTGTGTGTGTGACATATATACATGAGATATCAAAAATCCTTGTTTCAAAGGATCAAAAAAAGTCAAAAAAATAGTGAGCAAAGTTGTAGATGGTAGTAGCCATTTAGTCGATGTGGGATGCCTCTTCTATCAGGGATAAATACCCTATATATCTGGTTTCTTGGTGAACTTCAAAGTCACAAATATGGAGATTAGTAAGGAAGGGCCGAAGTGGAACCACTTCCTTGTGTTCTAGGAACCGAGGAATATCATCCATGGAGGGAATCCTAATGGCCAGGTGTGCAACAAAAAAAATGGTATCCAGATTCTCCAGATATTCAGGCTTCACTATCAAATTGGCAGTCGAGCGAACATCTTCAAAAGGTAGCCCAATATCTAGAAGTGATGCTACAAGATGAGAAGCCATGTCAGAATAGAAGCAAAAGTAGTGGTTGGATTCAACATACTTCTCCCCAAGGACTAAGCACAAGTTTGGCATAATGAAATTGGAATTCCTAATGAAGAAAACCTTTTCAAGCCTTTCCGATGTGATGCTCCCTAAGAAAACATTCCATCGGTGAGAGCAGCTTAAGCAAATTGGAGTATCCATGGCAAAGAAGAAAATGCAAATACATCGAGCAAAATTACAGAAATAAAATAAGAAAACTAGAAAGAAAAAGTGTGAAGAATTCAAGAACTGCAGAATTTATAGAGAGTCATAAGAAAGTTGCGGTACATAGTTTCCTTGAGTGAATTCTTGGAAACTGTAAGCAAGGTGGTAGCTAGATAATTATCTTCAGAGCTGAAGGTTAAATCAAATTAATTATTTGCACATAGTTGGTGATAAATTGCTTCAAATTTGAGTAGTACAAAGATTGTGAATCAAGCAAGTTGAAGATTTATAAGTAATAGTGGTCATTTCATTTTTTTTAGAGCCATATTAATTATGGAGGTGCTTATGTTTGTAGAACAAAAAGGAAAATGAAGTCAGCAGAGCAATAGACGTCATCACCTAAGTAAGTTGAGACAATAATACGTGTGAAATAAGGCATGCAAATTTAATGCAGAATAATGTGATTGTGTTTCAAGGTAATCATGACATTTTCAATCCATTAATGAAGTGCAACACCATCAAATCAGAATTGCTAGTAGAATTTTTTAGTAGTTGCCATGAAATTTAATCGGAAGGGTGGTAACTAACGTTTTTAAATTTAGATTTAAATTTGGTGATTAAATTTTCTATTGCTAAAATTTAATTTTTGCATATTTTCTAACATATAGCGAGTTAAAGTTAGCTAGGATTTGGCATAAAGTAGTGAAATTTAGTTGGAAACACACACTTACAGGAAATTATTAAATGATTTTTTTGGGAAGTAGTGAATTGATTAAGGTATTTGCATTGAATGAAAAATAAAAAAGTAACCTTCTCTACCACTGTAATTCCCAACCTAATAGTGGATCTTCATTGCTTGCAAGTTGATAAAAGAGCTATCATTGAAATACAAAAAGAGAAAAATGATCTATCATTGCTATATCTAAAAGAAAAACACAACTCTTTAGGCTATCCAAATAACTCTATTAGGGCTATAGACACCTAGCTGGCAATAGAGCTTTGTTTGGGGGGAATTACAAAGATAACCTTGTCAGGGCTATGGACGCTTGACTAGTAGCAAGGCTCTATCCTTGGTTAGATATGGAGGATTACAATATTATGTAGTTCAATGTTAATGAACTATTCTTTTCACTGAGTTCTAAAAATTGGAATTAATCAGAGCACACATGGATGTTTTCAGTGGGGTTTTACTTTTTTATGTTAGAATCTAGGTAAAGGTAAAAGCTATTGTTTTAAAATATGTATAAATTCTAATTTATGACTGGTGATTTAATTTCAAATTTGGTTTTATTGGTTGCAAGTTGTTGTGTGGTCTCACAACATGCCCCAAGACTGAAAGACTTGGGGACCCAAGTGAAAAAAAAAATCTTATGGCAGGATGGTGCAGGAGCACCTGACAAGGTTTATGCTTCATTTGAAGTTTTTTGTTATATTTCATTTTGTTGTGTAAGGTATTGTGGACCATCTTAGTTATGGCTGAGGACCTTTGCTCCTTAGTTTAAGAGTGGTGAATTTGAATAAGTTAGGAAGCCTATGTTTGGGTTGTTTTCCCTACAATAGACCAAGGTTAAAAAACACACTATGTTTTCCAACGCTAAGTTTTTGGTCATTCTTAGGCTCGGGAAAGGAAACCTAACTGTTTCCAAGCATATGTAAAGTTCACTCTCGACCTATTTGAGGGTTGGAAGCATAGAAAATGTTTGGAGTTATATGCAGATAATAAGAATACAATGATTTTGGGTGTGTAAATGCAGTTTTTATGTTCTTGTTTCTGGAACAGCAGCTAGATGAACTAAGCAAGACATTTGATGGTTCATTTTAGCATGTAGAGGAGTCTTTTGAATCATTATTGTGGCTAAATAGATAGTTGGTTTATCACTTCTCTCCATTCTTTGTATATTCTGTGTTTTCTTGATTATTGTTTTGACTGTAAATCTGGTAAAAATGGGGTTTTAGGCCACATTATTCCCGTGCCAGTAAGCATGGACTCGTTGGGAATGTGGCCAAGCTCCTTACCTGTACATAGTTTAGTGGTAGGAAACATTAATATTTCTAAGAGCATGCTTAAAGTCTTTTCCTAGGCGAGACTATAGGTGTCTGGCTTGGAAAAGATAGTCTTTACACAGTCCAAACGTGGCAGGGGTGCTGAATGTCTGACAATACAGAGTGTGAAGTGATTATAGGAGCCTTCACCAAGGTTGGAAAGAAGGAAGAACCTTTGACTGATCATCTGGAGGCTGGAAAGTACAAACAGTCCAAGAAAAGGTCAAGAAAAGCCCTAGTTCTTGCAAGAAGAGGGTACACTTGTGTATGGATAGAAAAAGGGTCCAAAACCTCAAGAATTTGTTAGTGCTTGGAATTTGAGCCAGGGTGTTAGAAGGGAGTTTGGCCTAACCAGTTGAAGGAGAGGAGTATTAAGCTATTTTCTTGGGTGAGGAGGCCTAAAAGGGGCTCAAGCCTAGTAGCCTTCCCAAACCCTAGACTAGGGTTTTGTGATAGCAATGGAGAATAAAGGCATGGAGGTTGATCAAGAACCTTTGTAAGATGGTTTTGAAGACATGGAAGCTTTATAAACCCCTACATCAAGTTGGAAGCGTTTGGAGTATCAACTAGTATTTAGGGAGAATAAGGGCTAGTGAGTGAACAAGAGGAAGAGCACCAAGATTTGGTTGGTTGAAGGCATTGTAGAGGATAGCAAGGTTGGAAAATGAACCAGGGGTACTTGAGTAGCAGAGGACCTACAGGTTGAGTGGTGGAGGAAGTGACACCAAGGGGTTATCAAAGGTGAGACCCGGAGCATTGAGATTGTGATTATCTCAATCCAACCCTGTCCCTATCATAGGAGCTAGTGAATGGAAAGATCGCTAGAAGTGAAAAGTAAAGAGAAATAGTAAATATAAAAGTACTTTGTAATGTAAGTGTTTCAAGCACTGGGTACCGGGTACTGAAAACAATTGAAAAGGTGAAAGGTAATGCAAGATTGAATGGAAGGCTCCAATCTGATGTTTGGAGTCTGAGAAAGTTCATGGGTAAAGTTGAATACCCGGTATCAGGTACTGGATTGCAATATGAAATAAAAAATTTAAAATTTTGAGATTATCTAATGATTCTGGTAATCTAGTATATATGTGAGGATTTATGATATGCTAGAAAGCATGTTATTTATGAGATTTTTGTACTAACATTTGTATAATGGTTTTATTTACATGAGATGTTATAAATGTTTTCTTTCTTTTAAAAGGGATTTAATCTGTGGAATTTTTGATTGCAAGAGATATAGATTGTGATGCAAAATTTGAGTATGGACGGTCAGAAAAACTTGAATCATGGATAGAATCATTTTCATTCCGGTTTGCTTATTCTAGGATACTATTGGCAGAGGAGTTTAAATCCATAGGAATGTGGGAGATCTTAGTATTGTTGGAAAAATGTGCCTCAACTTGCTAGCTTGAACCTCTATTAAAGACTTGGAATTTTTCCCCTTCATTTGGTCTTCATTGTTGGCTTATCACCCAAAACGTGAACCTTGAAACCTATGTCATGGGGTTCTAAAAGTTTGTAACTTGGCGACAATGCGTTGGTCACGAGATCATTGATTTCTCTAACCTTAGAACCTTGTCATGGAGTTCAGAAGTTTCTTAACTTCCCGACTAGACGATCTCCTTCATTGTCACGACATCTAGGAAATTTCTAACCTATGATTGAGGTTGCAAAGTTTGGGTTTTCCTTGACTAAGAAAAAATGTTATCAGCTTGTCACAGGGTTCAGGAAAATCCTAAACTCTGTCTGGAGGTTGTGAAGTTAATTTTTTTCTAGACATGGTGATCTCCTTTGTTGTCGCGACATCTTGGAGTTTTCTAACCTATGGTGGAGGTTGTAGAGTTTGGGTTTCTCATGACTGGGCGACATGCTTGTTGAATGGTGGGACCGATCTACATAGATGGTGATGTCAGTTGTACGGTAGTGACATGGATGTTGTGTGGATGGTGGGGACCATAAGGAATGATTGATAGTTTGGTGCAATAGTCAAAAGCAATGGACAAGTGATGTGTCGACATGTGACATGATTTCATTTGTTGATTTTACATCAATGTTGTAAATCAACAATCATTGGCTAAAAGCTTTATTTTTTGTTAGCGATATGTTTGCATTTACTACATGAGTTGACTCGGGGGTTGACAGAGTGCGAATATAGTAATATTCTCTATAACCAAAATTTAATGGTGGGCAACTCAATGTGTGTTGCCGATATGCATGGCTTGAGATGGAGGAAGCTTGTCGGAAAAGGAACAAAAATTAAATGAAACCCTAATGGTTGTTGGTTTTTTTGTTTCATTGTATGTTGTATGAGCATTGTAACAATGAGAGAGTATGGCAAACTAAAGTCTATGATTAGAGGTCGACTGAGGGGATGTTGCTGTGAGTTAACATCTGAGAGTGAAGTCTGTAACTTTGTAAGTAATCTATTTACTGTAATACAACGTGAATTTGCTTGGTGTGTGGTTTTTTCTCCCGTAAGGGTTTTCCCACGTATATCTGTTGTTATCTCTTTGTGTGTGATTTATTTTGTCTCTCCTTTTGTTCTATGAATGTGCATCTCAAATGTATGTAACTTGTTAAATGAATTTATTTTGCACTTCTTTCTTGAGGATTTTGCATTAGGAAGATGTTTCTACACCATTGATTTATTTTCAAGTATTTCACATGCGACAAATAAAAGGTGCCAACCTCTGAGGAAGCCCATTCCCGAGAGTAGTAGAACAGGAGCCAAGCAATGTGTGGGAGTGAAAATTCCACTTATTCATTCTGAATGTATGGGAAGTTCCTACACACTATCCTAATTCGAAGTATCATCCCGGTGATGACTAAAGATTAACACCCAAAGAGCTTCAATGTGTAATTGGAGTTGAGTTCTATCGACTTCAATTGCAATTCTCCTATTGATCACTACATTCCACGTGCCTTGATGTGATTGGTCCCTTGGATTTCCTCTCATGTATTTTTCTTATCCTATTTGACCCTTGTGTTCTATAAAATGCCAAGGGATCCCTTTTTTATTTGAAGTACAAAATTTGTGGATGTCAGAAGAGCATAAAACTTCTTTTATGTTTTGTTCTTTTTTCCTATTTTCTAAATCATTCCAATGTAAAACTTTGTATGCACATAGAAATTGATTAATATTAGAGCCAATTAGATAGCTACCTATCTCATGAATCTTTCATAGTTGGTTTTGTTAGTTTAGCCGGACAAGACTCTATGTTGTGTCATTTAAGGGTGCATACCAAACCTACTCGATGTCCAAAAATGAAACCCTTCTCTTTAAAAGCTTGCACCATTTTATATGTAGTTGTGAAGTAATCTGGTGAAGTATAAAGCGGTTTTCTCTATTTTAATTGATTCTTTGGGGCATGCATGGAGAATAACTAGTAGAAACTTTTAATTTTTCAGTATTTTTTGCTTTATTTTAGATTAGATGTTTAAATTCTTGAAAATGTTCCAAAATTTGAATGAATGGATGGAATTTTATTGAAAATATTTTGTTTTCTATGAAATTGTTGAATGCTTAATGCTAAATCTACTTAAGTGATAGCAAAGAATTTGTGATGCTCATGAAATATTATTGCAAATATTTCAATTTTATGATATTTATCTTTATGATCCAATTGAAAATTCATTGTCTAAAATATTTAATTAAAAATAGTAGTGCCTTTGAGATTAACAACAATATCACATCAAAACCTGAGAGTGACCCTAGTGCAATCATGACCTAGTTATCAGAGACCTGGGATTGAACTAAATCCAATATTTTCCTGTTAAAGAAAAATCCCCTTTAGGTTGTCTTTGTTCCATATTTTTCAAGAAGGATAGGCTCTTTGTAGTCTTGTTTGTGAAGAATTTCTTCGCCCTGTTTGTTGCGAATAAAATAATCATCAGTAGTGGGCTTTGATCCCATTTGTGTCAGTCTTATGGGGTGACTTGTTCATATGACCCCACCAACACTCAGGAGGCTTCTACGAAGGATACGTTTGTATCTATGGAGATGGTGAGGGAAACTGACATTTTGAATGAGGCTTATGACATCGATACTTGGGTAAATGCTAGCATGTTCATTGAATTTAATTTATTAAATTTTAATTTTGAAATGCAAGATTATCTAATTTAGTTTTATGATTTTAATAAGATTTCAGGGTCACATTGTTGATATTGGATACACTGTCCCTACACCTGCTTATTACTCCACTGCATCTATCATTGAGGTATGTAACTAGTAAACAATTATAAGTTTATTACATGTTAATAGAATTTTTATATGAATGGTATTCTAATATCTAATTTTGGATGTTGAATAGGCTAATATTGGAGGTGTCGTGGGAACACCTCCCGATGCCAGTGGATTTAGAAAAACCTACACACATGTAATAGAATAAAGAGTTTAAGTAATGAATTGTACTTAATAGATTTATGTACTTTATGTTCATATCGCTAATTACATTGCATTGCACACATTTCAATTCACATTCCATAACTAATAACTAGATGTTGATAGATAACAAAATTTCAACTGCAATATATTTTTTTAGAAAGTCAATACAAGCAATGATGCAATTACTTCACATAGCATAAGTAATAAGTAGGAGCATCTTCCAATTGCATTTTCTTGTCATGGAATTCCATGAGACCACTTTTTACTGAGGCATCTTTTCAAATAGTTCACCGCCTTTTATATGCTATGGATGCTTGGAAGAAATATACATGAAAGAATAATAGTAAGCAATAGCATAGACAAGGCAATGAGTTGTTTGAAAAAATGCCTCAAAGAAATGTGGTCTCATAGTAATGTCCATCAGCATGAGACCCAATTTCTTTGAGGCATTTTTTCAAATGGCTCACCACCTTTTCTATGCTACCACATTTTCCATACATGTCTACTAAAGCATTTTATCAAACAATTCATTTATTTGCTGCAATGGCTAAAAGCCTAAAAAATATGCTTTCCAACAAACTATGGATGCTTGGAAAAAATCTATCAAAGCATAATAGTAAGCAATAACATAGACAAGGCAATGAGTAGTTTGAAAAAATGCCTTGAAGAAATACGGTCTCATGGTGATGGAATTCCATTCCATCACCATGAGACCACATTTCTTAAAGGAATCTTTTCAAACAACTCACCGCCTTTTCTATGCTACCACATTTTCCATAAATGTGTACCAAAGCATTTTATCAAACTACTTGACTTCCTTACTACTATGGCTAAAAGCTTAAAATAGGTGCTTTCCAACAAACTATGGATGCTTGGAAAAAATATATCAAAGCATAATAGTAAGCAATATCATAGTCAATGCAGTGAGTAGTATGAAAAAATGCCTTGAAGAAATGTGGTCTCATGGTGATGGAATGGCATTCCATCACCATGAGACCACATTTCTTTGAGGCATTTTTTCAAGTAGCTCACTACTTGAAGAATATAAACCAACCCTTTAGCCAAAATTCCCCCCCAAATTCTTTTCAAGGTCCTCATCCTCATCCTCAATTCACCAATCCATGGAACCTTCCACCTTTTATTCCACTTTTTCATGTCCCCACCCCTCCCTCTTCATGTCATGATCGCCCTCCATCTCATAACCAAGACCACACTATACCATTGATCCCATCCCAACATAATATCATAGAGAAGTTAATGAACTATTTGAAAAAATGCCTCAAAGAAATGTCGTCTTATGGTGATGGAATGCGATGACACATTTGTTTGCAATGGCATTCCATCACCATGAGACCCCATTTATTTGAGGCATTTTTTCAAATAGTTCACTACCTTCTCAATGCTACTACAATTATTGTACGTCTATGAAAGCATTTTATCAAACGGTTCACCGCCTTATTGCTATGGGTAAAAGCCTAAATACAAGTTCTTTCTAAAAAGCTATGGATAGGGAAAATAGTAAGCAAGATAGTCAGAGATATATAGTTTAATAAGTACTCAATTTTTTCTCATTATCTCATACATTATAAGCCATGACATGGATTGCTATTGTAGTTTTCATGATTGAATAATTTTTTGTTTTATTTTCAAATGTTGGAAGTGGATACACCTCAGAATGTTCATAGGGAAATGGAGCTTAATGTTTCATCTGCTATAGACTCCTCGATGGCTCTCACGGAGGAGGTATGAGGCAGATTACTAAATTTTAATTTACGTTCGTTGTTATAGTTGTTAGTTAGTGAAAAATCAAACCATTATTGATTCGTAGTTTAATTTGTCTTTGGATGGTTTTTACAAGGCTTCAACATGCCACAAAATGGGAATGCGGATATTTCCATTGAGGAGAGAGATTGTCTATTGGAAGTAAGTGATTATTTTGTTAAATATATCATTTTTTTATAATGCAATTTCTATATATTAATGTCTTTGCTTCTTATTATAACAGATAAAGCTTGAATAGGAGCTAAACCCTAGGAGGAGCACTAGGAGCACTCCTTGGCCTTAGAATAAATGAGTGCCAAACCTATCTCCATTTGGCCAACAAGCAAAGGGAAAGAATTTATTTTGAGAGGATGCATAGCAATGAATTTTGATTCCAGAGCCCTTTGTTGTATGCCTATATGGAATTTTTGTACATATTTTGTATTGGATATATTTGACATTGTATACCTATATGACATTCTTGTAAGCCTATATGGATATTTTGTATATATTTTATACTCATATCAACATATATTGATGTATGCTTACATGGATATTTGGTTAATACAAATCTTTTTTATCGATGGTGTCCATATTTGCATTATAAATCCATGGTTCAATAGATATCAGTTACGTGTATTCAATTGTATACTTTACAACTTACATGTATACTTTGTGAATTATGTGTATTCTAATGTATACTTTGCAACTTACGTGTTTTCATGCATATACTTTGTATTAATTTGTGTATACTATGTATTTGTGTGTATACTTCAAGGCTTACATGTTCTTGAGTACTTGTGCTTCCCTTATTCAAATGTATGCTTGAATTGTTCATGTGTATATTTATTAATTAGTTACCCCTATCATTGATCATTATTGTCCTTCATGGTTTGTCTTGAATATTTATTGACTAATGCTAAACGACTTTATTAGTTGATGCTAAACAACTTCAATATTTCTAGGAATACTAGTAGAGTTACAAATTACAAAATTGCACAAATTGAAAAGAAAAGATTAACTATAAATAAATGCACTAATTATTAACTTGATAATTGATTAAGAATGAGTATAATATATATCAAGAGCCGAGCCTTCTAGAATTGCAACTGCCAACTAGAAAATAGGCAAAGAATTTCCAATACTTTGAAAGCAATAATCCACCCAAAATTGCAATGGAGAGAAAGCTTGTTTTTAAGATCCTTGAGAAATTTATTTCTTAATGCTCCCCTGTTCTTACATATCTCAATTTAGTTTAATCCAAAGAGTTCCATCAAATTCTTTATTTAAAAGCCAAAAACACATTTTCAATTGGTATTCCATAAAATGTTTCATAAAAAGATTCTAGTATATTTAATCTTTTTATTGGAACAACTCAATTAAGCAAAGGGTACATAATCTTCACAACACTTGCAAAACATAATATTCATAGTAGATGATGAGTAGTTAACTTCTTGGCACATTATCATACAAAAATTTATCTTGAATAGCCTTTAAACATTTTCACAACATAATCCTCATAGTATAGAATGAATTGTTATGTTCTTAATCCATCACCATATAAACATGTCAAAAGTTGTATATGTCAACTTTTTGCAATATTATTTCTTATATAGGAAATTAACTTGGGAGAAAGCTTTATAATTTATAATACAAATATGAAATGGACTCAAGATTCTAAACTTTATTTATCACACCAAATAATAAATGTACATGAGAGCATCGCTTGTTTCTCTTAGACTCCAATTTTGAAGCAAAGAAAATCATTTCAAATGAAAATGACAAAATGCTTCACAACCAAAGTTGTTAATTGAGGAAAAATAAAAAAATTCTAAGTTCCACCATTGTATGCATCTACAATTGGTTGTATATTGTTGTAAGGGCAAGGAGGATAATTAAAAAATGTCTTGCACTTGCTAGAATTGAAGATGATCATATGATTTTTGTGTGGAAAACTCTGACTTCTCAATTGTTGTGTGAATGTTTCTCTTTTTCATTGTTTTGCATGCCATCACAAGGGATCGAGCCAGTTGAATATAGCTCAGAGTGATTTGACATGTTTGGGTGTGAAAGAGGACCATTCCTAATGTAAATGTACTTATTAGGATGCATTGGAATAGTTTGTTTGGTCACACAAGTTGCAAAACAAAAGTCACACCACTTTGCAACTTTACACTTCCTACATTTGACACTTTTTCCATCAAGTGAAAACTAGACACCATAGGAAAATGACTCTAAGATAACAAAAACCTAGAGAGGTTATTTTATAGGGTCCCAACATGATCCCATAGGCTTAGACAGAGAGTTCATAAGTCTCACAGTTTTTGAATAATAGCTAGTCAAAGATTGTTTCCCTTTTGCACTTTGGACCCTTAAGGGATCAAGTCGGTTGCACGTAGCTCAGAGAAATTTAGAATGTTTGGGTGTGAAAGAGGACCATTACTAGTGTAAAAATACCCATACAAACATGTTGGAATAGTTCATTTGGTCACATGAGTTGCAAAACAAAAGTTGCACCACTTTGCAACATTACACTGCTTGCATTTGACACTTTTTCCATCAAGTGGAAACTAGAGACCATGGGAAAACGAATCAAAGATTAGAAAATCTGAGAAATTTAATTGTACATGGGTCCAATACGATCTTGTAGGCTCAGATGGGGAGTTCGTAAGCATCATGATTTTCGAGTAATATCTCATCAAAGATTGTTGCCCTTTTGCACTTTGGACCCTTAAGGGATCAAGCCAATTGAACATAGCTTAGAGTGATTCAACATGTTTGGGTGTGAAAGAGGACCATGTCTAGCATAAATGTACCCATCCAGACACATTGGAATAGTCTATTTGGTCACACGAGTTGCAAAAAGAAAATTGCACCATTTTGCAACTTTACACTACTTGCATTTGACACATTTTCCATCAAGTGAAAACTAGACAACATGGGAAAATGGCTATGAGATGATAAAAACTAAGAGATATTATTGTAGAGGGGCCCAATGTAATCCCATAGGCTCAAACGAGGAGTTTGTAAGCATCACGGTTTGCAAGTAATATCCCATCAAAGATTATTTCCCTTTTACACTTTGGACCCTTAAGGGATCAAGTTGGTTGAACATAGCTCGAAGTGATTCGGTATGTTTGGGTGTGTGTGTAGATGAATTTGTAGTCTAGAAATGCAAAAAAAATGGAATGAAAATGAGGAAAATACAAACAACACCTCAACAACTAGCCTAGTATAACTTGAAAAAAATGAAATACAAAAGGAAATGTGTTACCTTGTCCAAGTTGATGAGTTGGTTGGCCATGTTGATTCATTTGATTGTGTGTTCCTTTGGATGGAAAATAGTCTAAAACTTAATGCAAAACAATGAGGATGAGAAGGGGAATGCAATGATTTAAGTGGGTTTTTGAATAGATGCATAATATGGATGTAAATGAAGCTGAAACAATGGAGGTTATGGCTTGGCTTGAATGCTTGAGAGTTGGAGTGCAAGATTTTGTGTTTGATGATTGCTGAATGATGCAAATGAGGGAAAATTCCTCTAATTTTAGGCGAAGTTCCTCTAAGAAATGAATGGCTAGGATGAGGCCACCATGGACAAGATCAAGGGCTAGGGTGAGTTGAGAACTCACAAGCCCTCATATCTTGCCATGTGTCTGGTGAGGTGTCAAAAGGGATGTGAGGTGGAGGTACCTTATGGTACCTAGGGATTGGGACAAGATCTCCTCATAAAGGAGGTTCTTGTCCCCATGTGGGTGATGGGAAATATCCACATGGGGAAGAGGAGAGGAATTAAAAATTCCTAAAAATACATGGGGAGAATAAATGTGAAGTTTAAATTCACAAGGGGAAATGGGTTGCCTTCTCCAAAAGGACAAAGCAATTAATGAAGGTTGACTTGGAGATATGCCATAAATGGCATAAGGATTAGGTTGACCTAATCAAATAATTAAGGTTGTACAAACAAGGGATTAGAAGAATTAATGAAGGATTAAGGGCAATTGGAAAATTATGGAGGATGTGACACTAATCTTGATTAGGGATGTGCACATTCTAATAATAGATTAATTAAATTAATCTAGATTAAAGATGAATTATGGAGGATGGGACAAGGAGAGAGAAAAAGGTGAATTTAAAATTGATTTAAATTCATAAATCCAAATGAATAAATTAAATAATTTAAAGTATTTATTTAATTTAGAGAAGAAAGGGGACAAAGGGGTAAAGTATTTAATTATTTAATTAAATACCTTAGGAACATTAGAGATTGGGAATATTAATTAAATAATAAATTATTTAATTAACACAAATGAAGTGTGCGAGATAGAAGAATAAAGGGATGAATTTGACCATATGGGGATGGTCAAATTTGGATGTCTACATTTCCCCTCTTTGAAATACTGTTAGAATAATAGTGTTTCAAAAAAAAATGAAATGCAAATGACTCAATAGAAGAAGGAATAGAAAGTGATGCCCCAATGTGAAAAAAGCTATGTAGGTTGTCTAATCGTAGAAAATGAAGGGAGATGCCTCGGTGCTATAAGGAAATGGCTAGGACAAAGGAACAGAGGAAAATGATAGGGTATGCCCCCTTGAGAGAGCGAGTGGGGAAGAAAAAGGGGCCTCAAGTGACTTCTCAATATGGAGAAATAGAGGTTACCATGCAATAGAGTACGAAAAACCATGAATAATGGCTTTTGAACAGAGGAAAAGGGACAAAGGGGGTGCAAATGGTGGCCCATGGAAGAAAAGGGATTAAATGAATAAAAAAGAAGTTAAATCAAGGGTAAAAATTACCCAAAATTAAAAAAGTTAAAAGAGGCGGAAAAGTTATAAATAGTAATTTTAGAAATTACTATTCACCATTTGCACACTTGGCAGTTGACTCAACAAGAGAAAGAGAGGAAGTGAGTGACAAGGATGGCTGATGAGAATGGTAGTGAGGGAAAAGGATTTATAAATGATGAGATCATGCACCGAGGTGAGGAAGTGTGCTAGTTCTACTACGAGTGTGCGGTACCCTGCCAGGTAATATTGAAAACCCACTTTGTGATTTTGATTTTGATTTTAGATTTTAATGAATTTTAAAATTGGGGATTTCAGGGTAGAGTAGGGAAGGAGTCATGGTAGAGGGGTGAGTTCGCCCATCCATATGGAAATTTTTCCCATTTGTGGCAGTGGGCAACGAAAAAGGTGAATTCGCTAGGCCAAGGGAAATGGCGAATTTGCCCCCCCACAAAAGGGGTGAATTTTTCCAACAAAGGGGCTAGACTAGCAAAAAAATAAGCGAAGTTGATATTTCCCAATATGGAAGCAAATTCACCTATCTAGTGGAAAAGGCGAATTCACCAAGAAGAAAGGCGAACATGTTTGAGGGTGGAGAGAGGGGCGAATTCACCAAATATAGAGGCAGATTTGGGTATGGTCAGGAGGGAAGGGTGAATTTTCTAGCAAGAGAGGAAAATTCGTAGGTGGCCCAAAGAAAGGGTGAATTTTTTGAAATTTAGGTGAATTTGTTAGGAGAAGACAAAAAAGAGAATTTGCTAGGCAGAGGAAAAAGAGGAGAATTTTCCTTGAAAAAGGGTGAATTTGTTGGGGCAGAGGAAAAATAGTGAATTCACCTTGAAAAATGGCGAATTTGTTGGGGCAAAGGAAAAAAGGAAAACTCACCTTGAAAATTGGTGAATTTGTGAAAGGACATAAAAAAATGGGGTGAATTCATCGAAGACCCAAGGCAGGGGAAGAAGGATGGAAAACTGATATACTGTTATGTGTGGATGCAAAACATCGAGACTCTGCGGACACGTGAGAGACACTCAGCGGTTTTGGAGGTGATTATTAGGGTGATGATCGCCCAAGATCATGTCGTGCTAGCTCAGGCAAGGCTACTTCATATGTTGGGATATACCAACATTAGAGTGCAATGGTCACTCCTGACAACATTGATGGAGTGATGGAGCTCAGAGACCTTGACGTTCCATCTCCTGACAAGGAGATGATAGTGACACTAGAGGACATGTGGAGGATGTTGTGGTTGCCCATCGGTGGGCACTTGGTGAGCTAGACATAGAGCTAAGGGAGAGAGTGAGAAAGGAGCCTACAGGTGATCTTTGGATGAGCGGATCTCCCTATCCAAGGGGGAGAGTTAGACTTGGATGTGTGCTTTGGATTGGAGGTGTCTACACTGCCATTGTACCTCTACAAGATGATCAGCGGGATACTACTACCAAACAGGAGTAGACAATTTTGCAGCCTCAAGATTATTGAGGTTGTTAGGCATATTGTGGAGAGGAGCAAGGGAGAGTTTGCATGGGGTCCATGTGTGCTATCTTAGTTGTATTGAGACATGCATGTGGTGTGCTATAGGAGAGTTCTCAACATCACGCATGTGACACTGGTCCAAGTGTGGGCTTGCGAGCATATTAGCGTGGCGAGGCCAAGGGTGCTTAAAGTAGGGGCATAGGATGATACACTACTAGTAGCATACTGGTATGGTACGAAGAACAATTGGTGGCTGCACTACCTTGATTTCAATGACTTAGATGCATGGAGGAGGAGCTTGGATGACTTACAAGAGGATCAGATCATATGGAGACCATACCAGAGGTGGTTTTTGGGTTGGAGATAGGATGAGAGGAGGCACAAGGGATACTTTTTCACAGTATGCTACTTGATCAGTCAAGACCCTCACATTATTGAGCTTCACAAGCTGGATAGGGTGATGAGGCAGTTTGGTGTAAAGCAAGATACCCCTCCAAGGCCCTAGAGGTTTCGGTAGATTACCTGAGAGTGGCTGTGGGGTGATCAGATCATAGGAGATTTTTTGAGGAAAATGTGGGAGGACTTATAGCTAGTGCCATATCTAGGGTGAGGAGGGGTGGAAGATGTAGGGATGATGGTGCGATAATCTACATGGTGGGAACAACACAGACTAAGATGGACAACGACAGTGCACTTGATTGTAGGGGTACTAGGCTACAACTTAGAGGATGAGAGGAGATTGGGTGGATGGAGGAGAGTCAGGAGGAGAGGTGGTCGATAGAGGAGGGGTGGAGATAGAGAAGCTAAGGTAGAGGAGGAGATAGGAGACTGGTGGGCAATGGAGGATAGGGGAAGGCAATGGAGGAGGATGCCCTAGAGGTACACCCACCACTTGAGGATCTAGTGATACTGCTGACAAGAGCTCTAGTGAGATTGAGGATCATAGAGCACAAGGTTAGGGAGTTAGAGGTGGATAGGGACAGGTTGTAGGCTAAGGTGGATAGGTTGCAAATAGAGGGGGAGAGGGACTACATGGCCCTAGTAGATGATGCAAGATGGTGGGTACTAGAGGCACTGGCAGAGATGGATGATGTCCATAGACAGCTAGCAGAGATGCAAAGGGATCTGGAGGAGATGAAGAGGGAGAGGGATGAGTTCAAGAGAGAGCAGGATGAGCTCTGAGACATAACAAAGTGTACAGAGATGACAACTAGAGAGGCAGGTTCAGTACTAGAGAGAGCAGAGGTAGTGATGGCATAGATGTAGACCGTGTAGGATGAGTGGAATGCAATAGAGGCATAGGTACATGCCTTGCAAGATGAGCAAGATGTGACTGCAAAGCATATGTCATGGATGCAGGCATAGATAGACCAACTGAGGATTGCACAAGATGCCTGGGATCAGGAGAGGAGATACCTGGCTAGATTACAAGATAGATATAGGGTAGAGTGGGAAATGGCTAGAGCATAAGTAGTAGAGAGAGATGAGTATATGAGAGAGACTAGTTATTATATGGGGGCCTATTTTAGAGAGGTTCCAGATCTTGCACATAATGTACTGCCATATATCTGAGCAATACCACAAATTCCAATACTGTCATGGTCATTAGGGACACATACGCGAGAGTTCAACAACTATCGAGAGACTCCCTCATGCAGGGGACCAATGCCAGATTCTCCGCAGAGGTCCGATGAGGCCAGTACAGGGTAGGGAGGACAGAGGAGAGGATAGGAGACAAGTTTTTGACAGATGCAGGGTGGATGTTCAGTGGATAGGGATAGAGAACACAAATCTCACAGTACATACTGGATATAGATCATTTATTCATTGATGTATTCTTTGCATTTGATTTAGAGCCCTGTACTTGTATTTTATTCGATGATCATCGATGCATATGATGGAAATGTATATGATGGAATTTATTATGGACTTGGTAATGGAAAAAATATTTTGATATTTATATGATATGTGATAGCCCTTATTGACACTATGTGGTCCTTATGTGTTTGATTATGGATTATTATGATGAGTATGATGCCTATGATATATGCATGCATTTATGATTATTTATGTTTTATGTCTATGTGGATGGCATGGATGAAATGCATTATGCCTAACACTTTATGATGCAGGATGTGATGGATTATTTATGATGGTATATGCTATGGAAATGGGACTAATTTTTTGTGATGCGGGTCATGATGTATGCATGGAATAATCAACAAATGTGATCCAGAAATGTCAATCAGCTCATGTCACATGGACATCTATGTTGTACATTGTACGATCAATTTGCTTCTTAATTCTTATGGGAAATTTTTATAGGCATATTATTATGATTTCACGTATGTTATGAGAATGCAATATGATGGATTGAATGAAAATTGTGATGCAATGCAATGTATGCAATGAGATGGACCAATATGTTTAGAATAATAAATCTAAACAACCTAAAAAGATATTGTAATGAATTGATATGAACATGATATGATAAATGTACATGAGATGAAATGAAATGCAATGAACCTACCATGCTAGATGAGATGACATTGGTGCCATTTGAGCTCAAATTATACTTTAGTATGACATCGAGCAAGATCAATTAATGATTGGATTCACCTGTTTCTATGATGGACATGTTTTTCCTTTTAGTTATGTATCAATCTCATTTTCTTTGCTCATTTTGCACGTCATAGACTAGGGATTTGATAGTAGAGATGACCTTGGTACTGTCGGCGTAATAAATGAATACGACCTACAAGGATGATGGGATTAATATCTAAATTAAATTAGCATGGGCATGAGTGTAAATAAGGGCTTGCGTAGTGATGGAAGCTATTTGTAGGCTCCTTTATTTGCATATCATACTTGCTTTTTCTTATGGCAAGTACTTTCCTTGTAATCATTATTAAAATAAGGGATGGGGGTGTGATACTGCACCTGTCAAAACCATAGGCATCCTAAGAAGAAAAAGAGATGGGAGATGAATGTTTACACAACCAAAATCACTATTCATAGGTTAGAGATAGGATGGATGGAGGATAAATGCAATGCAATGGGATGGAAAATAAAATGAAATCCTAATGCTATTTTCCAATCTTTGAAGTACTGATTTTTTCTATAGCACAAGACACAATATGCCAGAGTATAAGGAACCAAGGCAGATTAGTGTCGAATGCATGAAACAAACACAATAGACAACAAGGCTATCCCAACACCCCAAAGTCATAATGACTTTGATTGGGCCAGACATTGGGATAACCACAAGCACAAAGGATGCCCCAGCGTAAAACAAGACCATAGGGATCTTGGTGGGTACTACGCAGGATAACTAGGAAGAAAAAAAAAGACAAAAGATCAAGATATGCCCCTATGTTTACCAATCAAAGCGTACCATGATATGATGGATCGTGGAAACCCTAACAAGGTATGATAGGAATCTCAAATGATAAAAAAAATTCCAAAAACATCACAAGAAAATAATCAATTTCAAATGTCCTTTGCCATAGGATCAAAATGTGGATGGGATTGATGTGATCTGATTAGGAAGGATGCATCCTGTTAAGACCAAAGATGGAGACTAAACTAAGTGATCGACATGACACAAGATATTCAAGACTGATTGAACCTCATGATACTAGTGAATCTCATTTGTTAAGAACCAGCTAGATAAGGGCATACTCGATGACATAACACAAGACACAAGCTAGATAGACACACCCAAAGACCTAGGGGCTCAGAGGCCGATCAAAGATTAGCCTTGCCTACATGAAAGCGCGAAGCCCTCGTGGTTCAATAAAATACCATGGATAAAAGTGGAAAGTGGATGATGGAGATGAAGATGGATGAAAAAGACTGGATGAAGAAAAGCCTTGGGGGAAAATCAAATGATCGACCTTGTCTATGTGAAAGCATAGGGGAAACGTAGTTCAAAAAAGACTAATGACACAAGATGGGACTAGACAGATGAAGGATGGAGGAATGACATGACAGGACACACAAAAGTCCCAAGGGAATATCCAAATCAGTTTACAAATTATACTATTCCAGATGCTAAAAACTAACAAGGATATTTGTCGAGGAAGACTGCACCCACATTAAGGTGTATGTAGTCAGATTCATTATTAATGACATGATAGGAAGAGACCTAATGAGGACTGACATGATGAAGAACCCTAGGTGAAGGCGAGAGACCAACTGATGACATAGACAGATGACAAAAACTCAGATTGGGATAAAAGCTCAGGATTACAGATAGTAGATGAGGATCTTCCAATGGTCAACCAAAATATTCCAAGTGAGGGATAAGCGGATTCAGATGAAAGGACTGGATCAAGAGGATGCTATGATAGGATGTGAGGATAAGATGGATGGAAGCATAAAGGAACTAGGATGTAAGATAGATAATGATTAATCCCTCTAAGAATGGCACCTGTTACTAGGTTTTCACCAAATGTACTTATCCAAGGTGCCACCAAGGGTGGTTTTCACCATAGGACAGATTATTTCTCTTTACTAGTTTTGGATTTTTTTTGTATTTTTGACCATTTTTTACTCTTTTTTTGGTATTTTTTAGGATAGGATAACCCAACTAACTTAGATGTAAAATCTGTTCAGGTGCATGGTGTTGATAGGCTCCTCTAGGGTCTCCCCTTCAAGTGTAGCAAGCCTATATGCCCCAAATCAATATTTAACCATGACAACATAAGGACCCATGAAATTTTCCTCAAAATTTCCTTTCTTGTCTCCATCTTGTTGAGTATGTTGATTCTCCTTAAGGACTAGATCACCAACATTAAACTGGCGAGGACGAACTTTCTTGTTGAAGCTCCTCCTAAGATGATGTTGATACACTTGAAGATGATTATAGGCCCTGATACACTTTTCATCCAAGAGCTCCAATTGACTGATCCATGCAACTCAAGTGTCCTCATCACTTATGAGATTCTTCAGAGATGTTCTAAGTGATGATATCTCGACTTCGATTGGAAAGATAGCATCGACACCATAAACAAGAGAATATGGAGTGGCACCAGTGGGAGTGCAGATGGAAGTGTCATAAGCCCAAAGGATGTGATGGAGATGCATATTGTAATCTCGACCAGTGTTATTGACCACCTTTTTAAGGATCTTGATAAGAAGTTTGTTGGTTTCCTCTGCTTAAACATTACCCTTAGGGTAATAGGGCATGGACCAACAATGTTGGATATGATAAGTTTCACAAAGGTGTTTCATGAACTAGTTTTTAAATGGCTTTCCATTGTCAATGATGATGGTGGAAGGGATTCCATATCTACAAAGAATATGGAATAGGATGAATTTGGATATCTAAATACCTTTAATTTGGGAGAGTGGAATATCTTACACCCACTTGTTGAAGTATTTAGTGGTGGTGATTATGCAAGTGTGGTCATCAGAAGATGGAGGGTAGATCTTGCCAATCAAGTCAAAATCCCATTAACAAAAGGGCCATGGTGCTATGATAGGTTGCAAATCTTGGGTGGGAGCATGTATCAAATCTGCATGTTGCTGACAAGGTAGGAATTTCTTCATGAAATTGCAAGATTCGTGCTCCATTGTAGACCAATAATAACCAAATCTAAGAATCCTTTTGGCTAAGGCCATGAAATTAGAATGGGCCCTGTTAGCTCTAAAAAATACAGGTTTGAACCAAGAAAGGTTGCCAAGCTTTCACGACATTTGAGGGTAAAAGAACAAGGTTTGAAACAATCAAACCTTCTACTCTTCAGGTGCTACAAGACCTAGGCGGGTGTACCTTTCTGAATAGTGCAGACTTAACTTGTGATTATCCTTCTGAAATGCTTTGTCCACAATGGCAGATGACAGTGAACAAATGAAACCAAACTTGATAGCTACCTTCTGATCTAAATCCTAGAATGCTTAATTAACAGATGTAAAGAGATTAAGTGAATTCAAAATGATGAAATGTAGAGACCAGTGCCTTGTTGGGTATGCGAAGTCAAACAAAATAGAGATGAGCAACTTATTCTGGCAGAAAATCAAATTGTAGGCATATGATCTGTTTATAACTTGTATAAACAATGTAGGATTATGATTACTAAGCTCTACTTTAAGAATCTAGATGAATTCCCCCTTGATTACTATGATCAACAGAAAGGATTTAATCCCCACTTGAGAGAACTAGTCAATTAATCACATAGATACAACAAATGTGCACCGATAAACTGAGAATAAACTTGTTATTTCAATTTAAACAACCAGAAAGAATCATCTTGGAGACAACTTTAGCAATGCTTTTCAATAAATTCAACATACAATTGATACCAGAAACAACCTGCCACACCAGCTGATTTTATTTGAAACCACCATTTGAAATCATGCACATAGTCTCTGAAAAGAGAAAATTATCCTACTGTAGCCATCTAACTACCTACTACTTTTTATCTAAAATATGATGATTCAATTACAATCCGGGTGCATATAAATACACCAGCATATGAAAATAAAACACTTCGAAATATCATATCGGCCCTCCATAGAATTCGGGCTCCAATCGAGCTGGCAAGCAACGGTCAAAATTTCAATTACGTGTCAGCCACAAGATCAAAAATTCTATTATTACTAGTGACAGTCGGCAAGATAGGCCTGAAGGTATGCCAAAGGAAAAATAACGTTGATCGCTCCCTACCAGAGTTCCTTGCCAGTATTCACTGTGACCATCCATTTGTTACACTGAAGTCAAGAAATGTTGCTTAGTTTCGTTATAGCCCGCTGTTGTTGTTGAGATGTCATATAGATTCAAAATGCTTCATCGAAATGTATTTCCTTTATGTGCTTTCCATTCGCTAAGACACAGGATATATCTCGCCAAAAACTCCTTTTGTTCTAATCACTGTCGCCGTAACTCTCATATATCAGGGAAACCTTATACAGACTGTCCCGAGTGTCACCGATTTCCATACATACTCTCTACTTGCTGAGACATAGGAACCATCCTGCCAAAACAAATCCTCATTTTCCTTCTCCAAAACCCTTCGAACTCGGCAAGAAGTCTCATAGAGTTCACCGAGTTACACCGAAAACTCCCAATTCACTTTGTTTCACTATGACCCAAGATAACTCTCACCGAAGGATAGCTCATGCCCATGTATATTGCCATAGCATCCAACCTTTGGGGAGAGGTTACATAGATAGTTCCTTGTTATGCCAAAAGTCACCCGAGATCATTTGTGTTCGCCAAGACACTATAACGAAGCAACACTAGTCATACCAATGGGGACTCCACATGCATAAAGTCGGCGAGACCGAAGGTATCTCGCCGAGACCTTATTTCGATAGCCAAACTCACACTGATAGGGCCCTTTAATTGCCGGTCGGTATAACAAGCCAACATCACCAAGACCTTTCAATGAAAGGTATAGCTCACGCCGATGCACTCCATTAGTTGCCAATAAGTATCTCTTCTGTCGTCGAAACACAAGATACATCATGCCGATAACCTGCAACAAGAAATAGTGAAACATACACAAGTCAGGGAGATAATTGGATACCTATGCCTACATGAACCAGAATGCAAAAATGCATGACACAATGGATTCAAAGGGGAAATATGGAAAAATATGGAGAAAATAGGCACGAAGAGAGGGAAATGCATCAAAGGTAGGACTCACTTGGAGGATTATGAGTAAAATCAACATGTGAAAATATCAAATTTTTACAGTTCTAATAGTGGCTCCGTCTAGGGATGAATGATAGTCAGATCATTGCAAGGATCCAGAATCTTTGGGTAAGCAGACCAGACACAAAATGATGAGCCATTGAGAAAAAATGGAATGAATGGTAATGGAAATGAATGTAGGGAATGCAAGATGGAAATGAAATGGAGATGGATGAAAACCTAAACTACTGTGCATGGAAAATAATTTTAAAGAGGACAAGCAAGAGTTGTCCATGCACTGGCAACCCTTAATCCTCTATGTTGCTTCATCTGTTCTGAGTTGTTACAATCTAAAACTCAAACCAAGCTTTCCCCTATCAAACACCTGGTTTTGCATCGATTTCATCAAATTCTTCTTGAAGATACTCATGCAATCTTTCCTGTCATTGCTATTGCAAGTTCTTAGAGTATCATCATACTTGGTTTGGCCCAAAATCCCTACACCATCCTATAACGCAAATTCTTCAAAATTTTGGGACAGACCCCTGTTATTTTCAACATTCAAGATGCATGCATGTGAAATGCAATATTCGTTATTATCTTCCTCATTGTTATGTATCATAAAGCATTCACTCAGCTAAAAATTTCACAATCAAAGTGCTCCTCTTGAGAAACAAAAGATTCTGTCAGACCAATATTAACTGAAACAAGCGAATCTGAAATCCTATGCACCTCTTCAATATCTCCATTCGGAGACAATACTGGATCATGACTCATGTTTTCAATATCATGCATGTGTGAACCAGTAAAATCTGGAACATTATCATCCTTGGTATGCAGGCAGATGTCTTCTCCACATGAGTTAGAAACTTTACATACCTTATCCTGAATTGAAGAAGACCTTTGATCAACACCAAAAGCATCACCATCATTCCAAGAAATGCACATGGAGTCATAAGAATCTTTACACAAAGACTTTTCACTGTCAAAGCAAAAGTAAGCTAGAGACAAAACCTCAAAATCACCCTGATGTGTATATCTTTGATATTCAAGAGTTAATAAATCTAAAATTTGCTCACAGCTGAGTAAATAATTTTCCATATTTTCATTATTATAATCATACTCATCACTTTTGTCATCATCAAAAAGAGGCCCAGGATCAAAAGAGAATGAAAAATAACGAGCACAGTCACTTGTTCCATAACTTGACACATCACTTTGTTTATCTAAAAATACCTTTTGCTCAACATCAAATGGGTCTGAAAATACCTGAAATTCATTCTAGGGAAAATCTTTGCAAAACATTATCTGATCATCATGCAATGGGCCTGAAAATTTTTGGAAACCATTCTCAAATTTACAAACCTCCTCTTCATCGAATGTATCTTCGTAGCTTTCAACTACAGTTGGAGGCATTGTATATTCAATATCAATATTTCCCATTGCCTCTTCATCCTGATCTTCATAAGAGGTAGAAGAATCCTCTTGCTGCATATCGAAATCCACAGGTGCATCTTCAAATTTTGAATTTTCATTGGATCCCTCATAACACACACTTCCCTCCTTGTCACAATCTGTTATACAAGAAAGATCTCTTGTACCTTCATCTTCACTATGCAAGCAATTACATGAATCATACTAACTTGCACATACCTCATCTTTTATTGGAAGCATTGTTTGATCAATTTCACTACACTCATCAGAAGTACAATCATTGGAATCAACACTGATAGTGTTCTCATACCCTATCTCTTCCATGGCATCAATGAATTTATTCAAGTGACCACATGCACGTTGTATTGACGACCATGACCAATAAGTTGATTCAGGCTTCCATACTTTTATGAATTGAGCAACAAAAAGGGATCTTGTAGGCTTACAGTCAGGAGGCAATTGTATGAAGACACTCATCATCCTATTGTACAGAGAAGTAAAATCTTCTCCTTCATACTTCCTTATGCCAAAAAATGCATCCAAAAGATTTCTGACATATTCATGCATTAGATTGTTGGTTTTGATACATACCTTGCTGTGAATTCTGGCTGATATCTCCAAGTGAATCAGAATTGTGTTTCCCTTGACATTGATCACACTGACATTCTTGATAACTTGCCAATTGCATTTGACACTGATCACACTGGCATTGTTCTTGACATTGATCACACTGACATTCTTGATAACTTGCCAATCTTTGTCCAGGAGGGACTGGATAAGTATTTTCTTGCTCTTGCTGTAAATTCTGATTTTCTTGAATCTCCAATAACCCTTGGGAAGCCCAACTTGGTGCAGATAGATCTCCATATTCCTCAAGAAATCGATCCTGAAATCCTTGTAGAGATTTAATAGAAGCTACCAATAGTTTGTTTAACCAATCCCTAACATCTTCAATAAGTGATATCACAAACAACGTCATATGTAAATCCTCATATGGCATATCCAAACCCTCGATGAAATCATTGAAGCTCCTCAAATGATCCTTTGCAGTGATTGTGTTACTTCCTATAAACTTAGGGACAACGCTTCTCCAATTCATATCCATAGGGTAAGGGTACTGCTGAAGCCCTGTCAGATCGAATTGCTTGATCATTGTTCTATATAGATGGGGAGGGAAAGGTGGGTACATATTTTGTTGTGCATGATATGCACTACATTCATTGTGAAAATTTCCAATTGTATTATCAGGCATTTGAGGAGTCCAATGCCTGCCTGCATTTGTGTATTCGCTCATTCCATATACAAATTCCATTCTTCATCAAGCCTTTTCAGAGTCGCCACCTACTTTTCCAAAAGTAGGAAAATGATTATTTCTGATCTATTCCCCAGCGGAATCACTCTTTCTGAAACTTCTCAAAATATATCTTTCTTTTCAATGACTCTATATGATGGTCTTCAACCGAACCTTCTGATGTTTGTCCCCAGCAGAGTCACCAATTTGTTAGCTCTCAAAAATGTAGGTTTGAACCAACAAAGGTTGCCAAGCTTTCATGATGTTTCAGGGTAACAGAACAAGGTTTGAAACAATCAAATCTTCTACTCTTCAGGTGCTACAAGACCTAGGCGGGTGTACCTTTCTGAATAGTGCAGACTTAACTTGTGATTATCCTTCTAAAATGCTTTGTCCACAATGGCAGATGACAGTGAACAAATGAAACCAAACTTGATAGCTACCTTCTGATCTAAATCCTAGAATGCTTAATTAACAGATGTAAATAGATTAAGTGAATTCAAAATGATGAAATGCAGAGACCAATGCCTTGTTGGGTATGCAGAGTCAAATGAAACAGAGGTGAGCAACTTATTCTGGCAAAAAATCAAATTGTAGGAATATGATCTATTTATAACTTGTATAAACAATGTAGGATTATGATTACTAAGCTCTACTTTAAGAATCCAGATGAATTCCCCCTGATTACTGTGATCAACAGAAAGGATTTAATCCCCACTTGAGAGAACCAGTCAATTAATCACACAGATACAACAAATGTGCATCGATAAACTGAGAATAAACTTGTTATTTCAATTTAAACAACCAAAAAGAATCAACTTGGAGACAGCTTTAGCAATGCTTTTCAATAAATTCAACATACAATTGATACCAGAAACAACCTGCCACACCAGCTGATTTTATTTGAAACCACCATTTGAAATCATGCACATAGTCTCTGAAAAGAGAAAATTATCCTACTGCAGCCATCTGACTACCTACTGCTTTTTATCTAAAATCCAATGATTCAATTACAATCCAGGTGCATATAAATACACCAGCATATGAAAATAAAACACTTTGAAATATCATGTCGGCCCTCCATAGAATTCGGGCTCCAATCGAGCTGGCAAGCAACGGTCAAAATTCCAATTATGTGTCGGCCACAAGATTAGAAATTCTATTATTACCAGTGACAGTCGGCAAGACAAGCCTGAAGGTATGCTGAGGGCAAAATAACGTTGATCGCTCCCTACCAGAGTTCCTTGCCAGTATTCACTATGACCATCCATTTGTTACACCGAAGTCAAGAAATGTCGCTTAGTTTTGTTATAGCCCGTCGCTGTCGTTGAGATGTCATATAGATTCAAAATGCTTCATTGAAATGTATTTCCTTTATGTGCTTTCCATTCGCTAAGACATAGGATATATCTCGCCGAAAACTCCTTTTGTTCTAATCATTGTCGCCATAACTCTCAGATATTGGGGAAACCTTATACAAACTATCCCGAGTGTCACCGATTTCCATACATGCTCTCTGCTTGCTGAGACATAGGAACCATCCTGCCAAAACAAATCCTCATTTTCCTTCGCCAAGACCTTTCGAACTCTGAAAGAAGTCTCATAGAGTTCATTGAGTTACACCGAAAACTCCCAATTCACTTTGTTTCACTGTGACCCAAGATAGCTCTCACCGACGGATAGCTCATGCCCATGTATATCGCCATAGCATCCAACCTTTGAGGAGAGGTTACATAGATAGTTCGTTGTTATGCTGAAAGTCACCTGAGATCATTTGTGTTTTCCAAGACACTATAACAAAGAAACACTAGTCATACCGATGGGGCTTCCACATGCATAAAGTTGGCGAGACTGAAGGTCTCTCGCCGAGACCTTATTTCGATAGCCAAAATCACATTGATAGGGCCCTTTAATTTCCGGTTGGTATAACAAGCCGACGTCACCAAGACCTTTCAACGAAAGGTATAACTCACGTTGATGCACTCCATTAGTTGCTGATAAGTATGTCTTCTGTCGCCGAAACACAAGATACATTATGCCGATAACCTACAACAAGAAATAGTGAAACATACACAAGTCGGGGAGACAATTGGATACCTATGCCGACATGAACCAGAATGCAAAAATGCATGACACAATGGATTCAAAGGGAAATATGGAAAAATATGGAGAAAATAGGCACGAAGAGGGGGCAATGCATCAAAGGTAGGACTCACTTGGAGGATTATGAGTAAAATCAACATGTGAAAATATCAAATTTTTACAGTTCTAACAGGCCCCACAAACACCACTATGTACCTCGTTTAATGCAGTGTTGGCTTTTGATTCGTTGAGACACCTAAGTAGAGTTCCATCAGACCCATGATGATAAAGTGTATCTCCCATGATGGTATAGTGGGATGTACATTGGATGAAGGATTTACATTGGTTTTGTGTAAGATTAGGAGGTAGGATGTTATCACATAGATAGGTGTAAATGTCATGATACTAGGGTGACTCAGTACCTACGATGTCACACACCATCTCACTCTTAGGGATATGATATTCGAGGATTAAAATTTGTTCGACAAGGAACACATAGTATGTTCGATCTTTAGGCATATCAATGAGGGAACCGATCATAGCCATTGCATCTATTGCCTTATTTTAAACTCTAGGAATCTATTCAAACTGGATGAAGGTGAAGTATTTCTTAAAGTCATATAACATGTATTTGTAGGGTAACAACTTGTCGTCCTTTTTTTGAAACTCATTATTGACTTGTTTGATAATCAATTGATAATCACCAAAGATTCGTAAACAAGCGATGTTCCATTGAATGGTAATCCTAAGACCAATGATAAGAGCTTCATACTCTGCAATGTTGTTTGTGCATGGAAATGCTAGCTTGAATGACTTTAGGATGTAATCACCTTGTGGGGTGATGAATAAGATACCCGCACCAGCTCCATTATGTGCATATGACCCATCAAAATAGAGCATCCATGTAGCTACATCTATGACTGTGAGGACCTCTTGATCAGGAAATTTGGCTATCAAAGGATATGCATCCACCAAAGGAGCATCTTCCAATTGATCTACTATTACTTGTCCCTTGATCACCTTACAATCCACATACTCTATGTCAAACTCGCTCAGTAACATGACCCACTTAGCCATGCGGCCAATTGAAGAAGTTCTAGACAAAAAATACTTGAGTGGATCAACTTTTGATATTAGCTTCATAGGGTGGCTGAGCATATAATGGAAAATATTTTGTGAACTAAAGACTATGGCTAGACAAGATTTTTCCATCAAAGAATAGTTGAGTTCATATCCCACTAATATTCAACTAATGTAGTAGATCGTGTGTTCTTTAGAGGACTCATTATGTTGAGCTAATAATGCCCCCAATGCAACAGAAGTAGCTAAGATGTACAACAAAAGTGGTTTGCCTGGAATAAGAAGCATGAGGATGGGTGAATGAACCAACTACTTCTTAATTTTTTTGAAGCCTTGCTGACATTCTAGATCCCACTTAAATGTGGTATCTTTATGTAGAAGATGGGTGAATAATTGGCACTTGTCAGCTAGTTAGGCTATGAACCACCTAATAGACTGTAGCTTCCCTTGAAGGCTTGTCAATTGCTTGAGATTATACGGTGGGGGAATTTCCATGATTGCTTTGACTTTAGTTGGATCTACCGCTATAACCCTTCTAGAGATGATGAATACCAATAGCTTTCTGGATGTAACCCCAAACACACATTTCTTCAGATTCAGACACAGCTTGTAGTGCTCTAACTACTCAAAAAATTTCTTCAGGATCATAGGGTGTTCTTCTC
Organism: Sequoia sempervirens; assembly: GCA_007258455.2. Classification (NCBI taxonomy): domain Eukaryota; kingdom Viridiplantae; phylum Streptophyta; class Pinopsida; order Cupressales; family Cupressaceae; genus Sequoia; species Sequoia sempervirens. Next base: position 9,496,061 of record VDFB02072274.1, on the reverse strand, counting down.
TTGTTTTTCATTTCCCCAATAGGTCATCAACATAATCCTCCATTATGATGTGTATAAGGTTATGGAAGATGACATTCATGGTGCACTGATAAGTTGCCCCCGTATTCTTAAGTCCAAAGAGCATGATATTGTATAAAAAGGTACCCCAAGGAGTGGTGAAGGGAATTTTATGTTGATCTTCTAGTGTGATCCTGATATGATTATAGCTAGAGAAACCATCCATAAGGGATAGCATCTCATGTCCCATGGTGAGATCAACTAGCATGTCGATATTTGGCAAGGGGAAGTCATCCTTGGGACAAGATTTATTGAGATCCTAGAAATTTTAACAAATCCTGGTGTTTCCATTTGGCTTGGACACAGGAACTATGTTGGATATCCAGTTAGAATAGTCAATAGGTCTGATGAACCCAACTTCTGATAGTTTTTTCAACTCCTTATTGACGAGCAACGCCACCTGAGGATGCATCTTTCTCAATTTCTATTTAATGGGTTTGGCATCTGGATGAACGTTCAAATGGTGTACCACTAATGCAAGATCCAGACTTGACATATCTAAATAGGTCCACACAAAATTGATGATTCCATATTTTATAAAATGGATGATGATAGAGTGCTCTTCTTCTGATAAGGACTTGGCTACATACATGATCTTAGGATTTTCTTTGGTTTCCAAGTTTACTTCCTATGTTTCTTCAATTAGAATAGAAGATTGTTCAGACAATTGAGTTCCCACAAGGGGAAGATGAACATCCCCATCCTCCAGTGCCTCGTCGAGGTTTTCACTATTGGATATAACCTTTATTTTTACTTTTTCTGAGTCAGGAAGTGCCTCAGAGAGGTTTTCAGTAGATGACCCTTTTCTATTTTGTTGCTTCTTATTCTTGTGGTTAGGGCATTCATCCTCCCCAAATCCCATGAGATGCACATAAGTATCCACTGATGGAAAGGTGTCAACATGTATACTACCTTGTAGGTCTTATTCAATGAGCTCGGGATGGTGAAGGGAAAGGCTGATAAAAAAAATGGATAGGCAATCAAACATGGAAGAGAGGTCCACGTCATCGTATGCAAGTATGATGGACTCTTCCTCGGGTATGTCTTCAAGGAGACCATTGTCCACACTAACATTATTAGAAGTAATAGTGGATGGCATAGGACCCTTTTTCTTTGTTTCATGGCCTAAGCCCAAGTGTTTTGGTCATATAGGAGTGTCAACAATCTGTTGTCTTCCTTGTTCTTCTATATCGAGGCCCCCCCTTAATAATTATATTTTTTGGCTAACTTAGAGGCATGCAGATACGTCTCTTAGAATTATTCCTTAAGGGGTGGGAAAGGTTCAAGCTCCTTGTAGTATATCCATTGACTAATGTCATCCTTTTTTGTATCTCTTCTTATTCCAGGAGATCGGAAAGTGTTGGACCCCACATTCTTAAAACTCAGAGTGATTGTCTTATCTTCTTGCTTTAGGTGGACTGAGAGGGTTGGCCGTACATATGAGGTGAGGGTGGCATGGTTGCCACATTTAAATTTGTGCACATTTTAGTACTCACCACAACCTTTGTCTATGATCTAGACTTTGGTGATTGTGGAGTTAGATGTGGAAGATGAAATGGATGATGTGGTGGATAGCGTGTTGGAATATGGATGGGATGATGATTCCTAAGGTTTCCCCACTTCCACTCCTGGAAATTGGTGAGATTGAGGGAAGGAAGCTTCTAACGCATGACAATACTCAAATGGTTGTGGATCAACATGTATTGTTACTTCCATCCCATTAAATGGGAACTTTAGGCATTGATTGTAAGTGGACGGGATGACTTGCATGGCATGGATCCATGGGTGGTGAAGAAGAAAGCTATATGGAAGGTCCAAATCAAGGACATGGAAAGTAGTGTACTGTACAATAGGACCAACCTGAATTGGAAGAAAAATGATTCCCTCAAAGTCATGTTTTGCATTGTCATATGCCTTGATGTTAATAACCTGATTGTTTAAGTCAGCATGGGTGTAGCCTACCTATTTTATGAAATTTAATGTATAAAGATTTAGGGCATAGCCATTATCTACCATGACCCTTTCTACTTTATGTCAGGCTACGAGGACCTCAATATGGAGGGGATGGTTGTGGTTCGAATCAATGCAAGGCATATCATTTTGACTGAAGCCTAGCTGATATGTGGCTAACAAGTGTCCTACCAAGGCTTGGAATTGGGTAGGATCTATATCGTTGGGAACATGGGTATCCTATAAAACTTTGGTTAGGATTTCTTGATGAATAGGAGAAGACTTAAGAAAAACTAGGATAGATATTTGAGTTAGATTCTTTCCTCGGTGATCAATAATACTATACTAAGAGCTTATAGGGGGTGGTTGGGTTGATGTAGAGGCTCTAGGGATGGTGATGCGAGTGCAGCGGGTCATGGCAACACACTGTGAGTCTTTGCCTTTGACACGTATCATAGAAACACGAGGCTCTACCTGACTAATGCACATGATGATGCCATCATAGTTATATGGCACATTCTTGTAACTGATGTTATTTGTTGTTGTTACTTGACTCAAGATTTGTATTAGATGTACTAGCACCCTAATTATGTTTCGAGAAGGTGTTTTGATATATTTGAACTTGAGCATTGGATGGTGGGCCCTAGTTGGAATCCACTTGTATATCACCCCAATCTATAAGATCTTGGATGTATGTTTTTAATCCCTGTCATTTGTTTGTGGAATGCCCTTTGATCTTGTGAAAGTCACAATATTCATTTTTATTGTACTAGGCAGGTTTGGGATTAGACTCATCAAAAGGTTTGGTCACAGGATATGTGACTAGATAACTTGCTTGAAGGAGTTTATTAAAGACGATAGTTAACGATTCTCCCAATTGAGTGAATTGGCATTTATTGTTCTCCCAATTATTCTAATTGGACTGTTGAGGAGGATGAGGTTCCCCCTATGGCACTAATATGACATTGGAAATGGATGGTTGATTAGAGACATATTGTGTCCTCTAGGAGGTATTGGATACCTAAACATGCTCGGTGTCAATGACACCATCATTGGCAACGTTCTTTTTCTTGTTCCAGTAACGATACTTATCCCTAGACAATTTTTCCTTATCAGGATTATAAATTTTGATTTTTCCCTTTGCAATAAGCACTCTCTCAATGATAGGACCCTTTTCTATGACCTCTACAAAGGTTTTGACACAATGAAGATTGAGATTATGTGTAATATCTAGATGAGCATTTTCTATTAAGAGGGTCACCATGTCCTTTTCACTAAGAGGAGACTTCATGAGACTAGCCAAAGCGTGTCACCTTTGCAAATAGCTTTTGAAAGTCTCTCCTTCATGTTGTTTTTCTTTTAGAAGATCTAGGGTATCGATATCCTTCTCTATATTGAAGGAGAATTGTGTAACAAATATTTCTGAAAGATCTAGAAAGGAAGAGATTGATCCCTTTGGAAGAGTCATGACCAATCAAGAGCTACCCCCGTTAGACTCCTAGGGAATAACCGCAAGAGGTAGTTGTCATTATGTAGGAATTCTTGATAGTGGGAGTAGGACTCCTTAAGGTGGTTCTTTGGGTCCTTAGTTCCTTTATACTTGTCAAATTTGGGCATTTTGAAATGCTTTAGGAAAGGAACAAGGGTGATTGAGGGATCCAATGGATAGGGACAAATTTCTTCAAACTTGAAAGACTTTTTAGATGTCTCGGCTTGCAAGTCCTTCAATGTGACTTTGACCTCTTCCCACTCCTTATTAGCGGGTGTTGATGGAGGTGGATTAGATGGATTGGATTGAGTATAAGGAGCATATTGTTGGTAGGATGAAGATGGAGCTGAAGTGGTTTGATCGTATGTTGGAGGAGGCGTATATGGAGGCATTTGCTAATACTAATTGGTATAGGTGGGTTGTGGTTGTGGATTGATTTAGGATTGATGATAGGATGATATATTTTGGTAATATGAAGTGGATGCCCCTTGCTAATATGGTGGAGGCATTTGATAATAGGAGGTGGAAGCACCTTCTTGGTATGGCAGTTGTTGGTAGGATGGTTGTTGTTGGGAAGCATAATAAGGATTGGATTGATAATTATAAGCAACGTATTGTTGGGAAGCATAATAAGGATTGGATTGATAATTATAAGCAACGTATTGTTGGGAAGTGTATGGAGGTTGTTGTGGATTAGGCTGCTGATAGGAGACACATTGTTGCGATTGTGAAGGGGTACCATAAGGCGGTTGTTGTTGAGAGTGTTGTGGATTGTGATATGCATAACTAGGGTTCAGATTTGATACAGTAGGTTGTGCATAGTAAGTGCTTCGTGGATGGTACAAGTACTGAGCAACAATATTGGGGGTAATTTGGTGGGATTGTTGTTACTGTGTTTGGATTTGCGTTTGTTGAGGAGGTAGTTGATATGATGAGGACTGCATGTAAAGGGGTCAAGATGGGATTTGGGTTTGTTGAGGGACCGACGGTTACTGGAAGGATGGGTTCTAATGTGATATTTTTTGATGCGAGGGAGCTTGTGACTGATGAGGGGGTTGAAATAGATTACCCTACTGCTGATGCGGGGGTGGTTGTTGTTGTTGCAGGACTAGGATATTTTGATGTTGAAGTTGTTGATGAGGTGGTTGAGATGGGGTTGCAGTATGTTGTGGTGGTTGTGACGAGGTTTGTTGCAGTGTTTTTTGTAGATTACCTTGTGGTGGCTATGAAGATGAGATATTGCTATGTGGAGATTATTGAGACATAAATGGAGGTGGTGGTAAGTGGCAAAAGGATTTCCCCAGTATTAATTGGTTGTTGACCTAGTTGATTAGGTGGAAGAGGTGGTATGGATAGCATGGGAGTCGGGCCTTGTGGGACATTTAGAGGTGGAAATGGAGGAAGATTTTGTGGCATACCATAAGCAAGGGGATCATTAGGATTAGGTGATGCTCTAGTGACTAAAATCGGAACCCGAGGGATGTTGGCGACTTGATAGAGCATGACATTCCCAAACCCAGGTTGATACCAATTATCCACAGGTGGACCTTTGGGGATGTAATAATTTCTTGAAATGTTCTGTGAATTTTGAGGATCTTGGGATACCGGGTATGCAAGTAGTGTGATATTGACATATTGTGATAGATCAAACCCAGCCGATGGTTTGACTCCTTTCATGATTAGGGTGGAAATAATTTTATCCCCATGCTCATTAAGGAGGTGATCAATCATTTGGAGATTGGTGGGATTATTGAGGTATTCATCAACTGTAGCGTTAGGTTGGATGACCATGATTTCATTAGCAGGAGGTGATGTGGTATGGACCTTAGTGTTGGATTGTGATGAGCCATCATTGTTAGGATCCTAAGGAGTGTTCGTCTGAGTACCTTGGGCTTGTTGGTCTACCATAAGTTTCTTTGCTTGCGATCAAGTGGTAACGGGCATGAAAATGCAAGACTACTAGGATGACCTAAGATGAGAGGCTATATTATATGATGTAGTGAAGGGATGACCTAAGTGATGATTAGAGGATTGATTGGAATAGATGAAGGATCAATTAATTAGATGGATAAGACAATTGATAGGATTGGATGATTGATTGGATAGGATGATGAGACAGATTCTAAACCAAGTTCAGAGATCAAAATGGGTGACATAAGGTGCTGACAATTGGATTAAAGGATGGAAAGGATGATTAAGACACTGAATCTACCTTAAGATGGAATCATATTGATTGGGTCAAAGATGATGGCTGACTCAAGATGGATAATGATCCCAAGTAGGTGTGAAGGATGATGATCGGGATCAGGCACTTAAGCCAACTTGGATAAAGATCTCTAAAACATAGTATAGGGGATTGGGGTTGATAAACTAATCAAGGATATGCAATCTAGGGATGTCCTAGGACAATGAACCTATATGATTTGACTAAGGATTCAATGACTTTTGGAAAATGCAGAAAGATGAAAATGATGATTACAAGCAAATGGATAATGATAAAAAAAAATTGATCATGACAAAGGACTCAGAAAACAATAGGCTTTCAAGGGCCAGAAGGATTCACTCTCTAGAATTTGTATGGGAAATGGATATTCGTTTATGTCAAGAAAATTTTCCTCTCTATGTCAGAACTTCTCCTATCTAAGGGGAGAAAAATTGCCTCTGTGTTGAGAAAAGTAACCTATTCTAAAGACTCAAATTTGCAAATGTCTGAGGTCAAACAAGAAACATGCAAATTTGGGATGCAAATTCACCTATCTCTAAAGGACACACAAGAAACAGGTGAAGTCACGATGCAAATTCACCTATATCTAAGGGACACACAAGAAACAGGTGAAGTTCTGATGCAAATTCGTCCTATCTTTGAAAGACACACAAGAAATGAGAAAAGTAGTGATGCAAATTCACCTATCTCTGAAGGACACACAAGAAATGGGTGAAGTTGGGAATCAAATACACCTAACCAAATGAAAAAATTTCCTCTAGTGAATGTGGGATCGCCTAAAACTAGGGAAATGGGTGGACTAGATTTTCAAAATCACCTAACGGGGTGACAAATTTGCCTATTCCTTGAATTGTACGGATGGGGAACAGACTCGCCTATTGGACAAACAGATTCACCTATTCTAAGGATATGGATAGATAGGATGACTCAGACTGAAAAATGGGATTGCTCATGTGGATAGTAAGTTTTCCTTAGGAGAGGACAAATTCACCTATTCTATGGAAAATGGGCGAATTCGACGGATGATGACTGGCAGGATGACTCGAACTAAAAAATAGGATTGCCCCTGTGGATAGCAAGTTCACCCTTGGAGAGGAAAAAATAGCCTATTCTATGAAAATGGGAGAATTCAATGGATGACGAATGACACAAACTCACCTAAAGGCTAGGAAAACTCGCCTATTCTAGAGAACGGGAAAAAATAGGGTCACCTAAAAAGTGACCCACATGAAAATTCACCTTTGACAAAGATGAAATCACCTAAAGGGATGGCCTAGACTAGACTCAGACATGGAATTTCCCTTTTGCAAGGAAAAATTGCCTGTCTATAGTGCAAATTCGCCTCTGGAAGGGGAAAATTTTCCTTTATATGTAGGGGCCGACTATGGCAAAGGACAACAAACATGGAAAACAATAGATAGAAGGATGGACTGACTCGACTAAAAATAAAAGCATTGGTATCACACAATGAAGACACGCTAGGTAGCACAATCCTAAAATTAGTGTTGAAAGTTTACAAACTTGATGTAGGCCCACCAACTTGAGTGGACAACCCAAGGTTAATACTCCATGATACTGAAGTGGTTCTCTGGATCACCCTTTCTCATGAAGGTGAATAGCTAGCATTCTGGTGGCACGGGGTCACCAACAAACACCATGGGCTCACCTTCACACCCTCTTTTGAGGACTATCATAGTACACCATGAGGATTTTTATCTCAACCCAAGGGAGTACGTGGTCAGTAACTTCGGGGTACGATGTGCATCCCTTGCACTACAACAAGCCGTAGCTAAAACACAGGTCTCTATCTAGGTTGAACAAGGCTATCTCATGCGTCCTTGATATATGCTAGGTATGTGAGGCACAACTATGAACACCAGCCTATCACAAGCATCGATCAGGAGCCCCAACGAGGTATTGGAAGGTTGGACTAACCCTGGACATCTTATCTAGGTATCACCCTAGCTTCGACGCTTTGCTAAACATGGCATGACTAGATTGGGGTACAACTTTAGTTCTGCCCCCTTTATATACCCCGTCAGTAACACATGGTTGGGATTATACCTCAGGTAATGAAATCCCAGGTAGGTCCCACTAAGGTAAGAAGATACTATAAATTTTGGCTAGTCCCCAGGCTCGCACATAGTGCAAGGGGAGAGCATAGACGCACTAGCACCTCCTAGGTAGACTAGACTAGAGTAAATTGTCATTTCTCATCACCCAAGATCATTGAAAGGCACAAGGGGATTGGATACATCAACAGTCCACTCTTAAGCACAACAAAAAAAGTATATTGACCCTTTAATTAATCTGTGTGCCTAGCTAGTATAAAAATCAACAGACAGACCATCTAAAGGGGTCTTTGACCAATCATCCTATAGAAAATACATCAGTAATTTTGATCACTGATCTTGGACAAATGAAAGACAAGTTGCTACAAAAATTGTTAGTGAAATGCCACACTCAAAAATAGATAGGTTAGCAAGTCAGTAGCCAAAACTGAAACCAAATTGAAGTTGGAAATTGAAAATTTTAGTTTTGGGTTCACCTCAAATTTGCCTCTATATGAGGCAAATTCTCCTGTTCTCTTGATCAAATTTGCTTGTTTTGGGAGGATGGGAAAATTTTCTTTCACCTTTGTTCTGGAAGATAGACGAATTCACTTTCACCTTTGTAACTCAATCACTTTCACCTATTTTATGGGGACCATTGCAAGTTCGCCTCTGATACAAGAAAATTCGCCCATGGTTTCAGATTCGCCCCTTTTCACAAAAGGGAAAATTATCTTTTTCCTTTACTGCCTACAAACTCGCCTCTATAACTGGGAAGTTCACCTGTCAAGGCAGATTCGCCCTTGCATGTAAAATATGAACTTGCAAAATGTGAAACAACAAACGTGAAAGTATAGACCCATGACGTGGGTCCCACCAGGCATGCCAAAATTGTGTGCAGGTGAATTCATAGTCTAGAAATGCAAAACAAACAAAATTCACATGAGGAAAACACAAAAAAAAACTCAACGATTAGCCTAGCTGAACTTGAACAAAATGAAATACAAAAGGAAATGTGTTACCTTGTCCAAGTTGATGACTTGGCTGGCCCTATTGAATCATTTGATTGTGTGCTCCTTTGGATGGAAAATAGCCTAAAACTTAATGAAAAACAATGAGGATGAGATGGGGAATGCAATGATGTAAGTGGGTTTTTTTATAGATGCACAATATGGATGCAAATGAAGCTGTAACAATGGAGGTTATGGCTTGGCTTGAATGATTGAGATTTGGAGTGCAAGATTGTGTGTTTGATGATTGTTGAATGGTGAAAATGAGGGGAAAATCCTCTAATTTTAGGGGAAGTGCCTCTAATAAATGAAGGGCTCAGATGAGGCCACCATGGACAAGATCAAGGGCTAGGGTGAGTTGAGGACTCACAAGTCCTCACATCTTTCCATGTGTCTGGTGAGGTTTCAAAATGGAGGTGAGGTGGAAGTTACATTATGGTACCTAGGGATTGTGACAAGATCTCTTCATAAAGGTCCTTGTCCTCATGTGGGTGATGGGATGTTTGAGGAATTTAAAATTCCTCAAATATCCACATGGGGAAGAGGAGAGGAATTAAAAATTCCTAAAAAGACATGGGGAGAATAAATGTGAATTTTAAATTCACATGGGGAAATGGGTTGCCTTCTCCAAAAGGAGAAAGCAATTAATGAAGGTTGACTTGGGGGTATGCTAGAAATGGCACAAAGATTAGGTTGACCTAATCAAGTAATTAAGGCTATGCAAATAAGGGATTAGATGAATTTATGAAGGATTAAAGGAAAGTGGAGAATTATGGAGTATGTGACACTAATCCTGATTAGGGGTGTGCACATCCTAATCATAGATTAATTAAATTAATCTAGATTAAAGAGGAATTATGGAGGATGGGACAAGGAGAGAGAAAAAGGTGAATTTAAAATTGATTTAAATTCATAAAGCCAAATGACTAAATTAAATAAATTAAAGTATTTATTTAATTTAGAGATGAAAGGGGACAAAGGGGTAAAGTATTTAATTATTTAATTAAATACCTTAGGAACATTTGAGATATGGAATATTAATTAAATAATAAATTATTTACTTAATGTAGATGAAGGGTGCGATATAGAAGAATAAAGGGGATGAATTTAACCATATTGGTGTTGTCAAATTTGGATGTCTACAGGGCACAAAATAGGACCATGCCTAGTGTAAACATACCCATTCAGATGCGTTGGAATAGTTTGTTTGGTCACACAAGTTGCAAAACGAAAGCTACACCACTTTGCAACTTTACACTACTTACATTTAATACTTTTTTCATCAAGTGAAAATTCGACACCACAGGAAAATGACTCTGATATAACAAAAAATAAGAGAGGTTATTGTAGAGGGGCCCAATACGATCTCGTAGGCTCAAACAGAGAGTTTGTAATCATCACAGTTTTCAAGTAATAGCCCATCAAAGATTGTTTCCCTTTTGCACTTTGGACCCTTAAGGGATCGAGTCGGTTGCACGTAGCTTAGAGTGATTCAACATGTTTAGGAGAAAAAGAGGACTATGCCTAGTGTAAACATACCCATCCAGATATGTTGGAATAGTCTATTTGGTCACACAAGTTGCATAACAAAAGTTGCACCACTTTGCAACTTTACATTGCTTACATTTGACACATTTTCCATCAAGTGAAACCTAGACACCATGGGAAAACGATTCTGAGATAACAAAAAATGAGAGAGGTTATTGTATAGGGACCCAACATGATCCTGTAGGTTTAGATGGAGAGTTCATAAGCATAACTATTCCTGACTAATATTTCATCAAATATTGCTTCCCTTTTAAACCTTGGGACCCTTAAGGGATCGAAGCGATTGCACATATCTCGAAGTGATTTGGCATGTTTGGGTGTGAAAGAGGACCATGCCTAGTGTAAAATTACCCATCTAGACGTGTTGGAACAATCCATTTGGTCATATGAGTTGTAAAACAAAATTTGCACCACTTTGCAACTTTACACTACTTGCATTTGACACTTTTTCCATCAAGTGAAAATTGGACACCACGGGAAAATGACTCCGAGATAATAAAAACTGAGAGAGGTTATTGTACAGGTGCCCTACATGATCTCGATGCCTAAATAGAATTCCTGTAGTTGACACAGTATCTGGGTAACAGGCCATCAAAGATTGTTTCCCTTTTTCAATTTGGATTGTTAAGGGATTATGTTGCATGAATTACAAATGTTTGAGGGCAGCAATAAATTTCAAAATTTGAGTAAATCTCATTACAAATTTTTATTTGAATAGACTATATGCTATATTGATATTGATATATAATCATTAGGTTGATTTTTTTTAATAAATGAATTTTTTTATAATAAGTTAGTCAATTGGTGCTAGTTATAATAAGGAGAGAATAAAAGAAGAAGAAGAAATTGATTAGTGACCATCAATGGTTATTACACTCACTATATTAATAATATGATGTTTACAATAAAATAAGATTTATTTGGCTTTCCTAATTCTTTTGTTTGTGCTAATATTGTCTAATATGCTTCATACACTGTTCTAAAACCCAATTTCTTGTACTTGTAGGAAGAATGCCTTAGGTACTCCGTTCTCACAATTTTTTTACAATTTCACTCATCACTCATACATTCAATATTCTCTTATAATATCTACATCATAGGTGCTCATGATAAGGTTAACTTCAAATTAATAACTTGAGATTCCCTCACTAAGCTTCACACGCTCTTTTATAATGGCTTCAAATTAGAATTGAGATTTGTCAAGAACATCAAAATAAGGATGTTGCATTTCTTTTTTGGATGAGATTCTCTTGGATGGATCTTAAGTTAGAATTTTCTACAAGGATACACCAATCAATCTTTAGTAGTTTACTTACAAATAGGCAAAGTAAAAGAAGAAAAAGAAACAGCATCCAAAATGGAAATGAAATGAAAATAGATGGAAGGCACTTATAGACAACAAATCCACACCATTTGGTTCCAAGTCAAGAATATCACGAAATAGATCTTGATGCTTCCATTGAGGATAGGCACGCCAGTCTGTCAACTTAGTCACTCCTGGTCATACATCTTCATTGGAAGTTCCAAGATACGTATTGCACACAACACCTCTTATGAATAGAATAACTTGAAATTCAAGATGCTCTTATAATGTCTACATCATAGGTGCTCATGATAAGGTTAACTTCAAATGAATAACTTGAAATTCCCTCGCTAAGCTTCACACACACTTTTATAATGGCTTAAAATCATAATTGAGGTTCAACTCAAGATCATCAAAATAAGGATGTTGCATTACTTTTTTGGCTGAGATTCTCTTGGATGGCTCATAAATCAACATTTTCTGCAAGGGGACACCAATCAATTTTTAGTAGGTTACTTACAAATAGAAAAAGTAAAAGAAGATGATATAAGCATTAGATGATAGGATTAACATCGTAGCATTGGCATCATACAAATTAATGTGCATACAATTATAAATTAATTAGAACCAATGTGCATACTTACAAATTAATCCAATGAACCATCTAGGTTTGCTCTACTCTTTATTGTGTCAAGTATTGTCTCATGGTCAGACTCATGGACCTTCCACAAGGTCTTGTTCAAAGGTCTACCCCCATATTTGTTCAAATGAAAATTGGATGCCATGACAAGGTTTGAGTAATGAAGAATCTTCCAATGCATGTCAAAGTCCTAAAACAACCAATATTTAACACTCGTATGTGGGTACCTTCTAAGCCATGTTCTAGTAACAACAACTGAGCCTATAGGGTATTTGATGTTTTCTCTATCTATAACTGGGGTCTCCAATTTCTTTTTGGCCTCAACACAACATAAGTAATAGTTTGTTCCCTCTTCCTTGTCTTCATTTGAAATAACTGCATAAACATGCCCTACATTGATATGTGTAGAAAATCTCTTGAAATTAGTCAACATTACAAATACACTACAAAGTAAGATAATAGTAGGAATTTCAAAAACTAAGAAAGTAGATATATTACTTGGTTGAACTAGATCTGATATGTGGTCAAATTCGACTGATGAATCCATTTGTGTTAGTTCCAATGCCATCAAAGGGAGATATGTGTGAGTGGGCTAAGATAACTTAACAACCATTTCTCAACCCACTCCTTTGACTCACAATCATCACAGGCTTGCATTATACATGAAGAACAAAAGCATGTTATCTTCTGTGTATTGATACTCCATGAACCTACATCTAAGCTAAGGAAAGAGTGTAGCTCACTCGATCCTGTTAGTATACAACAATCCTCATATGGTGCAATGTCAGATCATCCATCAACCAAAAAAATATACGAACTGAAGATGTACCTTTATTACCTCAACCCATCAAAGCATTACACCACTCGACAATTGATTTTGCATCTATCAACTTTGCATTGTCTTTATACTTTAACTCTTCTTGTGCTAATGCTCTTTCCACACATGCTCCTACACCATCATGATCCCCCTTTCCATGCTGACCTCAAAAAAGTTCCACATATGTCAAAAACCTATAATTACATGCATCCTACACAACCAGTAGAACATGCGCAAGTTCTTAAACTATGTTGCATAGTTACCTCACCATATTATATTTTGACCATATGCTATGCCCCTCTAAGCCAAATCATTGTAGAACATCTAGAAGCAACCTTGTATGAATTATGGAGAATGTGTGCAATCATCACTAATATAAAAGTGATACTCCCCCAATACCTTCATTTGGTCCTTTGTACTATCAACTGCATGAATGAATGTTATGTGCACAAATATTGAAACCTCTGTGGAGTTGTAATATTGTGACTACACCTCACATTTTGGTTGTAGAGTGTAGTTCTCTACAAATTCAACCACTGAAACTATGCTTCCAACTAGAAAGGTGTCCTTGCATAGCTTGAATTGCGTGTCTATCCATCTAGATCTATGGGTATGCCTTGCATACTCATACACTATATTTTCATGAAACGTGGACATAAACTGATACACTAGTATTTACTGAATAACCAAATCACACCTTTTTTCTTGATTACCATATTTTGTAATGTATGCCACTGTTTATACTTCCTGAACTCTACTAGTTTTTGTCCCACCTCATCTGTGCTTTCCATATGTTGACATACTAGCATACGCTGCAAGCCGCCACAACACTGACATGAACCATCTAAGCATAGTGTCCTGTAGAATATTTGACTATCCTCTATTTCACATAATTTTTTTTATAAGAACTCTCTTGAAGATGTTGGTGGGGCTTGTATGCCACAATCCTGCAAAACATTGTTAGTATGCAAATCTAAATATATAGAACAATAAACATCATAATGGTTAGAGAATTCAATATGTAGTCTACAACAACAAGTAGTGCGTGTGTGATTTATCTTGACATAAAAAGGTTTAATCATTTCAAAATATCTTTGAAAAATACTAATTTGAGGATAATCTTGTTGAAATTTATGAAAAAAATTGGGTTTGAGTCGTATCCAAAAAAATGCTTTGGATGTGGCTCACGGTTCTGACTACCAAATCTCCTTCTTACCACATCCCTTTGATCTAGAGATGGCCTTGTGTTATTCTTCCAATACTCTTCAATTAGTGTTCTTAATGCTTCAACAACTTTTTTATCTTTTTGTGGTAGTCTCCCCGAGAATGACCATAATTCATTTGAATCGGTGCCCTCAATTCTTTGCCGCCTTTGAACGACTCTTGATAAAGTTTTTCTATTGTTCACAATAGTGTTTTCACTTGAAGCATTCGATGTTCTCAACCCAACAGTCTTCATGATGTTTCTATACCATATACCCCACATCATTTCAACAAATAGTTGACATCTTGTGGTCTCATTTATCCTTTCAAAGAACAATTTCCAAATCTTATCAGAATATCTTCTACAAGTGTGTGCTAGAATTTTACCTTCCATGCGCTGCAAAATATCCTCATCAATATTAATCAAATACTTTGGCTTTTAACAAAAAATTCTAGTTGGTGTTCTCCTAGGTACATGCATCTCAACATTAGGAATTTCATCAATATTTAAGTGAGGTGGGCTAGACTGTGTACCTTCGATCGAGGGTGGAATAGATGACATACCTTGAGGTTCACATGGGGATGATGACATACCTTCTTCGTCAAATCCGAGTGATGATGTACTCTCAACTTGAGATGTGGTGGATGATTTCCCTTCATATTCACTTGCGGTAGATGGTGTCCAATCATATTCACTTGTGGTAGATGGTGTCCCTCCATATTCACTTGTGGTAGATGGTGTCCCTCCATATTCATGCATGCTTAATGGTTTCCCTTCGCATTCACTTGCAGTAGAGGGTGTGTCTCCAACTATGGTATTCAAATCTATCTTACCATGATTTTTTTGCATTCATGCCCTTTGTGCCGCCAATTCCTTTTCTCTTTTTGATGGTTGAGGTTCCTCTTCAATTGGATTTTTTTGTCAATAATATCCAATTTATTCTTTTCATGATATTCCCTCACCTGTTCTCTATTTTTTTCTTTATTGGTTTCATACTCTTTGTCTATTAGTTTATTCCTTGTTTGTTTCCTCGGCATGGTGGATAATTTTACCTGTAGCATGGTAATAAGACAAATATTAGTTCCTAGAAAATGAATCCATACAAATAAATGAAATATATGTCATTCAAGGTGTCATACAAATACTTACAATCATCTCGTAGAAGAGTATTTCTAGCATAGACAAAGGTCACATGAATTTTTCGATGGAATTCCTTAAAGAAATGTGCTAATGTGGCATGCCATGATTGCAAGATAGGATCAAAATGGAAGCATGGACAAGGCATGTGAATTCAAATGCCTTGTCCATGCTTCCATTTTTATCCTATCTTTCAATCATGGCATGCCACATTAACACATTTGTTTAAGGCATTCCATCAGAAAAATCATGCGAGCATTAGCAAGCTAGTGAGCTCACAAGCTTACCAATTCGGTAGGGTTGACAAGGTAGGGGTGGCATGAAAAAATGCCTCATAGAAATGGGGACTCATGGTGTGATCATTTTGAGTCCCCATTTCTATGAGGCATTTTTTCATGCCACCACTACCTTGTCAACCCTACCGAATTGGCAAGCTTGTGAGCTCACTAGCTTACCAATTCGGTAGGGTTGACAAGGTAGGGGCAACATATGCTTCATAAAAATGGGGTCTCATAGTGATTAGGGTTGACAAGGTAGGGGCAGTGTATACCTTATAGAAATGGGATCTCATGGTGATTTTTAAATCACTATGAGACCCCTTTTCTATGAAGCATACACTACCCCTACCTTGTCAACCCTACCAAATTGGCAAGCTAGTGAGCCCACTAGCTTGCCAATTCGATAGTGCTGACAAGGTAGGGGCAGTGTATGCCTCATACAAATGGGGTCTCACAGTGAAGTACCTAGCTTTCCAATTTGATAGGGTTGACAAGGTAGGGGCAGTGTATGCCTCATAGAAATGGGGTCACATGGTGATGCCAGGATCACTAGCTTCCCAATTCGATAGGGCTGACAAGGTAGGGGAAGCGTATGCCTCATAGAAATGGGGCCTCATAGTGATCTTCCCAATTTGATAGGGTTGAAAAGGTAGGGGCAGTGTATGCCTAATAGAAATGGGGTCTCATGAAATCACCGTGAGACCCCATTTCTATGAGGCATACACTACCCCTACCTTGTTAACCCTATCGAATTTCTGTGAGACCCCATTTCTATGAGGCATATGCTGCCCCTACCTTGTCAACCCTATCGAATTGTCGTGAGACCCATTTCTATGAGGCATATGTTACCCCCACCTTGTCAACCCTACTAAACTGGCATGCTAGTGAGCTGACTAGCTTGCCAAGCTCACTCGCTTGTCAATGCTACCACATTTTGCATACATTTATATGAAAAAATTATTGTCAAACAATTCAAATGCCTTTTCCATGCTTTAATTTTGAGCCATGATTGCAAGATAGGTTGCAACTTTCCCCATGTTGCTAACTTAGCCTTGAATAAAGAGTATTGAAATAGTGGAGAGAACAGTTAGAATCCCTTGTTGGTAGACTAATCAAGGAAACATTTAAAATATATCACAACATAAGTGATGAGGTAAATTTAGAAATAGAGATGAAAACTTGTCTAAGAGCGAATTTGCACCCCATGTGCAAATCCCCTTTTTTCTTTTATCCACCTTAGAAAACCAAGTTTAGAGGCTTAATTCCACCTAAGCCCACTCTTGCATCACACTTGGTGCCTGTTTTGAGCATTGGTGGAGGTGTTTCTATTGGGGACACCCGCGCGGCATGCAGACATCTGCACGACGCATTTACGTCCTTGATAGATTCTCGCATCTGGAGCCTACAAAGGAATTACACTTCCCATTGGGGGTCGATTTGTAAAGCCCTCCTTGGCTGACCAACCCAAATATGGGAATTTCTCTTCATCTTTTCTTCATATTCACTCCTCGAACAAGCATTTCATCTCTTCAAATCTTCTACCATCCTCTACACATCTCTTTAGATATTCTACCATCCTCTACACATCTCTTCACATCTTCTACCATCTTCTCCACTTCATTCACAAGCTTCACACGATCTTCTCAAGCTCTAATTAGCTTCTGCACCATCTATCCAATCTCCAAATACTTTACACTTCATAGCAGCAACATCAACACTCCACCACTTCAGTAGAGCAAGTGTGGAAAAAAACACCATTGTAACAGAGGCTTGAGTTCCTCTCCTTTTCTCCCCCATTAGCCTTGAGCACTCTTGGTGGAGGTGGTAAGATTTAACTCCTCTCCTCTATTACTTGGTTGAGTAGCATTAACACTTTTTTTTAGTTCTTTAGTGCTCTTTACTTCATTTCTACTTTTCTCTCTATCTATCTAGCTACTTGTGGAGGTGGGAACACCAAAACAGGGTCTAACTAAGGCAAGCCCCTATACAACCACCCAACAATTTCTCTCTCCCTCTTGTGTGTAGGTATTGAAGACACTCATGAGCTAGAAGCTTCATCACCCACATGGTCATAAGTAATTCCTTTCTCCTCCTTATCTTCTTTACCTTACTTTATTTCATTTCTATCACAGTTTGCTACTTTATCATGTTCTGTTATTTCACTATATTATGTAAGATCTTAGCAATCAGATAGAAGCATCCACTTTGTTTTTTTTTTGAGACATTCTCATTCTCTGGTCCGTATGAGACACCAGTGTGCCTCTAGGATGCTAGTGCGCTGCGTTGTTGTCCATTTTCTGCACCGACGTCCTTTGGTCAAGAGCTTGTCAGTTTGTCCACAAATTCTCTGTGACCTACTCTTTTGGATTCTCAGACTTTCGCATTGTTACATTGAGGTAGTATAGGGTAGTTTTCCCCATGAGGTTCTCTGAGTGAAGAGAACTCATGAGTAGCGAATCCCCCTATATTACATTTTGGTGAACCCGACGTGAAGAACAATGTTCTAAAAAATAGGAATTTATTCACCCCTACTTGGTGGGGTCATAACTTTTGACTCGGTGCTCGGAATTCAGAACCATTTGCACCGTTGGAAATGTCTCCTAGAAAATACCAAAAAAAAATTAGGGACCACCAAATTTTAGGGAGCAAAGCAAGTTTTGACCCCAAATTATGCTCTAGAGACCTCTAGAAACACAATTTACTACAACATAGAAAATATCAAAAAAATTGTACTAGATTTAATATCTGCTTTTACTAGTTTAATATTTAATTTTGTTTAAAATGTTAATGATATTCCATTTAATGCATGTGATGGTGACTTGGCTTTACCCATGTCACTTGGTATCTTTGATCCTTCTCACGAAAGTTCTCTTGCTTCAAAGGATATTTTGTTGCAAGATGAAATCATTGATACCTTTCTTAATGTTACTCTACCTTCTCTCCATTCCAATGCACTCTCTTCTAGAGACGTTGCATTGGTGAATGATGAATCTCATCTTTGTTCTTATGAATTCTCTTCTAGAAATGATGCATTAGGGCATGATGAACCTCCTTCAACATCTGATTCTCCATGGATCGATGTTGAGAATGTCCCTTCAAATAATCATTCCATGTTTGATCCTGTTTGGATTGATGTTCTGGTGATGATTGGGGTTCTTTGGAATTTACGAGTTCCTTCATTCACAAATATAAAGTCCCAATCCACTTAGAATTTTTGATGGCATCATTCACACCCACTATCAAAGATGGCTACTCTTCTATATCGCGGGGTAGGGTGAATGTGAATTATAATGTTCTTGGTGTTGATCCTCCTTCTAAGGAAGATAATCACACTTTTGTTAAAGAATTTATTCTGGTAACCCTATCAAGAAGGATGATGGTGATCTCGTAGAGGAGTGTGACCCCCCTTTCCAGAATAATGCTCTCTATGGAGATCCTCCTTTTTCTTCTATCTTTATGTCTTCCACTTCTTGTGAGCAGTCAAAATTTTCTCCACAAGAGAAACGGTTGCTTCCAACTCCTCATTCTTTTTCTAAGCAAGATAATATCTTGTTGTGGATTCTTAAAGCCTGCTTAATCACTCTTCCTTCTCCTACATGTAATAAAATTCATAAACATGATAAGGGAGAAAATTCTTTCTGTGCATACCATCGAGTGCTTGGCCATTCCACTAGTGAATGTAAAGTCTTGAAGGACAAAATTCAACAACTTCATTCGGGCGCCATCAAACTCTGGTTTGATTAATACACCTGCCTTTTCTCTTCATGACAAGTGATATCGAGGTTTTCCTCTATCCTGTTCTAAGTATTTTGCATGGTTCTCCTCCCCTGTATATTGGGGGCAGTGATAACTTGTTTTGGAGATGTGTGTCCTTCTTAAGGACCCCTGTCTCTCTTCTCTATATCTTTCAAATGAAGTTTCCCTTGAGTGGACCCCCTCTCCTTTTGAAGGGTTCCCAAGGGACCTCTTTGAAGGAATTTATCTCAAACAAACTCTTTCATGTCTGTCTTGGGGGCAACTCGGCTAGACCTATTTCACAACTTGGTGTCTAGCTTGGGAGCAGCCTAACTAGACCTCACTTTTCAAACAACACATCCCTTGAGTGGACCCTTCTTCCTTTTGAAGGGTTCCAGAGGGACCCCTTTGAAAGCCTTTCAACCTGACAATGGTCTACATGATTGTCTGTTTACTTGCTCTATAGGACTGAGACCCTGTAGATCTCCTTTACATACTTATTTGGTGATACATGTTCTCCTCCTCGAGTGGGGTTTTCTTTTATCACCTCTTTTTGTGGTGTGGGTTCTACTCCTGAGTAGGTTTTTCTTTCACCACATGCTTTTTGGTGATACGGGTTTCCTCCTCGAGTGGGGTTTTCTTTTATCACCTATTTTCTAGTGCAGGTTCTACTTCTGAGCGGGTTTTTCTTTCACCACACACTTTTTGGTGATATGGGTTCTCCTCCTTGAGTGAGGTTTTCTTTTATCACCTCTTTTTTTGTGTAGGTTTTTCTTTCACCACACGCTTTTTGGTGATGTGGGTTCTCCTCCTCGAGCGGGGTTTTCTTTTATCACCTATTTTGTGATGCAGGTTCTTCTCCTTGAGTGGGGTTTTCTTTTATCACATGCTTATTTTATGGTGTGGGTTCTACTCCTTAATGGGTTTTTCTTTCACCACGTGCTTTGTTCATCTCTCTCTTATTGCTTGTATATACTGGATTGAAGATCTACATCTTCTTCATCCTAAGTAAATGCTCATTCTTCAGCTTCATAGTTTTGCAGAACTACAAAGTCCTATTTTGACCTTGCACTCTCAAGTTCGCCAGATCGTGGTTTGCTTCCTTGATGGTTCAGGTATACGTTTCTAACTCTACTCTTTCTTGATCTACTTTACCAAGCACTCATCACTATTCGTACTTGCTAAAGTGGAGGAAAAACGTATAAGAGTGAATTTGTATCCCCATGTGCAAATCCCCTTTTTTCCTTTATCCACCTTAGAGAACCAAGTTTGAAGGCTTAATTCCACCTAAGTCTGCTACTTGTATCACACTTGGTGCTTGTTTTGAGCATTGGTGGAGGCGTTTCTATCGAGGACACCCACGCGGTGAGTAGATGTCCACATGGAGCACTTACGTCCCTAACAGATTCCCATGTATGGAGCCTGTAGAGGCATTACACTTCCCATTGGGGGTTGATTTGTAACACCCTCCTTGGCCAACTGACCTGAATATGGTTGTTTCTCTTTATCATTTCTTCATATTCACTCCTTGAACAAGAATTTCATCTCTTTAGATCTTCTACCATCCTCTACACATCTCTTCACATCTTCTACCATCTTCTCCACTTCATTCACAAGCTTCACAAGCTCTTCTCAAGCTCTAAGTAGCTTCTCCACCATCTCTCCAATCTCCAAACACTTTACACTTCACAATAGCAACATTAACACTCCACCACTTCAGTAGAGCAAGTGTGGAACAAAACACCATTGCAATAGAGGCTTGAGTTCCTCTCCTTTTCTCCCCCATCATCCTTGAGCACTCTTAGTGGAGGTGATAATATTTCACTCCTCTCCTCTATTACTTGGTTGAGTAGCATAACACTTTTTTGTAGTGCTTTAGTTCTCTTTACTTCATTTCTACTTTTCTCTCTATCTATCTAGCTATCTGTGGAGGTGGGAACACCAAAACGGGGTCTGATTGAGGCAAGCCCCTATACAACCACCCAACAATTTCTCTCTCCCTCTTGTGTGCCGGTATTGAAGACACTCATGAGTTGGAAGCTTCATCACCCGCATGGTTGTAAGTATTTCCTTTCTCCTCCTTATCTTCTTTACCTAACTTTATTTCATTTCTATCACTTTCTATTATTTTACCATGTTTTGTTATTTCCCTATATTTTGTAAACTCTTAGCAATCGGAGAGAAGCATCCACTTTGTTGTTTTCTGAGACATTCTCATTCTCTGGTTTGTATGCGACACCAACGCGCCTCTAAGATGCTAGTGCACCGTGGCGTTATCCATTTTTTGCATTGACATCCTTTGGTCAAGAGATTTTTAGTTTGTCCAGAAAATATTTGTGACCTACTCTTATGGATTCTCAAACTTCCACACTATTCCATTGAGGTAGTATAGGGTAGTTTTCCCCGTGAGCTTCTCTGAGTGAAGAGAACTCATGAGCAGTGAATCCCCCTATATTACAAAACCAAAATATATTCAAAGATATATCAATGTGGGAGGAGTACATTCCAATTTTTTAGAGACATGTATGGAAAAATTGGTAGCATAGACAAGGCAATCAGCTGCTTGGTATAACTATTTGAAAAAATACCTCAATGAGATATGTACTCATGGACTATAATGATTGCAGGATATGCACAAAATAGATTTATTGAAAAGGCTTTAGAAAATTTCAAGCATATGAAAATTGTAGGTGTAAAACCAAATTCAACTACAGTTTCCAACATCCCCCATGCCTATACCAAAATGAAAGCTTTGGAGAGTGGTATGCACATCCATAGTAAAGGATTGAGAAATGATGTATTTTTTTACTTCCTTATAACTTATGTTATATATATGTGTATACAAAATGTGGAAGCATACACAAGGTAAGTCAATTGTTTAACAAAATGCCTCAAAGAGATGTGGTTTAAAAATGTAATTGGCAAGTGTAAAGAATTGTGTAATTTAAAATTTGCATTGACAAGCTAAGGTTATAATGACAAACAAACAATGATCAACATGGAATATGCAAAATAACAAAATTAAAGCAATCCAAAATAGAATGAAAGAAAATGTGTGAAGACTTAACATACCTACAAAACTAGAGTTTCAAATGGAGGAGTTTTAACCAATTATGTAGCCTTTACTTCTTTCTTCAAACTCCTCAACAATTTTAATTTTTCAAAAGCTTGTTCCCCTCCAAACTTAAATTATATATCACTCTTGAATGGAATTCAAACTTGAATTGATATTATATGACTTCCAACATGAAAACTCTGCTATTTCACACAAAGGTGGTGGAAAGATCATAAAAAATGTGGTAGAATGTGAAAAACATGCATGCACACTTCACAAAATCATCAAAAAGCTTTTTTTATCCAAGCACACATAGAACTAGGGGAATATAGAATGTGGGCCTTGAGTCATGGGTATATTGAGTTTTTTACCATTTTTAGAGCAACACACAATGTGCTCGTGTTATAAAGCGCTTGCATTATAATGTGCCCCATGTTATAACACCGTCTCGTTATAACGTGCTCATGTTATAATACGAGCATGTTATGTCTTGCTAAAATAAATGG
>VDFB02072274.1:9459955-9470988 GCA_007258455.2 Sequoia sempervirens | reverse complement strand
ACCTCTTGCTCAATCAATCCCCACCAACCTCTCTTGCTCCCTCTATATATCTCCCTCCCACTGCCTCTCCATCATTCCCTCTCTCTCCCACTCCCTCTCTCCCTCTCTCTCAAGTGTCTCCCTCCCACCCCCCTCTCTCTCAGGTCTCTCCCTCTATCACCCTACCTAGGTAACTCTCTCTCTCTCCCCCCTCTCTCTATCTATCCCTCCCACCCTACCTAGATAAGTCCCTCTCACTCCACCCCCTCTATCTCTCCCTCTCTCAAATCACTCCCTCCCCACATCCCTCTCCCCAAGCTCCCTAACTTCACATTCCCTCTCTCTCCCACTCCCTCTCATACTCCTCCTCACTCACCTATCTCTCAAGCCCCTCCCTTTCGCACCCTACCTACATAACTCCTCTCTCTCTCTCTCTCTCTCTCCCTCTCTCCCTCTCTCACCCTACTTAGGTAAGCCCCTCACTCTGATCCCTTCTCTCACACTCCCTCTCTCTTAGACTCTCCCTTCCACTCCCTCTCCCTCTCTCAAGACTCTCTCTCACTACCTCTCTACCTCTCTCTCTATCAGGTCTCTCCTTCCCACCCTACCTAGACAACTCTCTCTTAAAATTATCCCTCCCTCTAAAGACATACATAAATACATGCATACTTACATACATACAAGCATAATACATATGATCCTACATACATACAAGCATACATGTATATATGTAGATACAATCTTACATACATGACATACAAGCATACATGTACATACAAACATACAAATATAAGCATACATTCAATAGAGTATCATTTAACATAACGTGAATGCATTATTATGCGCCCATATTTTGTCTTGCTAAACATGTCCCGCACAAATGCAAAAACCCATGTCAAAACTGAGATATAACATGAGCGCATTATAACGCACTCATGTTATATCTTGATTTGGGAAACCCAAATCCTTAGGCTTGGTACTTTCCTTGGAATACCAACCCAAAGGCTTGGAGAGCATTCCCAACGACTGGAGATGTGTTTTTGCAAATTCTACAATATTTCACATAATTGAGTTTGTGCTCACTGTTAGGATTTCACGTGTTTCAATGTCAAACAAATTGAACACCTAGGTAATGTTAGGTTCTCTCTTAGCTATCCAACAATGTAATTTTTTTCACTTTTTGACAATGTTAAGCCTTTTATCTATAATTTATTTTGCTTGTGTGGCTATTTTCTGGAAAAAAGCAGTGTTTGGTGTTTTTTTGCTATAAATTAATCGTTCACTGAAATTTCAAATAAATTACATTTTTAGAAACTAGACTCCATTCTTCAAATTAAAAAAAAAAAATCAATTAGTTTCCAAAAATTTTAGGTGTAGCATGGCCAAAATTTTATTTTTTAGGAAGTGTCCACTTAGAAAATTAGTAAAAAATTAAATATTCATTAAAAAATTATCAGAAAAATCATGCATCAACTACATACTATTAGATAATTTCTCACTGAAGGGATTTTAAAAATACTAAAAAAAAATTCACCGTGCTAGGGACATACAAAAGTTGCTATGTTATGTTTTTCTGACAAAAATAGCACCAATTTTTGTACGTCCCTCTTTTGAACCCCTTAATCTCAACCATTTTCAAAATAAATTAGTAGTTTAGAAAGTAGAATTGAAGCACTATGATCCTTTTTTTTGTTGCATCTCAAAATTTTGAGTGTAACTATCCTCAATTTCACGTCCAAGGTCAATATTTCCTGATTTCATAAAAGAAAAAAAAGTGGCCACTTAAGCCCCCTTTTTGGCCCCCCATCTTTTTGCACTTACCTTCTTATGAAGGTGATAATTTTCATGGGTCCAAAACTAGTCACTATTATAAGCATGTGTAGTGTCGTAAATTTTCACCCTTGACAATTTAACACTATGTTTTGCTCCCCTTTAAGTTACTACATCAGAGACTCCTCCACAAAAGAGGGCCACTAAAGCTATGCATACTAGGCCTCAGTAGAAGTAAAAGAGGAAGAATATAGATGAGAAAAAACCTAAATAGGAGGAAGAGGTTGAAGATGAAGGCACCTCCATAGATCTTGAGAATGCTCGTCTCTAATCTGGTGATGGCTTGGTGTGGTCTCTGCTCGCGCACTAGGGTCTATGTGCCCTAGCACGTCCTTTCTTCTATTTTTTGGCTGCGTCTGAGCTCGTTTTGCTGTGTCCGGGGGGTGTTGGTTGGTTTCCTGGGGTGTGTGGGCTGAAGTGGGGGCTTTGGCTTGCGTTTGGACTTTTGGGTGGCCCTTTTCTGGTGTCTTCTGTGTTTTCTTCTGTGCTGGTTGTGTTCTTGGCGGGTGGTGCTTGGGTATCTGGGGCATGGGGTCTCCTGCCCTGTCTTCTCTCTTCTTGCTTGTGCTTGTGCTTTTGGTCCATGGAAAAATGAGATTTTGATTTATCTATGGTTTCTTCTAGTGATTTGGAAATGGTTGAGCCCTCTTCTTCCCTGCATGCCAGTGGTCTAGATCAGATGGGGAAACCCCATTCTGGGGATGGAGTCTCCTCTTCCAAAGGGAATTTTTGAATTAAAAAAGTAAACGGTTGTTTGGAGAGATCTGAGGATCGTCCAGTTTTGGTTATTCAACCTGAGCAAGTTTCAGAGGATGTTGAATATTGGGGCAATCATTCTCTTATTTGCAAATTTTTGGGCCTTCGTTTATCTCTACCTATTTTGGATTCTTGGGCACGTAGGGTTTGGAACCCTGAAGGTGATATGGAGATTATTCTGGCAGCTAATAACTATTTTTTGGTTGCCTTTTCAAGCATGTCCGATAGGAATAGGGATTTCAAAGGTGGTCCTTATTTCTTTAACCAGGTAGGGCTTTTCATCAAACCTTGGCACATGGGATTCAACTCTGCTGAGGAGATCCCTTCACGGGTTCCCGTGTGGGTTCGTTTGTCGAGGCTTCCATTGGAATTCTGGAGGGAGGATATTCTTCACTCAATCTCGTTGCTTCTTGGAAAACCTATGGGATTGGCTTCCCAAACTCAAGACCATAAGGTAATTTCTTTTGCTCGCATTTGTGTTGAAGTTGATTTAAATAATCCATTACCAGACTCTATGGAAATTCTCTTGGGATCTTCTTCTTGGGTCCAACAACTAGATTATGAAACCCTACCCTTTAGATGTAGAATTTTCCATGAATATGGACATTTACACCGCAAATGCCCTAGATTTAAACCCTCCCCCTTAGCTGCTTCTGGGCCTCCCAAGGGGGACAAGGGAAAGGCTCCAATGTCTAATGAACCTGTGGATAATGAGGGTTTTATTCTGGTCAAGTCCCATAACAAAGGCAAGGGCAGGAAGAGATCTTGGATGGATAGGCAAAATGAAGGCAACTTTAACAGGTTTGAGGTTCTTGATGATTTGACCCAGGAGGAGGGTATTCCAGTTGAGCTCTCTTCTAGGGCTAAGGGTCTGCAAGATGTTCAGGATGATGATGCAAGGAAAGAGGATCAAATTCTATCTCCAGGGGTTCATCAAAAGGATCGGAAGGCTATGGATTCTTCAGCTCATGCTCAGGATTTCAGGGTTCTGCAGGGGTCACAAACTCCGAAGGACTCTGTTGCGATGGTTCCTGATCCCCCTGCTCCTAAGGGGGCCTCAGATCCTGCGAGGGGTAACAAAGCTCCTCCTACATTAGGCTTACAGCAGAAATCCTTTAAAAAGGGGCCTCTTGATAAACCATCAAAGAGTGGAAGGAAGACTGATCAAGAGAAGGTTAAGCTTATGGGTGATACTTTGGTTGAGTCTGGGTCTGTGAAGCCCATTGATTCCCATTTCTCCCACCCCCATAAATGATTGTTTTATCTTGGAATGTAAGGGGGTTGAATAGCATCCCTAAACAAAAGGTTGTTCGCAGATTAATTGAATCTCAGTCACCGGATGTGGTCTTTATCCAGGAAACTAAGCTTACTATTGATGGGCTTGCTAATTGTGCTTCGCGTATCTGGACCCAAGGTAATTGGCAAGGGGTAGGTGCTTTGAACAGTGCAGGGGGTGTGGCTTGCTTCTGGAACCCAAGGAAAGTTTCCCCCTTATGTTGGATGTCTAGTCGGTCTTCCATTTCTCTGGTTGCTTCTAGTTTTGTTACTGGAGAAAGGTGTCTCTTATCCAATATTTATGCTCCTATAGATCTTTCAGGTAAGTTAAATATCTGGGCTCACATTCATTTCATCCGATCCTTGGACCCATTTCTCCCATGGATTATGGCTGGTGATTTTAATGTTGTTACTTGCTTAGATGAAAAACGTGGTGGGTTAGCCAGGTTAGACCCTTCTGCTAATCTTCTCAGGGATATGATTGGTTTCTTGAATCTCATTGATGTGAAGCCTTACAATGGTGTCTTTACCTGGAATAATAGGAGATGTGGTGTGGAGGCTATCTCTGAAAGGCTTGATAGATTTCTTGTCTCCTATTATTGGTTGAATAGTAGGTTGATTACGAGCTCTGAAATTCTTGATTGGAGGGGCTCTGATCACTGGCCCATAAAGATTTCTATCACCACTTATGGTGTCACCAAAAATCCCTCCTTCAAATTCCAATTGATGTGGTTAAGAGATCCATCTCTTCAGGAGCTTATGCTGGACTAGTGGCATGAGGGGATGCCTTCTCATGGGACAGCCATGTTCACTTTTAGTAAGCAGCTTCAGCATGTGAAGTTCATACTTAAGAGATGGAATAAACAATGTTTTGGGAACCTTCAAGCTTAGAAGATGGCTGCCCAGTCCAAGTTGGATACTATCACTCATCAGATTCGGGACCAGGGGTTGACCTCTGCCCTTAGTATGGCTGAGTCCTTGGCTCTGAAGGGTTTAGAAGAGTGGGAACTTCGGGAAGAGATCTTCTGGAAGCAAAAATCTCATATTGATTAGCTTCAAGAGGGGGATAGGAACACTGCTTTCTTTCATAATTCAGTTAAGGCTCGAAGACAAGGAAATTCTATCTCCTCTCTTGTTTCATAGGATGGGGCTCAACTCCTATGCTGATATTTCTAGGGAGGCAGTCAATTATTTTTCAAACCTCTTTTCTAGGGAGAATCTTGCTGCTTGGGCTGAGGAGTAGGCCATCATGGATTGTATTCCCCACCTGGTCTCTGCTAAGATGAATGGGACTCTCTTATGTCATATCTTGTTACCTGAGTTGGAGAAAGTGGTATTTAATTTGAAAAAAGGTAAGGTGCCTGGTCCGGATGGGTTTCCAATTGAGTTTTTTCAAGAGTTCTGGGAAATTATAAAGTTTGATCTCCTTGAGGTGGTTCAAGAATCACTTAGGAACAAACAGATGCTCAAGTCTATGAATTCTACCTTCTTGGCCCTCATACCTAAGTTGGAAGGAGCTAACCAGTTAGCTCAATTCAGGCCTATTGCATTATGTAACGTTGTTTACAAGATCATCACCAAATTGATTGCTGAGAGACTCAAACACTCCTTGGTTCTTTGATCTCAGCTGAGCAGGGTGGTTTTGTTGAAGGGAGACAAATTTTGGATGGTGTTGTGATAGCCATGGAAGCTATTCATTCTATGGCTAACTCTAAGGAGAAGGCTATGTTTATTAAACTTGACATGTCTAAAGCTTATGATCGGGTGAGCTGGGAGTTCTTACAAAAAACTCTCTTGGCTTTTGGCTTTACTGAGGAATGGGTGAACTGGGTTCTTAGTTGTGTGACCTCTACCTCATTCTCTGTTCTCATTAATGGGGAACCTTCAGATTTGTTTAGTGCTTCTCGGGGACTCTGGCAAGGGGATCCTTTATCCCCTTACTCATTCATTATCATGGCTAAGGGTCTTGGAAGATTTATTAAATCTTAGGTGAGACAGCGTCTTATCCATGGTTGGAGCTGGAACAACCTTCTCCCTTCCTACTCTCATCTTCAGTTTGTGGATGATACTGGGCTAATGGGCTTGGCTAGAATTAGTGAGGCGGTGAACTTCAGGCGAGCCTTAGACATCTATTTGAAGGCTTCTGGTCAGCGTATTAATGATGATAAATCTTCTATTTATTTCTTTAATACTCCTCAGCTTATTTAGAGAAGGATTGCTAAGATCCTTAGATTTCATATCGGTTCTCTTCCCTTGATGTACCTTGGGATCCCTTTGGCTTTGGGAGGACATCGGAGAGATTATTGGCAGGGTATTTTGGATAAATTTTGAAGTAGGGTTAGCCGTTGGACTCACAGATGGCTATCTTCTACTGGGAGAGTGATTCTTCTTAAGACGGTGGTGCAGTCTCTCCCCATTTATAGGTGTTGTGTGCAGGTTCCCCCATCCACCTTTGTGCGGGAATTTGATGCTTTGTCTCGGCAATTTCTTTGTTCTGGCAACCTTCTTTCCCCAAAGTGGAGCTTGGTCAAGTGGGAGTCTGTTTGTAGGCCGAAGCATGTTGGGGGCCTTGGTCTTAGGTCTATGGCACTTGTTGTCACTGCCTTGGCTTTCAAGCTGTACTGGAGGTGGTGTAACAATCAAGATCAGGATTGGGCTAAGATTTTGGCCCACAAGTATCTTCCTGGTGCTGATTGCCTCGATGTGCCACGTCTTCCTTTGTTGGGTAAAGGTTCTTGTATTTGGGATACCCTTAAGAAGGGTGTTCAACTGATTGAGGGCCTCTTTTGGATCTGTAATAGAGGCTCCGATGTTTTGTTTTGGCAGGACTCTTGGGATGGCCACCCTCCCATTCTTTCTAGTTTTCCTCAGCTTCAGCCTCTTTGCCATATTTTTTTTGAGGCCGGTTGGATTAAGGTGGAACATTTTAAAACTATCAAGCATATTGGGTAGGCGGTGGTGGCTTGCTGGAAGGACCCACAGGAGTGGCACGTGGGTGGATCTGATGAGGATCATGTTGTTCTTTCTAGAGTTTTGGAGGCTAGGCTTTGCAGCTCCCTTAATGGGAGGGACGTTCTGGCTTGGAATCCTAGTCCAAAAGGTAAATTTACTATTGCCCAAGGCTATGCTATGCTTGATAGGATCTTATATGGTCCTGCTGAGGTGCACTGGTGGAAGAAGGTTTGGGACAACTTCTCTTGGCCCAAATGCAATTTTTTCTTATGGTTGGTTGCTTAGAGGAAGTGCCTCACTTGGGAAAATCTTCGCAAACGTGGCTTTCAGGGACCCTCTATTTGCCTTCTTTGTTCTCACAGTGAGGAGTGTACCTCCCACTTGTTTTTTCTTTGCCCTTACTCTAGGGAGTTATGGCACAGATGGTGGGAGGCTTGGAATCATGGGTGTATTCATGCTACCTCCTTGATTAACTTTTTGGAAAGTTTGGGCAGACCACCAGCAAAGACTCCTTTCCTTCAGGTGGCCTGGTCTATTGGGCCTATTTTCATTCTTTGGAACCTTTGGTTGGAGAGGAACTGTAGAGTTTTTTGTTGTTCCAATTTGGGAAATCTTCAATTGTGGAAGAAGATAATTAGCAGGCTTCAGGAGACTATTTTGGCTAAGTGTGACATGTCTGAAAATTTTGATCCTGGTGATCTTGATATTGTGCGAAATTTGAGCTTGGGGGATAGTAGCCGGGGTTGTTTTGCTGGCAGAAGGCCCCATCAGGTTCGGCAACGAGTTTGTCATGATGGGAAGTGGATGCCTCCCCCGGTGGGGTCCTAAATATTAATACTGATGGTTCTTCTCATGGGAACCCTGGTCATGTTGGTGTGGGGGGTATTGGTAGAGGTAATGATGGTGGTGTGGTTTTTGTCTTCTCTACTTACAAAGGGCAGCAGTCTAATAATCTGATGGAGGACCTTGCTATTAAGATTGTTGTTGAGCGTGGATGCTCTTTAGGCTGGAGGAGGATCATCTGTGAGTCGGATTCTCAAATTGTTGTGAATTTGTTGAACAATCAAAGGTTGGATGATGTTAGTTGGCAATTGGCTTCTGTGGGTAGACAAATTTTGAGTCTTTGCAGCTCCTTGGATTCTGTCTCCTTTTGTCATATCCCTAGAGAGTGGAACAAAGTTGTCGATTTTCTAGTGAAGTGGGCCTCTGAGAATGTGGATGGTTGGGATATCAGTGGAAAGGATGAGCTTTCTTCTAATTATCTTGAGACCCTTGAGAGGTTATTAGTGGAGGACATGAATAGGTAGTGTTGTTGCTGGTTGGTCTGGTGGTGTTCTTTTTTGGTGGGCCTTTGGCCTTTGCTTTGTACTATGGTTCTGATTGAATAAAAATTTTACCCCTTCTTTTAAAAAAAAAAAGAATATGAAGGCACCTCCAAGTAGAAAAAGAAAGGGAAGAGGATAGAAGAAGAGAAATTTGAGAAAACTCCTTCAATGTCATATGACCCACTTGAGTTCAAAGCTATCTTGAATGGAATTGTGAGTCATGGTTTATTGGATGAAACCATAGGGCTCCATCTAGAAGTTCCTTTGGAAGATCAAAACACCATTGAGAAGGCCATCATTGCATACATGCTCAAACAAAATAGGTCTTTGAGTGAATTAATTGAAAATGCTTTGAGAAAAAGAAGAGAAAATGCAATCAAGGTAGATGAAGAGTTGAGATAATAGGGAATCAAAAAGTTTGGGTCCTTGATCTCTTAAGTAGATAAGGACAAGATAGTTTAGAAGTAAACCAAAGAGCTCTACACTAAGTAGAGAATAGATCTTCATATGAGCATGGATGATGATGTTACAAAGAAGATTTAGATGGAAACATAATAATTCACAAGGAAGATCCTTGAAGAGATGCAAACTGATGTTGATATGAATGTACATGAGTCTTAGGTGAACAAGAAACTATTAATATTCCCTCTTTGATAAAAAAAATGAGCATGTTGTCTCTAACTAGCAAGAAGAACAAGGTGCCTCTAGTTAACAAGAAGAGAAAGACGTCTCCAATATGGAAATGGAGAAGGAAAAAAAGTAGGAGAAGGAGAAGAGTGTTGAAGAAGAAATCTCAAAGAATTCATATTCCTCTCTGGTGGACTCACTCGAGGAGTTCTTGGCTTTGGAATTGCAAATTCAACCAATGGTGTCTCGTCAATTGCTACATGTTCCTACTTTTGATGGACAGTTCAATTTTTTTGGTATGTTTCCCCTACATAAAATGATACTTGGAGATATACTCCACTCCACATAAAGACAAGAGTTGCTACAAAAATAGGTGGAGAGTGTTGATGTTTGTGAAGAAGCAATGAATGTGTTGGAAGAGAAACTACTGGAATAAAAAATGTATTCATCATTTCCCCCTACACAATAGATGAAACAACTAATGAAGTCTTTTGAGACTTATTCATCTTGTATGGAGAAGCAAGAAGAAATAGATATAAATGAAAAAATATTAATAGATACCTCTGGGAAGTGTGACAATGTATTAACCAAAGTGCAATCTTGTATCAAAGACATTCAAAATTCTTGGAGGAAGAAATTTTATTATATGTTTTTTTGTATCAAATGGCCTACTACAACAAAGAGAATAAAGAATTAGATTCATGTAATTGAAATGCAGATCACTAATGTGTTTGCAAATCCTATATAAGACAGTGATGGTACCATAAGGGAATAAGTGGAAAGTCTTCACTCCTAGATACAACAACTGCAATATTAAAGGGAAAATTTTAAAGGTCAGGTAAAGCAATTGAGAGTAGTGAGCCTAAGGTTGGCTTCACTCACTAGACTTTTGGCAGAGGCTAATGGAATAGTTCAAAAATACAAGGCACCATCATCTTTGGAGGAAGTTGAAGATACATATGTATTGATGACATGTCAAGTCTAGACTTTGACCCTCACAAATAAATAATGGGACAAAAATTTGATCCATCTCAAGTCTATTTACAAGGGAATTTTTCCATCCAAGTGAGTTGTGTTTAATTTTTGATGTAAGATATCTTTTTGTTGTTGTGTATATATGCAGAGTAGATATAAGGATATTTTTGTTGATGAAAAAATTGGACTTCATCCCAAAGAGAGTAAAATTCATACAAATTAAGGTGGAGCTTATAATTTTTCATGTACAAAGAATTTTTTTGTTTCCCTTTGCCCTTGATGTCAAAGGGGGAGAGAAATGTGCATCTAAGGGGGGGTGTTTGTGCACATCTATGGGTTTTGCATCAATGACAAGGGGGGAGATTGTTTCAACTTGATACTATTGATTGCCATTGATGTTAAAAGTGTGCTTATGGTTGTATATGCTCCAAAGATTGATAACATGTAGATATATCTAAGGTGAAAGCCGACATTGCAGTGAAGTCGACATTGCAGTGTATGGAAGATTAGTAATCAGATTTTTTCCTAAGTATGATGCAAAGGTGGGTACACATGTCTTAATGTGTTTTCAAGTTTCCTACAATGATATCCTTCTATTTTGGTCTATCGCACTAAGTGAAAAGTTGTAGAAGTTTTATCTAGCATTCATAATATCTACTCTAAGGTAGAGACACATTATTTTGGTTTGCATCCTTCTACAAAGCAATATTTAGTCTTGTAGTTCAAAATATATAAGTTCATGGAGATGTGAAGCTGTTATAGCCAAGTTTTTAGATCATTATTCCTTCTAGAGTGAAAGTTAGAAGTAATAGAGTTCTAGTCTGTGCTATGGTAGTGAAAAGTGCTTATGAAGGCTTGTTGAAATGCTTTGTATTCCTCTAGGAGTGAAGATTTGGTCAACCAGATTTAAGGACATCCTCAATGATGTCTCATGCATTCTATATTGAAGTTTCAAGACATTTGATGCTTTGCAAGTTCAAATTTCAAGTGATAGTGTTATAGTCAGTTTCACATGCTTTATCTTCATCAAAACATATGTTTGATTACTTGTGACAGTAGAAGAATGTGAAGATTAGTTGTATGAGTTTGTGTGGACACACCACATGTCTTATAGTGTCTAAGGTATGAATTTCATATGGATATCTCTTGCTTCTAGTACCACATAATTTTTTTAGGTCATTTTGTCCAGTTATGTTGTTGTTGAGGTTCACTAAGGTATATTAATGGTGTGTGCCACTAATTCAAGTATAAGAAAAGTTTAATAAGTGGTTGTAGATGTTGTTTGATTGATGCTAACTCATTTGGGAGAAATGT
>VDFB02072274.1:9258940-9459855 GCA_007258455.2 Sequoia sempervirens | reverse complement strand
TCAACTTATACTTGGGTTGAGGTGTAGGGTTTAGGGTATTCAATTTATAGTTGAGGGTATCAATATAGAGGGATCATTTAGATTTGGAGCTCACCAAACTTGGTTTGGGATGATCAAAAATTAGGCTTGGTCATTTGATCCATTAGGTGAGTGCCAAATTTGACTCTCGTCAAATGCTCATTTCAAGGGAAAAAATAAGGTGGAATATTTTTTTAGTCACATCTTGGTGCGCTTACCCTTAGAAAATATATAGCATTTCATGATCTTTCTATTAATCTTCAAGAAATTGATGTATCTATATTATTCCATGTTCTGTCTATTTTTTCATAGAATTTTCCTCTAAATTATTATAAGATATTCATGGGAAAATATTTTTTCCAATTTATAGAGTTTCTATATTGGAGGATATCTGCTTAAAACTATTACATCTCCTACTCACTAGCCTAAGAAGGATATTTCACAAGTTTGAACATAAATTTTTAGACATAATAAACTATTTCCACATAACCAAGGCAAAAAAATATGCAAGTATTTAGAATACATAATACAAAATAATAGAAAAACATACCATTAATATGACACAAGGTGTAACTTGGTAAAAACCTCATGAGGGAAAAACCCATCCTTCAAAATCATTCACACACTCAATGTATTACCTTATAAATAGATGGTGAAATACACTTGCAGAGTCTTGGTGCAGGAGCACCTTCACCATGATTCTATTTTGTAAATGATTCCATTTTTCCATTTGTAGAAGTCATTTGCAAAAAATGTAAAAATGTCAACAATTATTGCAATCAAAGTGTAAAAGTTGTATAAATTAGGAGTTAATGGGTCATTAGAGTCTAATCAATAATAGTAAGTTCCAAAACAGTTGGAAACTGATTCTATATGGTGTAAATTCCTTTAAAAATTCCTTTTAACTCCTTTTGTACTCGTTGGTGATTGAATCCTTGGATCTAATAATGAAAAAAACTTTAATTTTATGCATATTTTCACTTAAATTCTTAGGTTTTGGTGTTGTACAGACATTGTACGGGATTTAGTAAATTTTTAATTGTTTTCATGTTTTAGTACTCTCAATCACCTTCCAAATAAACTTTGTCTCATGCAGACTGGTGTTGATTTGTGGAGGTTATGGTGGTTTTATTGACTGCAATTTTCCAGATTTCTTTGTAACAGTCATGTTGCAGCAAATTGTATGTGCATGTATGGCCTCCAAATGAACTAAATTATATATGGTTGGGGGTGAAGCCACATAAGTGGTTTACACTTTTGAAGAGGAAGGAAATTTGAGAAAAAATGACCCCATGGAAAAAAAATTGGTTTTAGGGGTTCGCATGAACCTACATGTTCGACCGAACCATAAAGGGGTTCGACCAAACTAGGGTTCGAGCGAACCCATTAACTATTGGGCCCACATTTCCTGCCCAAAAAAAAAAGGGAAAATACATATGAGTGGGGGTTCAAATGAACCTTGGGGTTGAATGAACCACAGTTAAATACAAGGCTACTGAGGTTCAGCTAGAACCCACAGTTCCTAATGAACCCCCTTTTTCCCTAATTTTTTAATTTGTACACACAAAAGACCTAAAATTTTATGCTTTCAAGCTCTAATTGGGGTTGAAAATGGGGGAATATTTAGAAACCAAACTTGGAATCGAGTAGCCGTCAGAACGAGCTATCCAATGAATATAGTTTTAGTATGTTTTGGTTTTATTATCTATCTATTTTTTAAGTTTTATTATTAAATATAGGTTTTCATCGAAAATCAAGCTCTATGTTTTGCACGTGGAAAAATAGAAGATTATCAAAAAAAATTTGAAAAATATGAGTGCACCAGATATTGAAGTCCTTGATCCAGCAAAAAAAAAATTGAATTTCGATACATACAATAAAAGTTATGTTTATAGAATTTAGTCTGGTGTGTTTGATTGACAGGCAGTTAAAAGAAAAAATATTCAATAAAAACTATCTAACCAAGTGGAAGCACTAGATATCAGGTTATAAATATAAATTTGAGAAAAATTGGAGATTTTATCCTTCATGGAAAGTTATCGTTATCACGATTGATAGATCACTTTTTAAAAATGTTGTTTTGAAAAAAATCAATGTGGGAGATGGAAAAAGAAGTGCAATCTGATTCCAAAAAAATTGAAAAAAATATTTTTAGAATCTACAGACAAAATGTGACAAGACTCTAGTTTACATCATCTTCAAATTCCTTACAATTTAATCGCTATAGGTGCCCGAATGTGGAGATTGTGTTAAAAAAAAAATATCAGTGTCCAGTTAGGCCAAAAAGTGTAAACCACTATTGTGGGATCACCCTTGGATTTAGGAATGATTTATCTTTCTTTTGGCATTGGTTTGAGGTAATTTCATTGAATATTAAGAAAGTTGTGCTCATTTTGGTAGAAACTATCAAGTTCAGTTTTGATAGGGTAGCAAGCTTTCAAAAATTCATAACTCCATTTATATTGATTGGAATCCTCTAAAAATTGGTTGGTAAGTCAATTATATTGTTTTCTTCAAGATTATTGAGGTTTTAGGTGTAAGTGTTGAATATTTTGGTTCATTAGGTGATGCCCTAGCATTGTTACAATGCTTGAAAGAGCAGTCAAGAGGGTTACAAATTGGTATTTGATAAAAAAAGTCTTGAATAAAGTTTGGAGAATGGTCTAATATGATTGTGTAGACCTATTTACATTTTTTTTTTAATATTATAAAGGATAAATGGGCTTGGGTTTGTATAGTTCATTGTTTGTGTGGTCTAAAGAGACCTAGTTGCTGATTTGGATAGTCAACTTTGGAAAATTCACACTTTTGAAATATTTAAGTTGATGAAAGCGATTGGATTGAACATTGTGATGTTGCTAAGATGTTTTGTAGAATCAATAAATTATTTGGTGCCTTTTTTTTCTGTTTGAGTGCTTTGGAATCAAGGTTTTGTGAAGAGAAAAGTGAATTTGAGATGATAAATCAAACAAGGTTGCTTTGATTTTTTGTTAAATGAGATTGAAAGTTTAGTTTTCTTCCTTTGTTTTTCATCAAGTCTCCACACAAGGCTTCTAAAAATTAATCTACCTAATTTCACTCCAAGTGAGAAAGAAAACGAGAACCATGTAAACACACATACCAATCTATGATTCCTCTTCTCATAAATGTAACTTACAAGAGATTCTCAATTAACCTAAGCCAACAAGCCAAAATCCAACCTCAACAACTACTCATGTGCTTATAGAAAGAATATTTCACAAAACCACTAAGTAGTAGTATATAAACCATATGTCTTAAATCATGAGCTTACAAAATAATGGGCCCCTCATTTAATTTTTAATACTAATTTTTCTCTTTTGTTACTAAGTTTTTCGAATCTATACTAATAAGTTTTCTCAATATTAAATATTATCCCAATGTGTGACCCAAATTAAATATTTATCCCAATATTACATATAGTATAAATTGGCCCCACAAATGTCTAACCAATATGACACATACATCCCTATATTTCCTATATGTGCCATAATTATTTATATTGCATTATAATCATTATGCAAGATTTAAAACACGTCTTTTCAAACATTCACCCACTTGTTGTACACATTTCATAAGGGGTCAAAAGTAAACTCAAAAATAAAATGAAAAATCTCTATAGCTAATACATACAATTAGGACATCGAAGTGATCCATGTGGTCTATTAGGATAACTACAAGAAGAACCCTCTCATCCTCCATCATGCCAATGCACAAAACATAATACATGCAACCAAAGAGATGCCACACTAATTTTCATATAAAAGCATGAATTTTGCCTCAATATCCAAGCATAAACACTAATCCAATGGTAACAAACATACCTAAGTAGGTACCAAGAATTATTCACCATAGCTAGAATAGAAACCACAACTAGTTGATAACACACCCAACTAACCATAAATAAAAACCAAGGTATACTCATCATATAAAGTAGACCTTGCACAATTAAAATATTCAACCCAATATAAATATTAATCATGAGTCCTATATAAACTATCTTACATAAAGAATTCCTCCAAGGTAGCAACACATGAACATGTGATAAAAAAAATAAGACCCTTTTATATTGTAGTATGATAATAACATCCAACAAAAGTACACATATGTAACTTGGAAATCCCACTGCATGGGTAACTTCAAAAATGAAATCAATCAAGGAATCCAAAATCCCACCAATATCACTCACATAGAAGATGTAGCATGCATTATAAATATCATGTAGTACCAAATAATATCCATAATAATATGCAAACCTAGAAAATAAACTATAATAACACAACTCTAACCACTAATCTCCATAACTCTCCAAATCTTTCCATGCTCAATAAATGAAAGAGAGTAAGAGCCTCTATGATTTTACCAAAAAAAATAAAATATAATAAAAATACATTATCACAAGAATGGTGATAAAAATATCTCCACACTAACCTCAATTCCAATGTAATATGAATGCAAACCTCTAAGAGAAACAAAAGACCATAGAGTTTAAAAATAAAAAACCCTATAGCATGTCCTTCTACCAACACCTCTAAGTGCTTATGTTATGAAAAGTAAGATATCCTTCATGAAACCCAAAATAGAAAATCATTCACAATATCCAAATATTCAATACAAAGGTCCAAGTATGTAATGAGAATCAATGGACTTAGATGTAATCCTATTACACCCCTAACTTTAACTATGTTTTACTTTTTAATTTTGAAGTAATTAGTAGATGATTATGCATCATTCAATGATTTGATGTTTAGTAAAAATTTCTAGAAAAATTAATGTTTTCATGAGTTATGTTTATTTTACTAAAAGTGACATGTGTTTAAAGGTTGTCAAGATGTGATGATTTCATGAGGAATATGAAATGATTATTGATACACTAATCTTGAGTTGGTGATTGCAAGTTGCATTTAGGGAATAGGTTTCTGCCCCTCCAAGAAAGGGAGGGAGAGCATCATCGGAGAGAAGGGAATAGATAAAAGGAAATCAATAGTTTCTCGCCATCTTAAGTCTTGTGTAGGTGTAAATTAGTGAGCCAAGTTGAATCAGGGGAGAATATCTTGACCCAATCACACATTGAGTGTAAGCTTATGTCACCATATTATTAAACCTATTGATATTAATAGTTAAGATCATAGACTATTATTTTATGTAAAATTTTGGGAAGTTAGAACAAAGTTGTTAGTGGGATTATATTTTTACTGACCTCATTTATCAATGAAACATCCTTTCTTATTGATAAGCATAATAATGCTTTAGAGAGAGAGAGACATTGTGAGGAGTGGAAATTATTTACTATGATCCCCCTCAAACCATGCATGCTCATCTAAGAGCCTTCGCAGGCTAATCTTGTGGAGAGACCCACAACTTAGTGGGCATTTTGTGTTGCTTATTAACCTTGTGTAGAGAATCCTCAAGAGTAGGTAGTTACTTTTTAACAAATTTTTAGTGGAGTATTTAAGGCTCTTGAGGCATGGGTCGTTGGAAAAGAAGGAGGAAGTGGGTGGTGAACACCGGAGAACTATATTCTCTTGTTGTAAAGAACTACATGAGGAGGGAACAACTAGAGTAGTCGGGAAAGCTCGAGCTATGCAAGCTACATGCTTATCTCTGTGTAATATATATAGGTATCTCTAATCTAGATCCCTCGACTCATATGATTAAATGTCTACATACAGTTTAAAATCTTTCGTTTGAAAGTAATGCCGGCACTACTGACTATAAGGAATAAGTCATGCATTGCTCATAATGCATAAATTTGTGACTGTATATTTATTTTCACATATTGATGATTTTTATTAGTAGTCGAAGGCTCTTGGAGCCTCAATGAAGTATAATTCATGATACTTGTAAAACTACTCCTCTTTTGTGGTGCTCGGCTAGCTTTAGGCCATAAACCCTATGTGTGATTACATGCATGAGCACCTGAGAGTTATAGTTGATTCTAAGTGCCATGCATATTTAATGATGTCTTCTATCTTTATGATTACAAGTTGATAACACTTGCAAACCTGTAAATTCCTATGAGCCCGATAGGGAAACATTCTGTAAAGAATGGATAATCAGTGGTATCGACCTGTGGAATAGTCCATAACATTATTTCCATGGCCACAACCATGATTAAGTTTAAAAAGAGTAAACCTAAGATAAATTGGGTCGTGCTATTGCACTTGATACCTTATTCTTCCAATTTCATAGTAAAGATGACATGAATCAACTGGTTGTTAATATATATATATTATGTGAACATGATGACTCTTTGAGGAGAGTAATAGAGTATTATTTCTTTACTGTCATTATAATGCTTTCTAGACAACTATGATGTAGACTTGTTCCCACAAGAAGTAAAGTCTTGAAATATCCTTTACTATAAGAATCTACCCTAGCTATATTAGAAGCTAGTGGTAACTTATATAAGATGAATGCCAACTTTATAAATAGAAGTTATGTTTATATACTTGACTTTATGAAAGTTTCTTAAAGAAAAATTTAGAGGGGTTCGACTCTATGAGTATTTATGAACCTTTAAAAGATATTTTGATTTGAGCCTTTTATATTTATTATGTATTGATTCTAAACTTGACAATAGGTAAACAAAGTAAACATTGACTGGGTAGGGCAAGTGTTGAAACACGAATGTAATTATTGTTCAATAAAGTGGGATAATGTGACGTGGACTCACTAGTTCCGAGTGTCTATGAAACCACGAACTTAA
Organism: Sequoia sempervirens; assembly: GCA_007258455.2. Taxonomy (NCBI): domain Eukaryota; kingdom Viridiplantae; phylum Streptophyta; class Pinopsida; order Cupressales; family Cupressaceae; genus Sequoia; species Sequoia sempervirens. The sequence continues at coordinate 9,453,110 of VDFB02072274.1, read as the reverse complement.
GTATGGGTTTTTGATATAACAATCAAGTTTCCAAGAATTGGACTTAGATGTATTGAAACCTAATTATCCTAGACCAAGAATGGTCGATTTTAATATGATTTGAAAGATGGAACAAGGTGGTGAGAAGTCACAAGTTCCTTGTTACAAAAGTAACCTTTTTAGTCATAACCAACTAATGATGGAAGTTGAGTGTCTTGATATGGGTGATGAATCAAATTGATTCCACTTATTCTAGACCTAGAGAGAAAGGTTGATTTGAACTTACTATAGGACATGACAGCTTATAAGTTGAATTAGGGTGGTGGACATATGACAACGTTTAATGCATAATGCTTATGCATGAAAAATTTTGGCCAAAGTAATGCACCCATATCTACATGCATTGTTGGTCTGCAGTGCTCTAGATGGCCTAGTGTCTCCAGTAGTGTCATACATAGTTAGAGTGGATCTATAGTTGTGTGATCGTGAGACATTAGGAAGGACACAACACCAAATACTTAGATGGCTAACCTAAGGGTTCCTAATATCTAACATTGAGCATTATGGAATGATAACTATTCTTTTAGATAGTATATTGGTGAGGAAATACCTTGAATACTATGTTTATTCATGCTACGTGAAATGTGAACTTAAGCAATGCCAAGTGGTCTAGGAAAGACTAAAATTTTTTGCTCTTATTTTTTTTACACTTATGCTATTACCTTTGGAAAAAAAGGATGTTTGATATTTCCATGTAGTGGGTTAGAGAGGCTAAGCCCTAGTATTGAAACAAGGAGGATATATGAAATCTATAACTCTTATGATAGATATGACATTGTATATATATATATATATATATATATATATATATTGATTAACAGTGAAAGGTCGAGAAAACCATATTTTATTGATAGTAAAAGGTCAAGAAAACCATAAAAAAGGACAAGAAGAGTCTTTGTAACACTTTAAGAGATTCCATGATAATGTTGAAACTCATTTTAATGCATCAAAGATGGTTGATATTTGAATTAGAGACTAAAATGATAGAAATTCATAAACCCTAGAAATTACAAGAATGTAATAAGGGACTATTAAAAAGGTTAGAAATACCTAAATCTTTATATTACATGTATATCTTGGTTTAAGGATTAGTTCTAAGTCTGATTGGCTAGAATGGATTTTCAGTTTAGACAAGTTTGTGTCTAAAGTACCAAATAAAGTAAGTAAAACTATAGGATGAGATAGTTTCTAAGATGAGTCAGAGGTGTGTGTCTAGATGACATGACCAATCAAAATGATCATACTTAGCTAGAATGGGTCTAGAGTTGCATGGTCGATTGAGTATTGTGGGACACATCACCAGGACTCAGATGGAGAAACTTGATAGTTCCTTATATCTATATGCTTCATGAAGGGCAGGGCCACTTCCAGTTAGGAAGTGTGTGGGGAACCACTTGATTCCATGGTTTGAGCAGAATCACTCGAATGATGATTTCCCTCTATAGGAGACTACTCACCAAGGCTTGTGAAGATAGATACCAACATTCCAAATGTAGTGAACTCCATGTTATGGCATATGACAGTTGAGCTTATGAGGTAAAAGTATTCTTTTTTCCAAGTGCATTTTATGTAATATAAATGAAAAGTGTAAGGAATTCTCCTTGATTCTAGCTGTGATTATGTATGATTTCAAGTTTGAAATTATCTTGAAAGTTATACTTTATTTCTTGTGATTATGCAAATGTTATTTAAAAAAAAAAATTATCTCATGTTTTCTAAGTTTATTTACCTTCTAGTAAATTCTTGAGTTTACTCGAGTATTAAGAGGAGGAATGTTACAAATGGTATCAAAGCCAACCAAATTCAACACATGGACCTATGAGCTCATTATGAGAAAACACATTAAACATTCAGTAGATTGGCTAAGGTTTAAAATTGGTTTGATGCAGAATGGCAGAGAAAAACTAAGGAAACTGTCAGTAAGACTATTTTCCCAGCACTTACCCAAATCAATGGCTAAGAGAAAGCCAATTGATGAGTTAAAACTCTAAGAGCAAAACAATTTTGTTAAGGTTGCATATTGAAAATATTTTGAGACTTTGACTAGAAAGGTAAAACCTTGGTTAGTTACTAATCAGACTAAGAGCTTGGGTAGAGTAGTTTCTGTACGAATTTCAGATCACTCTTATTTCTCAAGAATTTAAGGATGGGAAGATCCATAAGTAATCAACCAGGTGTAGGAACAATTGAGTGTTGAAAATCCTTGAAATTATATCAAAGACACATAGATAAGATGGGTTCTAGACTAACTTCTAGATGGCTTGGAATGAGCCAAGTGGTGATACATTGGCATGGAATGCTGAGAAAAATGGTATAGGACTTGGAAATACTTTTGTTCACCAAGATTCATGAGAAAACCAATTTCCATATACAAATAATTATGCATAAGTAAAGGTGAATAAGAGATCCTTAATACCTCATGAAGGCTTTTGGAAAAATATGTTAATGTGTGGAAGAGGATGTAATTAAAGAGGATCATTTCAGGTAATATTTTGATGAATAATGATCAGGATTATAATCATTCTTTGAAATTTTGTTAAGAATCTGCATGGAGATTGCAAGATAATTCATAACAATTGTAAGGAGAAGATATTAGTTATTCTCATGGCATTTTGTCCAAATGGTTGAGAACTATGAATTTTTCCTTTTGGAGGAGCTAGAAATTACAATTACAATGGTGAATGTAATCATCATTGAGGTATTTAGCTAAAGTTGTTTATGTTTTGAACCAATAACCTATTCAGTGAAGTAAGGAATAGAGTTTTGTAAAGCAAAACGAAGAAAAGATGTTTGTGTTTCAATTGTAATCTTTGTGTGTTGCTATAAAATGATCTTATAGTATCATATGACTAGTGAATAATAGATACTCCAGGAAATAGGAGTGAATGTGATATAACCTTTTTATTTGAAAATTTTTTGAGCATGATGAAAGTCATAAGGGACTTATTTGTTTGATGTACTTGAAATGCAATCTCTAACCATTATAATTTTTTGGAAAATCTGAATACAGTGCAACAATCTACTCCCTTGTTAGTGACTTATTCAAGTCACGAAGTGCATAAAAAGTGTTCCTCTAGATTTTGAAACTTCTTTGGATTTTTGGTAAAATTCCTTTTAATACTGGCAAGGATTGTCATTATTTTATTTCTTTATTTTGAAATGGTCTAGCCACCGAATTTTGAAGATTGTTTATCTTATGGCCAATTGGTCAAAATTTGATTTATTGTTAGAAATGAGCTCATTATTTTGATTTATTGTTGAAATTAAAACTATTTATATTTTTATATTGAGTTAAGCTATTGTGGTGACTATACGAGAACATTTTGGTTGTTAACTATGTTTGATGTAATGTTCATCTCTATCATGTCTTGGATGGGCCTTTGATGGATTGAGTAAGGGACTAAATTGTAGAAAATGCACCTAGTATGTCCTTAACTTTATAAAAGAAAGAAACCTTGTGTGGAAGGAAATTAGTTCCAAACCCTTTTAGGTTTATATAATTAATATATAAGTTACCAGAAGGAGGTCTTATGTTGATATCACCTTTTGAACCTTGTGTTATTATATGTGGGTGGACAGGTAGTCCAATAATCCTAGGTTAATAGTCTCTCCAAGTTAAGCAAGGTGGTGAACCATGACCACATTCATTGCAAAACATATATTTATATAAAAACTATGGCCATAGTGAATGTTGTTGCCACTATGTGCACTCGTCAGCTCACTGTACTCCAGACACTTAGCTAACCAAAGTTTTTGTACTTAGTAGGAGGGTATCCTTAGTAGTGCGACAGAGTTGGTTAATTTTGGGTACACACCAAAGCCCAAATGACAACTAATATGGTTTCCAACACAACCTTTCGTTGAAAGGTAGGACTACTTCCAGGCAGGAAGTGTGCGGGGGGACTGCTTAGGTCTGTGGTTGGAAGAAAAAATCACCGAGAGATGATTTCCCTCTTATCAGTGGCATGTTGAGTCTTGGAGGATAGTTAAACAAGATAAGGAATTCTAATCCTTTCTCTTGTACTTATCAATTTATTTGAATGATGCATGAAATAAATGAAATTAGTACTTGATGAATAACTGTTTCAGGTAGAAAATTGAAAGTTGGTGTTACTCTTTGTATCTTACATGATGAGTAGTAGATTGTATTTGTGTAATGATAGCAACCTTTGGTGAAATTATCTTGGTAAACATGTGTTAAAAGTGATTGATTGCTACACATAGAAAGAGTATCCACCTTTTATGGAGTTTGTTATAACAACTTCTATAATTCTGCAATCAAGATGACTCCATTTGAAACATTGGACAGAAGAAGATGCCAAACTCTTGTAAGTCAGGTAAGCTAGAAGATAGGATTAGCATTAGTCTAGAAATGTTGTCAGAAATGGATAAACAAATCAAATCGATCAGAAAAGATTGGTGGAAGCTAATAATAGATAGAAAAGCTAAGTAAATGTCAACCATACACTAACACAATTCTCAGCTAGAGAAGAAAAGTTTCATAAATTAAGGAACGTATTCCAAACCAACTCCTAGATATAAAGGACTCTTCAAAAATTCTCAAAGTTATCAATTTGATTGATTACAGAATCATTCTATTATCAGCTATTACCAAGAGGTATAATGCTTTTTTTGAATTATATTTGAAATGTATATAACAAATGATAATTATATTCTTAGAATGTTTTATAGGTATAGGAATGGGGAGTGGTCATGATCAAGCTTCTTAAATGCAATGTCCAGTAGGACCAGTATCCAGAGGGTAATATGACATGGAAACTTTACCATGATTTTATATCAAAGATTTTCTCAATTGCTTATGCTTTTGTAGGATAAACAAATTTTTTTATCTTATTAAGGTTTCAGATGCATTGGATCATCGCGAACGATGACTCATACGAGGGAGATATGTTGCACCCCTAACTTTAACTATGTTTTACTTTTTACTTTTGAAGTAATTAGTAGGTGATTATGCATGATTCAATGATTTGATGTTTAGTAAAAATGTCTAGAAAAATGAATTTTTTCATGAGTTATGTTTATTTGACTAAAATTGACATGTGTTTAAAGGTTTTCAAGATACAATGATTTCATGAGGAATATAAAATGATTATTGATATAATAATCTCGAGTTGGTCATTTCAATTTTGATTCAGGGAATAGGTTTCCACCCCTTCGAGAAAGGGAGGGAGCGCATCATCAGAGAAAAGGGAATAGATATAAGGAAAGAACAGGTTCTCGCCATCTTAAGTCTTGTGTAGGTGTAAATTAGTGAGCCAAGTTGAGTCAGGGGAGAATATCTTAAACCAATCATGCATTGAGTGTAAGCTTATGTCACTATATTATTAAACCTATTGATATTAATAGTTAATATCATAGACTATTATTTTATGTAAAATTTTGGGAAGTTAGAACAAAGTTGTTAGTGGGATTATATTTTTACCAACCTCATTTATCAATGAAACGTCCTTTCTTATTGATAAGAATAGTAATGTTTTAGAGAGAGAGAGAGAGAGAGAGTCATTGTGAGGAGTGGAAATTATTTACCATGATCCCCCTCAAACCATGCATGCTCATCTAAGAGCCTTTGCAAGCTAATCTTATGGAGAGACCCACAACTTAGTGGGCATTTTTTGTTGCTTATTAACCTTGAGTAGAGAATCCTTAGGAGTGGGTAGTTACTTTTTAACAACTTTTTAGTGGAGTATTTAAGGCTCTTGAGGCATGGGTCGTTGGAAAAAAAGAAGTGGGTGGTGAACACCAGGGAACTATATTCTCTTGTAGAGAAATACAAGAGGAGGGAATGACTAGAGTAGCTAGGAAAGCTCGAGCTTTGTGAGCTAGATCCTTATCTCTATATAATATATACAAGTATCTCTAATCTAGAGCCCTCAACTCATATGATTAAATGTCTACATATAGTTTAAAATCTTTCGTTTGAAAGCAACATCAACATTGTCAACTATAAGGAACGAGTTATGCATTTCTCATAATGCATAAAGTTGTAACTCTATATTTTTTTGTGCATATTGATGATTTCTATGAGTAGTTGAAAGCTCTTGGAGCCTCAATGAAATATTTAATTCATGATACTTTGAAAATTACTGCTCTTTTGTGGTGCTTGGCCAGCTTGAGGCTATAAACCCAACATGGAATTGTATGCATGAGCACATGTGAGTTATAGTTGATTCTAAGTGCCATGCATCTTTAATGATGTCTTCTATCTTTATGATTACCAGTTGATAACACTTGCAAACCTGTAAATTCTTATGAGCCCGATAGAGCAACATTCTGTAAAGAATAGATAATCGGTGGTATCGGCCCGTTGAATAGTCCATACCATTATTTCAATGGTTGTAGCCATGATTAAGTTTAAAAATAGTAAGCCCAAGACAAATTGGGTCATGCTATTGCACTTGATACGTTATTCTTCCAAATTGATAGTAAAGATTACTCTTTGAGGAGAGTAATAGAGTACTATTTCTTTACTGTCATAGTAGTACTTTCTAGACAACCACAACTACATACTTGTTCCCACAAGAAGTAAAGTCTTGGAATATCCTTTACTATAAGTGTAGACATCCAAATTTGGACACTCACATTTGTCCAAATTTATCCCTTGTCATCTAAGCATCCTCTTATTTGCATTAATTAAGTAATATTGCTATTATTTAATTAATATCCTTAAATTCTTCTAAATCCCAAAGGTATTTAGTCAATAATTAAATACCTTACCCTTTATTTCCCTTTTCCTTAAAAGAATTAAATAAATAATACATTTATTTAATCCCTCATGTGTCCCATCCTCCATCACTTTTCCTTAATCCTAATCCACCTCCTAATTCCATCATTAGGGATGTGCACATGTCTAATCCTTGATTAGGATGTGTCACATCCTCTAACTTTTGCAAGTTGGCTTCTAATCTTCATTAACCACTAACTGCCTTCTAATCATTGATTAGCTAATCCAATCAACATCTTGGTCAACTCTCTCATTCCCCAAGGAATTTTTAATTCCCTTTCAAATTCTTCCCCATGTGAATTTAAAATTCACTTTTATTCCTCCAAGGAATCTCCTCTTCTCCATGTGATCATTGAGAGGTCACATCAGTCGCATGGGCTAGGAACCTTCTATTATAAGCACCTTGTCTTATCCAAGGTACATCTCAGCTTCCTTGTCTTATCCTTGAGTTATTCCCAATCATGTGAATTTAAAATTCACTTTTATTCCTCCAAAGAATCTCCTCTTCCCCATGTGATCATTGAGAGGTCACATCAGTCACATCCCAAGGTACTTATCCTTCTTCCACATCACTTGTCCTTCTTCCACATCATTTGTACCCTTTCCATCTCACCATGTCCTTTGGACACTTCATCCTCCACATGGCAAGATGTGAGGGCTTGTGAGTCCTCAACTCAACATAGCCCTCCATCTTGGCCATGGTGGCTCAATCTTAACCGTTGAATTCTCTAGAGAAAACAATTTCTTCTATAAATAACCCCCCTTCGCATTCATTCAGAGACCTTATGCATTTGTAACACACTTATGCTCTCAGATTTTGAAGCCATCATTAATCTCTAACACACTTGCTCATCTCATGTTAAGCTTTCATCCTCTTGCATCCATCTTTCTCACTTTGTCACATACCCACCTTGCATCCATTTCTCATCACATTGCCATCAAAGGAGCACACATCCAAGCTTCAACCAAGGGACAACCAGGGAGATCAACATAAGCAAAGGTATAATTAGTGTTTTATTGTTCTTTTGTTTGTGTTCAACTTAGGCTAATCATTGAGATGGTCTTGTGTTCTTTACATTGCATTCTAGTTTGTTTTGCATATTTAGAAGTAAAAAACACTTGCACACAATAAGAATATACCCTAGCTATCTTAGAAGCTAGTGGTAACTTATATAAGATGAATTCCAAATTTATAAATGGCAGTTATGTTTATATACTTGACTTTATGAAAGTTTATTAAAGAAAAATTTAGAGGGGTTCAACCTATGAGTCTTTATGAACCTTCAAAAGATATTTTGATTTGAGCCTTTTATATTTATTATGTATTGATTATGAACTTGACAATAGGTAAACAAAGTAAACATTGAACAAGTAGGGAAAGTTTTGAAAACAAGAATGTATTTATTGTTCAATAAAATGGGATAATGTGACATGGAGTCACTATTTCCGAGTGTCTGTGAAACCAAGAACCTAAGCATGGGTTTTTGAGATAACAATTGAGTGTCCAAGGATTGGAATTAGATGTATTGAAACCTAATTATCCTAGACCAAGGATGCTCAATTTTTATATGATTTGCAAGATGGAACAACGTGGTGAGGAGTCACAAGTTCCTCATTACAAAAGTAACCTTTTTAGTCATAACCAACCAATGATGGAAGTTGAGTGTCCTGATATGGGAAATGAATCAAATTGATTCCACTTATTCTAGAACTAAAGAGAAATTTTGATTTGAACTTATGGTAGGACATGACAGCTTATAAGTTGAGTTAGGGTGGTGGACGTATGACAATGCTTTATGCATAATTTTTATGCGTGAATTTTTTTGGCCAAAGTAATGCATCCATCTCTGCATGTATTGTCGGTCCACAATGATCTAGATGGCCTAGTGTCTCTAGTAGTGTCATACATAGTTAGAGTGGATCTATAGTTGTGTGACTATGATACATTAGGAAGGACACAACACCAAATACTCAGATGGCTAACCTAAGGGTTCCTAATATCTAACCTTGAGCATTATGGAATGATAAGTATTCTTTTCGATATTATATTGGTGAGGAAATACCTTGAATACAATGTTTATTCATGTTACGTGAAATGTGAACTTAAGCAATGCCAAGTGGTTTAGGAAAGACTAGAAGTATTTGTTCTTGTGTTTTGTTACACTTATGCTATTACCTTTGGAAAAAAAGGATGTTTGATATTTCCATGTATTGGGTTAGAGAGGCTAAACCCTAGTAAGGAGGATATAGGAAATCTATAACTCTTATGACGAATATGACATTGTATATATATATTGATTAACAGTGAAAGGTCGAGAAAACCATATTTGATCGACAATGAAAGGTCAAAAAAAACCATAGGAAAAGACAGGAAGAGTCTTTGTAACACTTTAATTGATTCCATGATAATGTCAAAACTTGTTTTAATGCATCAAAGATGTTTGATATTTGAATTAGAGAGTAAAATGATAGAAATTCATCAACCCTAGAAATTGCAAGAATGCAATAATGGACTATTAAAAAGGTTAGAAATACCTCAATCTTTATATTACATGTATATCTTGGATTAAAGATTAGTTCTAAGTTTGATTGGCTAGAATGGATTTTTAGTTTAGACAAGTTTGTGTCTAGAGTACCAAATAAAATAAGTAGAACTATAGGATGAGATAGTTTCTAAGACGAGTTAGAGGTGTGTGTCTAGATGGCATGGCCAATCAGAATGATCTTACTTAGATAGAAGGGGTCTAGAGTTTCATGGTTGATTGAGTATTGTGTGACACATCACCAAGACTCAGATGGAGAAACTTGATAGTTTCTTATATCTATACTCTTTGTGAAGAGTAGGGCTGCTTCCAATTAGGAAATTGTGTGTGAGGGACCACTTGAGTCTGTAGTTGGAGGAAAAACACTCAGATGATGCTCTCCCTTTGTAGTAGAAGACTCACTGAGGCTCATGAAGATAGATATCAACATTCCAAATGCAGTGAACTCCATGTTATGGCATATGATATTTGAGCTTATGAGGTAAAACTATTCTTTTTTCCAAGTGCATTTTATGTAATATAAATGAAAAGTGTAAGGACTTATCTTTGATTCTAGTTGTGATTATGTATGATTTCAAGTTTGAAATTATCTAGAAAGTTGTACTTTATTTCTTATGATTATGCAAATGTTATTTTTTTATTAAAAAAAATTCTCTCTTGTTTACTAAGTTTATTTACCTTCTAGTAAATTTTTGAGTTTACTTGAGTATTAAGAGGAGGGATGTTACAAATCCTCTCTAATTGAAGTAATATCAAACCAAAGTATCCATTCTAAAAAATAAGATAATAAGCCCAAAACTATCCTCTACACTCATCAATATGCCCTCTAAAACTAACATCCATAGCACAAGACTCATTTCCATGAGAAAATAAAGCACAAATAAAAAAATCATATGAAAACAAGACCTAGGAAATACCTATCAAATAATTCACCACCAAGAGAACGAAGTGTGGAGAATGATATTTCTCCTATAGGATACAACAGTTCATAATAACTCTCTCCAAGAATAATTCCCTCAGTGGTTCCATGTTGAACTCATTTCTAACCACATGAAGGCTCCTTATTTTTCTTCTTGAAACCCAATCAAATAGTAACCATATCAACATATGATCTCCAAGAAAAATAGATCTCCAGTCTCATACAAATTTGAAATAGGAATACAACTTGTGAATGGTGGATCTAGACCTACTCAAACATAGACAAACAACACAATGTTAGTAATCAAACACATCTAAAACCATCATTCCCCATGCAATTCATTCAAATACCAAGATCAAGAAATAAAACAAAGATAATCAAATAAAAGCTACTAAATCTTGCTCAAAACATTCAAACCCTCAATCCCATGGGGGAATTGTGCTATTTTGATGTGGAAAATAGCCCTTTCCCAATCCCTTGCAAGCTTTGATAAAACTTTGACGAAGATTGACGCTCCTTGATGAAATTTGACCATAACCTAGCTAAGATGGAGGAAAGCTATGAAAACTTGGATGAAGTGTTGATGAATTTTCTCAAAACTTGTAGATAATAACCTTGCATAAAGTTGTGGATCCAAAATCAATATGAGAGTTGTCCATTTATAGGAAAGAATGATGGAGGAATGAAAGATATGAAGAATGTGGGACTAAACATAATCTAATGGAATTGTGCCACTTGTCAACATGCTAGTGGAGAGAGGTGGAGCACATTTTGATGAATGTGCAAATAAATACAATTAGGTGGAAATTTGAAATTTGAAATTTGGCTTGTGGAGGAAGAGAGAAAGAGGAGTTAATGCCACTTGGCTCAAGAAAAAAGACTTATAAGAGGATTTAATGCCATGTTGGAGGACAATTCCTTTTGGAAGGGAGATTTCAAAATGGAGGAATATTCCAATAAGATGCCATTTTGAATGAAAATAGAAGAATTTATAAATCAACTAAATTGATTTACTTGTGCAAGTTGCAAAATCTAGAGGATTTGATGGATTAGTGTTAGAGTTAATTAGGATTTAATTAACTTAGATGGAGATTAGTTTGATTTGACATTTGACTTAGATTTTTGGATTTATTTAAGTCAAATAGGAGGAATAATAAATATTAGATTAAATAAAGTTTGATTTATTTAATTAAAAGGGATGATGTTAGATTTAATCAAATAAAGGTTAATTTATTTAATTAAAGGAAGAAATATGATTTAATCAAATAAAGTGATTTATTTAATTAAAATAGGAACATTAGGATTAATCAAATGAAATGATTTATTCAATTAAGAGAATATAATGATTTAATCAAATATAGTTGATTTATTTAATTAACAGAGGAAATATGATTAATTTAATTAAATAAGGGTTATTCAATTAAATGGTTAGTAAAGGAGTGATTTAGGCAGAATTGGTGTTAGTAAATCAAGATCAGATGCACGAGATCAATCAATGTAATTTACGTGTCTACATTTTGTCCCTCTTTGAAGCAATGTACATGTTGTGTTGGTTCAAAGAATAACCTTTGCCGAGATCAAAATTCAAAAAAAAATTAACTTTTTCAGATGCCCCACTGCTGCCCCAGCGAAAGAATTATGCTAGTATACTGCCCCCTCAAGAGATTGGATGAAAATTTGGATTTTTTGGTGATCTCGTGAAAAAAGAGGACAAGCTACCCGACAGTTCTAGAAAGGCTCCAAGATGCTAGAAATGTGCCAAAACGTGGAAAAAGGATGCAAAATGGGCTTCGGTTGGGCAAAAACAAGGTCAGGGGCAAAGAACCCTAGGTTGACAACTAAAAAAAGGCAAAAAAAACACTAAATTTTCAAGCTTAAAAAGCCTCTGGGGGGTCACTTTCAATTCATTTTCACATTCAAGCTTCTAGAATTCCTTCATTTTGAGCTCTGAACCTTGTGCAAAATGGTGCAAAGAGTGCTTACTCGACACATTTTCGATTGAGTTCGAGTCTACCAGAGACCTCTAGGTGCAGGACTAGTGGTATGTTATCCTATCCCAACCTTTAATTTTTATTTTTGTGTGCATTTATTATGGTTTGAAGGGTCAACTTGTCTAGCGTCACTATATAGCGACACTAGAAGTGCATAATCAGTGATGCTCAGCTTCAAACTGCACTTCTATTGTGACTTGTTGTGTCACATCATAGTTTAGGTTTTAGGGTACAAACTCCAAAGGGTGATGAAATTGAAAATGGCGACGCCACACTTCAGTTAGGTCATTAGGGTTTTTGGTCAAATAGGCTCGTGGATTAAACAACACCATGCCTTTGCAAATAGCGATGCAATTGTTGTTTTGGTGTCAAAAACTTCAAATAGGGTCCAATATTTTTATGAAACTTGACATTGTGGCTTTATGGGTGTAGGAGGACAAAGAGCCAGTGCATTCACGTGAGCACCGACCCTTAGTGCTTAGCAGATTGAGCAAACTATATGAGTTACTACAGGAGCACATTAGTGCGATCGACCTTTGGTACATTGCTTATGCACCTGCCATTAGGACCCATTTGGCGATGATGACCATGTTAGTTGAGTGATGGCATAGTGAGACATCATCCTTTCATCTTCCCACTGGCGAGGTGACTGACAAATTAGAGGATGTCTAGTGTATTTTGTGATTTCCCATCCATGGTGAGAGAGTTATATATGACATGGATGTTGGCACGGATGCATGCTACAAGATCATGGGTATAGATGAGATCATTTTTACAAGGGACAGATCGATTTTGAGTATTACAGAGGTTGGGTGTCGACATTCTGACTAATTGTGGTTGTGATTATTTCAAGATTAGTAGCCCTAGATTAGCAAGGTTAATATTTTAGTCTAGGATGGGGTCTAGCTTGGGAGCGGATGTTATTCAGGAGGTGTTGTTATGCTTAGGGGCCAGTGATGCTAGCCTCATTATACCATGATTTGCACAAGTTTTCCTATTGTGACAGTAAAGCGATTGGTGTCGGGGTCACATTATTGCACATCTGGGCCTGGGAGCACATTATCATGCTCTATTTGAGGCTTATAGTGGTTGACGTCAAGCCTGACGACCCAAAAATTTGGAGGTACAGGGGCGGCCTCACATTCAGACATACAGGACAGACACATCTACCTCACTGGCGGAGGTTTTTTGATGTGATGACAGTGTTTACTTGGAGACCTTGGTTGCAGATGTCAACCTAGTATGATGATGTACAACTATTTTACGCCAAGAAGGAGAGACTTATGTAGGGGCGGGAGAACACCATGATCGAGGGCTACCTACCTAATAGGGTAGTGGTGTAGTTTAGGGACATGCAGGACCGCCTCGATGATCAGTACATGGCGATCTTTGCTCAGTCTACTAGGGAGACCACATGGGGTAAGGTGATCCCAACAACATATCCAGTCAATTCCTTTTGGTAGCTAGTTGCTAGGCCATGGGTCTATGATCAGGGATAGGAAAATCTAGGCACTACATGTGCCTATGATGATTGGTTCAGGCCTCCCATCTGATTGACAGTTCCAGGGGTAACACTTCCATGATGGAGACCCCGAGGCTAGACAACAGGGTGAGGATGGGCATGATAGGTCCCAATAGAGGGAGGAGGAGGAAGAGGAGGAGGACCACCTCCACACCAACTAGACTAGAGAGATTAGGGAGACATGCACCAGTAGAGGGATTAACCTAGGGACCAATAACCACCTCAAAGAGATCAGTCATCGCCACCACCACCTTCGCCACCTCAACCCGATCAGAGATATGCCTTGATACAAAAGCTGCAAAGATAGATACAAGGGCTCCAATCTCAAGTACAAACATTGACAGTAGAGAGGGACCAGGCCAAGCAGCAAGTCCAGGCCCTTACCACTGAGTGAGACCATGAGAGACATCAACAACAGACAACAAAGTTGCAGCTACCATAGGAGGTTGACATGCATCAACAACTAGAGAGCATGGTTGTTGCATCGCAGGGTAGGACAGTCCCCAAATGTACCATGAGGTAATGTGGGAGGCTGAGTATTATCAATTTCACTATCGATAGGCAATGCCTTCGGCAACCTGGGTGCCATAGTTTTCTCAACAAATAGGGTACAAACAAGACCACCCAGAGCGGCAAGCTGGTGAGGGGAGCAACCACCAGGGATATCTCACATAGTTTTGATTGGTGATACCTGATTCTTTTTTAGATCCACAAGCTCCATTTTTGTATAGCCTCATGGGCATTTGTACTTTGATTGACACACATACACATTTGATCCTGATTTTGTACCATGACAATAATACAATATAGTTATGATATGATATGATCAATTTTTTATGAGATGTGTCCTATTTTATTTATGCATTATGGATGGATGTATATACAATGTTCTATATGCGATGTGACTCTATGTTATGCGATGTGATGTATGTATGATTATGTATTAAGTGATGCGATGTATGTATGTTTATGCAAATACTTATAGATGCATTTGTTTTTTTGTATCCTTTCTATGCATTTTTATGATGATGATGTATGGATGATATGGATGCAAATTTTATGATATGCAAATGATTTTAATGTGCTTAGACTAATAGATGTATATTATGCCCCTAATGGATGATGATGTATGTTATGATCAAGATATGTATGGGATAATATGAAATGTTCTTTTCTTTTTTAGTATCTTTTTCATGTATGATATGATTATGCCTTTATGATTGTGCAATGGATGCAAATGTCTGATGCATATATGGATGTCATGATGATGCTTTTATGA
This sequence comes from Sequoia sempervirens, assembly GCA_007258455.2. Lineage (NCBI taxonomy): Eukaryota > Viridiplantae > Streptophyta > Pinopsida > Cupressales > Cupressaceae > Sequoia > Sequoia sempervirens. The sequence continues at coordinate 9,438,075 of VDFB02072274.1, read as the reverse complement.
TTATGCAATGGATGCAAATGTATGATTTATGAGATGCTTAGAATAACCAATCTATACTATGCAATGATAAAATGCAATGCATGTGAGATGATCAGTATTTTCTATATGATATGATATGATATGCAGCATGTTGATGGTTTGCGGATGCAAGATAGATGCACTGGTGATGTTTTTGATTAACTTTCATGGTACCATGTCAGTGCAGAGAGAAGAAAGAAGAAAAGAGATGATGACAAGAGGATCCAACGAGTCCATGATCTACGAGACTTTATAAGAAATTATGACAATGATGATTCTTATCAGGAATTGGGATTTAAAAAGGGCTACTTACCTTATGTTTTATAACGCACATAGATACAATGCATCAAGGTATAAAGAACCAGGATAGTGTTGCACCTAGTGTGATGAACTTTGACTCAACAATCAGATAGGAGTACTCTTGTTCACACCTGACATACGAAACCTTATTTAAAATACAATTTAGATATTCCAAACATCTCAGACCAAAACATAGAAAGGAAATCCTTCCTATGTGGTCAACAAGACACCTAAAACATCCTCCCTACAAACTAAACAAAGTACGCATCACCAAGGTTATATTACAAGAATATCCAACAAGCACAACAAATGAAAAGATAATGATCGTTGCCCCATTCCTTTCTCTCTAAATATTTTTTGTTTGGACATCATCGAGAGGTCATTGGAATGAGTGCAATAAGATAAGCCAAAAGACAAAGATCAAGTAAACAAACAAGCTAATGTTTTTCATACCGATAGCCAAGACTAAATACGGTGATGCCTAATGTTGATGTCTATTGTAGGAATGATGCATCCTAGGACATGATGTTATTAGATGATTTGGGATTGATTGGATGATAAGATATTAATATCAAGAGGTTACCAACTTGTTTGTAACCTACTAACCTAGACTTGAGACCCTAACGTTTTTAGTTTTCACTTGCTAACTTGCTAGACTTGTTTTCGATTGTTTCACCAAAGGTTGAGGGTGATGATAGATTTATTGTGAGTGATGTTTAATGTGGGTGATTGCAAGATGGAGTGGATGGATTTTTTCAAATATTTGGATCTTTTTGATATTTTGAAATGTTTTGAGGCTATTTTTTGGTATTTTCGAGATGTTTTCCAAATGTTTTGATTTTCAAGTTTTCAAATATTTTTGTGTTTTCTGATATTTTGACCAATAGACTAACCTAAAGAACTATCCTAGGGTCCTCAGGGGCTGATCAAATACTAGGATTTCCTACGTTATACACGCAGAGACCACATAGTTTGACTAACATAGACTCAATTATTGATGAGATATGAACAAATGGATTGCCAGTTTATTATGACAAACTCCTAAAGGACAGACCTAAGTGTCTCGGGGGATGATCAAAGATCAACCTTGCCTACGTTCAGAGCTTAGAGACCCATAGTTTGACAAGACGACTCTATTTTTTGACTTTTTGACCAACCTTTTGACCTATTTTTGGATTTTCTGATTTTATGAATGTTTTTGGATTTTTTGATTTTAATGAAGTCTTCAAGAATATACATGAATCCAATCCAATGTTAACATGCCCCCAACCTGATTCTATAGACTACTCTGATATAGGCAAGACAAACTAACATTGGGAATGGGTCGAGTAGTACTAGGAGGGATCATGGTACGAACATAGGATCAAGCCATGATGCGGATGTGTATGGGTGATGGATGGAGATATGGAAGTGTGATAGATGGATGATTTAGAACAAGCCACATAGATCATGGTGGATGGAGAGTGCTTATTTACACAATGCACCTGTTTGCTAGGTTTTCACCAAGGTACTTGCCCAAAGTGCCACTGAAGTGGTTTTCACTAGAGGATGATTTTTTCTTTATTGTTTTCAATCCTTTTTATGATTTTTTTAGATTTTTTTATTTTTTTGTATTTTTGGATTTATACCTTGGAAGTTTAGGCATAAATTTTTTTGAGATGGGAGCTATTCATAGGCTCCTACAGAGGTTCCCCTTTGGGTGTTGATAGTTGATATGCCCCTAACTTGTAGCTCGATGTGATGATGAAGGGTCCCAACCAATTGGGTTCAAACTTGCCCTTGTTGTCTAGATTTGGTACATTTTTTTTATTCTCCTTTAGTACAAGCTCTCTAACTTGAAAGGTATAACCCCTAATCTTCTTGTTGTAGCTCTACTTGAGATGGTTTTGGTAGACTTGCAAATGGTTTAAGGCATCCATGCACCACTCATCCAGTAATTCCAACTCGTTCAATCATGATACTCGATATTCTTCATCTGTGATGAGATTTTGCAATGATATTCTTAGGGATGGGAGCTTGATCTCAATGGGGAGTATGGATTTTGATCCATAGACCAAGGAGAAAGGGGTGGCACCTGTTGGTGTGCGGATTCTTGTTTAGTAGGCCCATAAGGCGAGGCTCAATTGGAGATTCCAGTCACGACTAATGTCATTGACTAACTTCTTTAGGATTTTCAATATGGTCTTATTGGTAGCCTCAGCTTGGCCATTTCCTTGAGGGTAGTATGGAGTGGAAAAGCAATGTTGGATTTTGAACTTTTGGCATAGGTCTCAAACATCTTGGTTTTTGAAAGGTGTCTCATTATTTGAGATAATGGCTTGAGGGACACCATAGCAAAAAATTAGGTAGTTCAAGATGAACTTGGATATCTTCTTTCCTGTGATATAGGTCATGGGAATGGCCTCCGCCCACTTCGTGAAGTACTCTATGGTGGTGATGATGAACTTATGTCCACTAGATGAGGTGGGGGTAATTTTTCCAATGAGATCGAGCCCCCATTTTAAAAAAGGCCAAGGTATAATGATTGGGTAGAGCTCCTGAGTTGGTGCATGGATGAGATCCCCATGCAGTTGACACTGCAAACACCTTAGGACATAGTCATGAGCTTCCTTCTCCATTGTAGGCCAATAGTACCCAGTCCTCAGTAGTTTCTTAGCCAAGGTCATACCACTTGAATGTGAACCACAAATTTTGTTGTGTACCTTGGTTAAAGTAGCCAAATCTTCCTCAGTGTTTAGACATCGTAACAGGGTTACCTCAATACTCCCATGGTATAGGGTGTCTCCTAAGATAACAAAGTAGGATGACTTCTTGACAAATGTTCTTTTAAGGTTTGGGGTGATATTAGTGGGGAGGACTTCTATTCTCATGTAGGTGTATATATCATGATACCAGGGATCACCGGGACCAACAATTTCACACACAAATTCAGACTTTGGTACCTCAAATGCCGGTACAAGAAGCTTCTCTACAAGGAATTCTTGTTTCAGGATGTTGCGTGGGACATCCAATAGCAATCCAATTATTGCCATAGCATCTATTTCTCTCTTATTTTCTCTTGGAAGCTACTCAAATGTGATATCAGTGAAGAACTCTTTGAGGCTTTCCACCAGTTTCATGTATGGAATCAACTTGTCATCCTTTGTTTGGTACTCGTTATTTACCTAGTTGATGATAAGTTGTGAATCTCCTTAGACTTTGAGTGTCATGATCTACCACTATACACCAATTCTTAGCCCTATTACAAGAGCCTCATATTTTGCAATGTTGTTTGCGCACGAAAAAGAAAGCTTATATGATTTAGGTATGCAATCTCCTTGTGGAATAATGAAGAAGACTCTAGCTCCTGACCTGTGTTGTGTGTAAGATCCATCAAAGTGTATTTTCAATGATCGGCCACATTTACGTTAAAGATGGACTCATCAGGGAACTATGATACAAGTGGGTTCTCTAAGTATATCGGTGCCTCTGCCAGCTTATTTGCAATTGCATGTCCTTTAATGGCCTTTCATTCTACATACTCAATGTCATGTTCTATCAGGATCATAACCCATTTAGTTGTTCACCCAGTGAGCGTTGCTTTAGAAAGCATATACTTGAGAGGGTCTATATTTGCAATGATTTTTATCTCATGTGCTAGCATGTAGTGTTTGAATTTTTGTTTTGTTAACACGATTTCTAAGCAAGCCTTCTCAATGGATGTGTAATTCAAATTGTGTCCCACCATGGTTATGTTGATGTAGTAAATAGTTATCTCTTTCCCATTCTCATCATGTTGTGCTAAGAGAGCACCAAGAGTTGTTGTTGTTGATATATACAGGATCAAGGGCTTTCCTGGAATTGGTGGCATGAGAACTGGTGGTGTGAGCAAATACTCTTTGATTTTGTTGAAAGCCTAGTCACATTTCTCATCCCATTTGTATGCTACCCCCTTGTGGAGTAGATGAGAATATGGGATAGCCTTGTCTACTAGTTGTGCTATGAATCAACGAATGGATTGGAGTCCTCCTTGCAAACCTCTAAGCTGCTTTAATGTTTTTTGTGCCTCCATTTCGATAATTTCCTTGACCTTGGCAAGGTCTATCTCAATCCTCTCATAGATACAATGTACCCTAGTAACTTGCCTAATTGTACTCTGAAGACACTTTTTTGGATTGAGTCTAACTTTGTATTCTTCTAGCCTATCAAGGATGGAGCCCAATGTTGTTATGTGATCTTGTTGCTTCTTTGACATGGCCAATATGTCATCCGCATAATCTTCCACAATTTTCTAAATCATATCATGGAAGATTAGTGTCATAGCTCTTTGATAGGTAGCTCATGTGGTTTTCAACCCAAATGGCATCATATTCCTACAGTATGTCCCCCATGGACAAGTAAAAGTTGTCTTGTGTTGATCTTCTTTGGCTATCATGATCTTATTGTACCCTAAGAATCCATCCATTAGTGATAGCATTTCATGTCCTGCCATCATATCCATGTGCAAACCCCAACCTTGGTACCTGCAAAACAACAAGAGTAAACAAGTTAGAAAAGTGATTGCAAGCCAAAACAAGGATTCACCATGAAACCCATTTACAACTTCAAACTAGGAAAGAAAATAACAAAGAACACAATGAAAATGATAAAACAAAGATTAAATCCTAATTAGATGTGCAAACTCATGATCCTATGGGGGAATTGGTGCCAATTTGATGTGAAAATTGGCCCTTTCCCAATTCCTATGATGCAAATTTGATATTTTGATGAAGATTGATCCACTTTGATGAAGAATGGTGAGTGCTCCAAGCAAAAATCTGCAAAAACCTAGCTATGACTCAATGATAATGGATGAAATTCAAGAGATATTTGAGCATGGTAACTTTGCTTAGATTGTGGATGATGAAATGATGATATGAGCTCTTTATTTATAGAATTCCAAGATGGATGAATGTCCAAATTTGAGCAATGTGGGACTAACATTCATCCAATGATATGATGCCACTTGTCAAGCTATGAATGGATGGAGGATGTGCAAGATTTGGGGTTTGTGCCAATAAATGCATAATTTTGAATTTCAAATTTGTTGAAATGACATGCAAGAGGGAAGGAAAATGCAATAAATGCCACTTGGCTCAAGGCAAAGGACATGTAAGATGAATTTATTGCCTTGTTGGATGTACATGTTGACTTGGAATTTTTGAATTCAAATTGAGAGAATATTCCAAAAGATGCCTTGTGAGGAAAATAGAGATTTAATAAATGAATTAAATCTATTTTCAAGTGCAACTTGCATTATCTAGAGGATGTGACATGAGATGAGATTAAATTAATCAAGGGTTAATTAATTTAATGAGAGATATTAGATGATGTGACCTATTTGACTCAAATTTATGGATTTATTTAAATCAAATAAGAGAGGAATATGATAATAGGCTAATTAAATAAGGATTTTCATTTATTTAATTAAAAGAGATGGTGTTAGATTAAATCAAATAATGTTTTAATTTATTTAATTTAATGGATAGACTTTAGAGATTTAATCAAATAAAATTGATTATTTAATTAAATAGGGATAATTAGATCAGATGGATTGATTTAATTAACAAAAGAAATTGACTTAATTAGATAAAATGATTTATTTAATTAAGAGACGAATATTGATGACTTTAATCAGATAGGGGAATTTGATTAAATGGTTAGACCAAGGGATATTCAGGAAGAAACGATGTTAGTAAGTCAGGATCAGATGCACAATATCAATCAATATATTTTACATGTCTACAATCCACAATCATATCAATGTTTGGGAGAGGAAAGTCATCCTTGGGACATGCTTTGTTTAAATCTTTGAAATCCGTGCAGATGTGGATGCCCCCAGTGGGCTTTGAAATAGGTACAAGATTTGAAACCCACTCTGGATAATCAATTAGTCGTATGAAACCAACGTCAAGGAGCTTCTTTAATTCCATTTTGACCAATAACACTATATTTGGATGCATCTTTCTCAACTTTTGTCTCACTAATTTTTCTTCAAAATATACAGCTAGGTGGTGAACCACAACTTTTGGATCAAGCCCAGGAATTTTGGCATAGGTCCATGAAAAGTTTACTTGTCTTTCTCTTAGAAACATACCTAGGAATTCATGTTCTTCTGTTAGGATTGATTTTGCATAGAAGATTATATGTGGCGTCTCTTCTATTCCCAAGTTGACTAGATTGCACTTCTCTGCTAAGACTGTTGACTTTTACTGATGAATAGCACTGAGGGGAATATTGAATCCTTCATCCTCTTGTGCCTCTGAGAGGTTTTCACCATTGGATGTGTCCTTTATTTTTATTGCTTTTGGGTTTGAGAGTGCCACAGTGTGGTTTTCACTCAAGGACCTAGATATTATTCTTAAATTTTCACTGTTGCGACTGAAGGATTCAATTGTTTCCCCATAATAGGCATGTCTATCAAGGTCAATGTTGAACCCAACTTTGTGATCTCCATATGGTATCCTATCCTACAATCCCATGAATTTTGAGAGCACCTCATCATTTTTGCACATGTCCAAAATTGGTGGTCCTCGTTGGTCCTAATCAATGAGTTGGGGATAGACTAATTTTATCTCATGGGTTTGGTTGTTTGACTCAAAAGATAGGGTACTAACATGAGAAGGGAGGAATATCTAATAGCATGGGTAAGTCAGTTCTGGGATCCTCATCATCACTCTTGCACACATTGATTATGTCAAAGGTAAAGTTGTTTATGATTCAACCTGTGGATACTAGTAACTGAAGAGCATATGCTAATAACTGAGGTGGAGTTTTGACCTTTTTAACTAGGGAACCTTTGCCAAGTATGGTTACCTTCAGAGGGGTACATTCAAGGTCGAGATTTCTTATACACTTCTCAGGAATGATAGGTGCTAGAAGACCATTGTCATTTTATCCAATTTTCTTGTTTTTATATTAACCCCGTCCTTGCATTATTTCCAGTCCTTTGTTACTATCATCCATGGGAAGGTTAGGGACGAGCCTTTCATCATGGTACAACAAAATTGATATGTCCTTTTCATCTACTACTTCCCAAATTAGGTCCCCCCAACATATGAATCTAGAGGGGTCTACTTTGAAGGTTTGGGACGATGTTTCAGTCAGTTGTGACTTCCCATGAGACCAAGGAGATTGGGGTAACTCTCCTATTACAAAGGAACTTTTCTTCATTTTGTAATCCCCTCGCCCATTGTCTTGGACAATGGATTTGATATCAAAGCTGTCAGGAATGGTGGGTATCTTTGTCTCAGAAGTGGAGGCTAAAGTAGCTAGATCTACATATGGGGTTGAAGGGCCTTCATCATTGTTTGGGACTTGATGGATTTTGTAGTACTTTGCTTCTAGGTTTTTGCAATAGTAAAAGGGCTTGGGATCACCATGGACCGTGACCTCTTGATTCTGGTAGGGAAACTTGACACACTGATGGAAGGTAGATGTAAATGCTTACATTCCATGGATCCACAGATGCCCCAAGAGAATAGTATAAGGTAAATCAAGGTCAAGGACGTAGCATGTGGTTTCCATGATGGTTATCCCCACTTGAATAGGGAGTTGAATAGTGCCTCTAGACACTCTTTCCTGATCATCATATGCCCTAATTGTAATACCTTTACCTTTTTCAATGGCGTCCTCAGAGAATCCCAGATTATTTATTAGCTTGAGTGAATAGATATTTAGACCTGCACCCTATCCATGAGGACCCTTTTGACTTTATTTTTTGGACCAAGACCTCGAGATGGAGTGCGTGGTTATGAGATGGTTGAGTGGGAAAGTCTTGATTAGAAAATGTTATGAGATGAGGTGTGGTGATGTTTCCAACCATAGCTTGAAATTGGTCAACATCAAGATCCACGAAGATAGTGGATGAAGCCAATGCTTCCTTTAGGATTTTTCTATGTGTGGATAAGATCTTTAGTAAATCCATGGTGGAGATCTGAGCGGGTGTTGTTTTCAGTTGGTCTAAGACATTATAACCATTTGGAACAAATTTTGATTTTGAGGTGGATGCTCTAGGTGGTTGCGATGATCTAGCAATGGTAACTTTTCTGCCATGTGTGGTGACTCCACAATCAACTTTGGCACCCTTGACATTAACAATAGTGACCCATTTATCTAGGGATGCGACAGCATGATCATAGACATGGTTTACATTTCCATACTTTTCTTTTCCATGGTTGTTCCCTTTGTTGTGGTCTGGCATCATATTTATGTATATCTTTAGGTCCTGATTTCTTGCAGGTTGTTCAACGCTTATGACTTTGTCATCGATAAGGTCTTGGATTAGATTTTCCAGTCTCATACAATTGGTTGTTGTGTGCCCTTTTATTTTATGAAAATTGCAAAGGTGGTTTTCATTGTACCATGGTGGTTTTACTTGGGACTCTTGATAATTCTCATAAACTGGAATTTTGATGAGATTCTCATTTACTAACTTCTTCATGACTAATTCAATTGATTCCCCAAGGGCAGTGTATTTTTGCTTGGGGGGATATTTGTTCTACAGGGGTGGTCCCTCTTGATTATTCAAATTGTTGACTTGATTATTGGGTGGTTGTTGTGATACCATGTTGGCTTGTGCATTTTTTTGGTTGTTGTTTTGTGGTTGTTGGTATGACAGCGTGTTTTTCCTTGAGGAATTGATGACCACTTTGGCGTCGACCACACCATCATTAGTGATATTTTTATTCTTCAACCATGTGAGGTTTTTTCATTATAACTAGTCGATGGGTGGTTATCTTGATATTCTTGATATGTGCATGTCCCCCCTTGTGCAATAAGGGCTCTTTCGATGTTGAGCACCTTGGGGATCAACTAATCGTATGTGGTGACACATTGCATTTTTAGATGGAATGACAAGGTTTTCTCAAGATTGGAAATGATGGTGCAGATTTGTTGTTCCTCTGGCATGGCCCACTTGCTCCTATTGGCCTTGGATCACCATCGTTGCAAGAAGGATGTGAATGTTTCCCCTTTAGCTTTTTTAAGAGCAAATAGTTCCTCTAGACTCACATACATGCCAATGTTGAATGCGTAGTTTTTTATGAATGAGTCCAAGATTTCTTTGAACTTTTTGATTCTAGTAGGAAAGTGAGAGAACCATTCCATTGCTGGTCCTTCCAAAATTTGAGGGAATAATCACATTAGATATGTGTCATCGTATGCAAATTCCATGCAATATACCTGAAATTCCCTAATGTGATCTTCAGGGTTACCCATCCCATGATATTTGTCAAATTTAGGGATTTCAAACCCTTTTGGGAATGACACCATTGCAAGGCTTCTGTCAAATGGATAAGGGCACAAATTGCTTGGTGTTTTCATTGTTTTCCTAGATTGGAGATCTAGCACTTGTTAGGAGAGCAACTTGATTTGTGTCATCACATCATTTTGTGGATTAGGAGGTGGGGTGAATATGCTTTGAGATGGTTTGATCGTTTTAGTGATGGGTGGGGTATTTTGCACATTTGGGAGAGTTTTCTACAAGCTTGGTTGTGTGATCAATGCTTGTTGATATGCCTAAAATTGGTGTTGTTCCAACAATGCTTGTTGTTGGTCTTGCTATTGTTGTGCCAACAATGCTTGTTGTTGGTCTTATGGTTGTTGTGCCAACAATGCTTGTTGTTGGGCTAATAGTTGGGTTGCTTCTTGTTGCACTTGGTACTATTGCAGGGCTTGTTGATATGCTTATTGTTTAGATGCTTAGTATTGTGCTTGGTATTGTGCTTGCACTTTAGCTTGATGGGCTAGATATTGGGCTTGTACCTAAGCTTGGGCTTGTGCAGCCTATGCAACCTATGCAGCTTGGACGACTTGTGTAGCTTGAGTTGCTTATGCAACTTTGGTAGCTTGGGCGGCTTGCTATTGTTGCAACAAAGCTTGAGCTTGGGCAACCTATTGTGCTTGTTGTGTGACTTGTTGTGCTTGTGTTTTTTGAGCAGCTTGTTGTGCAACTTGTGTAGGTTGTTGATTCTAAAATTGTTGAAATTCCTTTTGATAGGCTTGTTGGGTAGCTTGTAGTGTATATCTATATTGGTTTTTCATGTTTGATTTTGGTGGGGGTGGTGGAGGATTCAAAATGGTGTGAGATGTTGTGATGAGAGGTGTTGTTGGATTGATTTGTGTAGTGAATGGTGCAGTTGATATGATAGGTCCTTGGGAGACCACATTTTGAGGTATTATAGATGATGTGTTGAATGCTTGTGTTTTTTGGATGGTTGAAACCTATTGTTGCGATATCGATGGCATGATCGGAGGATTCAGTATGATGGTTTGATTTACAATTGGGGGATTGTTCTGATTTTGTTGATTGATTGATAAAGGGATTTTCCCTAAACCGAGGAGTAGTGTGGATGTTAGTGGTAGAGGTGGAAATGGTGGGAGATGGGTGGTGTGTTTCCTTCAAGAAATGATGATGATGAGGGATCAAAGATTCCCCCTTTTCCAAATAGTCCTCCTCCTTATGAGGTCATGGGGAGAGAGAATTGTGTGTTAAGATGGTATGTCAGTGTTGTGTGAAAAGAGGAGGGGTCATTGGGTTCATAAAAGATGAGCGAAATGTATGGGTATTTTGGATTTTGAGGAATGGATTGACCCAAGATGGTGTTTGCATCCAAGTCTTGTTTGTTTACAAGGGGATGTGTTTGAAGAGCATGAAGCAATGAACTTCCCTTGTTCACAATAGGTTGAGTTGGAGCAATGGATGATGTGATTTGTGGGATGGTTTGAGTGATGCTTTGAAAGGATGGTGTGAATGAGACTAGTGGCATAATCCCAAGAGGTTTCTCCACAAGAGTGCTTACATAATAATCAAAAGGGAGTTTAGCCCCTTCTTTTGCCAATTCTAACATGTATTGTGAAGGATTAAGTTTCACCATGGCATTGGCAATCTTGTGAGTCTCACGATTTTGGACCATTTCGATGATTTCATCTTGAGTCATCCCTAGGACATTGTTGGTGATGTCCTCCAGTTGGCCACCTTCTTCTTGAGGATCTTGTGGAAGTGGAGGAAGATTGAACATGGGATTGCTAGAACTAATGGGATTGATTTTAGGAGTGGTTTGACTCAAGTCACTTGAAGTAGATGTTTCTTTGTTTGTTTCCATGTTCTTCTTGTGTTGAGATCTAGTTTGGACCATAAAATAAGGACCAATATTTCAATATCTCCAAATCACATGAAGATAATTATATCATGTCATATAACTAAAGATATCATATAACTATTACTACATACAAGAAATATGATATAAGAGTTCATCCATGACACAAAAACCACTATAAAAGATCATCCATCATCAAGTGATGAATCCACATCACTTTCCAATCCATCACTAAATTGTGACACTAAGCTACACATGGATTACATAATAATATACATCTCTTAAATTAATATCATACATGAATCATGCACAATCACTCAACTATAACACCAACTATAGAACCAATATATCCAAACCAAAAAGATAAAACATCATCATGTCATTCCAAAGTTCCAAGTGTACAAGGACCCTCCATGACACCATGATCACTACCCAAAGTACTTGTATCAATGACCATTTCATCCCAAATCTCCAAGCATGCAAGGAACCTTAATGACACTATTATCACCACCTAATGTACATTTATAAGAAGCCATGTCATGCAAAAGTTCCAAGTGTACATGAAACCTCCATGAAACCATGATTACTACCCATTATACCCACATCAATCTCCCACCATCTCACATGTTTCTTATATCAAAGTTAACAACTATAGGTCCTAGAACATTATTGCATCAATTCATCATCTCCCTACCTCATAATGACAACCAAACCAATGAACCATGTGACCAAACTAGTCCAACCAAATAGAATATGTATCAACACTAAAATATCCATGGGCATACATGAATAACATCCAATTTATCCATGAAACCTATAAGTATGGATTACCTTCAAAAATATATAAATCATATAGATCTCACAATGCAATATGCAAATTCAATATCAAATTGGTAACCATGTCAAACATTGACAACCAAAGATAAATATGTAATTTTTACCATGACTTAAACACCATATCAAATCTATATTTGATTTTTCTCAAACTCACAAAAACCATAATCAAGAAACCAACAAATAGCTCAAACACAAATGTAAGTGGAAAAATCATTTATTAGTAATTTTAAACATGAACTATTATGAAGTGCCTAAAAATTATCTTCATCACCTATAAGAAGTCCAAAATTGGGCATCATGGGTACAAGATATAACCTGCTAAAATGATGACATAAAATCATCTTCCAACTATCGTTTTATATCTAAAATGATTAAATCTAGAAAAAAAAATGCTAGCTCCTTGGGTGAAATTTATGGCTCCCAAAAAACATCCCTTTCATTAAATAAATAAAAAATAAAATTGATGGCTAATAGGGGGTTAGTAAACAACCCACTACTAATGGTGGTGGTGAGTGGGTGATTCTATGGTGGTAGCCAGAGTTTGGTGCCACCAAGGCAATGGAAAGTGCGGTGGACATGATAGTACCACCTAACTTTGCAACAAGGTGGTGGTCAATGGCTAGGCTCAACCACCATTAGTTGGGCATGACTAGGGGCTAGCCCACAATGTGAACCAAAGATTATAACCAAAAAGTGACCACTCACATGACCATGGGTGCATCCTTATTTATTTTACAACCTTTTATCATCATACTACACGATCATACTCTGCCCATCAACCACTCACAAATTTTTTCATTTAAAATTTTCTATCGATTGTGTGTAAAAATAATATTGACCTTAGACAAGCATATACCAAGAATATTTTGTAGATGATACTACTCATGTGATTTCTATTATAGAAACAAGTTTGCATAAAACCACACAAATTTATTACATAAACCATGTGCCTTTAAACCATGAGCTTATAAAATCATGTCCCCGCCATTTACTTTTTGGTATTAAGTTTCCTCAATCAATACTAAATTTTTCCAATATTAAATATTTTTTCAATTTACAACTCACATTAATATTTTATCACAATGTTACATTCAAAATGTACAAACAACCCCAAAAACATCTAACCCAACTCTAGATTTCCTATATGCACCATAATTAAATATTGCATTAACAACATTAAGCAAGACATGTACAACACACCTTTCCAACAATTTTTTCTTAACTAGGTGAAACTACATAATTATTCCTTCATCCTTTTATGGTTTTCAAGCCCCTCTCTTCATTTTAAGTTTTACAATACATCATAGTACTACACTTTCTTAAATATTTTGATCAATGTTATTCTTGAGTTCCATTCCTATATGCCTTCTATCTTGTGATAATTTTTTACTATCACCCTTATTTTTTTGTATATTTTAGTTTACTTATATTTATATGTATACCCACACATATATTTATAGGCATAAGTCGTCATCTTCAAATTCTAGCTTCGTAGTTAATGGTTTGATACTCATGAGCACTATTGTTATTTAAATCATTTAATATTCATTTTGCATCTATTAAATGATTTAATGTCTATTCTATTATATTGGTGATCTTGTTTACGACCCCTTTTACCCCTTTGTAGCTCTCCACATATAATCTTGGTTTTCTAATCACTCTAGATACCAATGCAACTTATAAATGATAGAGCTAAAGTTTGATATCTATGATTTCATGAAAGCTACTAGATAGTGTTAGCTCTTGTTGTTAGGATCTTTAATGCAACATATTCTCTCTCTATAATATTTTTATAATATATTTTTTTCGATAAAAGGCCAAGACCTAACTATTTATATTAATATAAGTAAAATCACTACAACTATAATAAAATTTATAATACTAATTATATGAAAAATATCCTAATAGTTCAAAATTGTGTCTGATCTATATGACACATCCACCTTTCTTCCCCTGACACAACCAAAGCTATATGACTGTCATATACATATGCTTCATACTTTCAAAATTTCCCTAGCTATATGTCAGCTATCAGATTTATGCAACATATATACTTATAGTTCATGCTATTATATTTATGCAACATATTTATATCACAAATACATTAGAAATACTGAAAATAGAATGACTATATATTCATTCTTCCATATATGATGCAGCTCATTCAGACCCTTGGCAAATTTCATTTAAATCTGTCATTTTCATCCTCGCCTTCTTGGAGATTACCCTTCTCCCCTTGTCCTTCCATAGGTCCTTGTTGTTTGTGATGCATGAAACACAAAAAAAGAGGACACCCATGCCTTTTGTGATGATTCAACAAGTTAGAAAGAGCATAGTATTTCTTCTTAAAATTGTCAACCATTTGATACCCCAGTTCATTTGAAAACATATTTAACACTTTGCACATAGCCCATGGATCATCTCTTATTAAACTATTCCTTACTGCCTCAAATACTGCCTTGTAACATTGCTTGGTCTTGAGAAATTTCTTTGGAAACAAACCTCCAACAAACCCTCTTCCTTTATCCAAGTTGTATGATTGCACACATTGTAGCAATTTATCCTCTCCCAATACATTTGGTTGAATAGCCTCTTCGATGACGATTTCCAGGAGCTCTAGCAACTACAGAAGGTCCAAAGTGTTGGACAGGAATATTGACAACATTTGGGATGGAAACAAAATCCTTGGAGTGCTCGGACTTAAGAAATGATCACCAATCACAACCCTGACACTGTCAACCATACTAGGGCAAGACACTTAAAAATGAAAGACAATTCAAATTCTTAGATATCCCTAGAAAATGGGCACTCACCAACTTTAATTTGCATAGGAACCTTGAAATTTTTTACTATGTATTCCATTGGAAGCCCTTAAAACCCACCTAAAATTTTTGCAAATCTTTCAAAAAGAACCGAATACCTAGAGGAGAACTTGGTCCTAGATCTTAATTACTTCAACCCCACCACTTTTAACAAAGAAGAAAAATAAGAACTCTCAATAACACTGACAAAAACAAGGCGGCCTACACCTGATTATAGATAATGAACCAGATAATGAAGCAGGTGTGAAACTTGAAGTAAACCGAACACTGAGACTTTACTAGAGAATGCCCCAAAAAATGCAACATTCGAGGATCTTGAATTTACCAAGCTCTGTGATGACCCAAAAGCACCCGTTGAAACTTGATGAAGTTTGTTTGCTGAAACTAGAAACTTTGAAGAAGAGACAAGAACCACCCATAAACTTTAAAAATAGATGAAAACAATGACATAAAATTAATGAACCAGGTCATTTATAACATGTTATTCATTAAATCATGATTCTTATTTATTGAAATGCCAATAATACTAATAAAATCAAAACATTACCAAATCTCAATATTAATTAAATTAATCCTAATCTTAATTGATTAATTAACATATTTTAATAAATAATGGAACTTAATCTATACTACATAATGTTTTTGAATTAAAAAGCAGCAAAACAAGGGTGTTGACCCATAAGAACAAGGCACAAAGGCCATCCAGAAAAGGCACACTAACAGCACAGTGACAGCAGAGAGAAAGCCATCACCCACAACACATCATCAAAAAACAAAAAGTAACAGAAGAACTAAGTCCAAAGACCACCAGGGGTCCACCAAGTTTTAGCAGAAAAAACAAACAACAAGACATAGAAATAAACAAGACCAAACAGGCCCAGCGGCCTAATTCTTTTCCTTCCTGCCAGGCATATCATGAGTAGCCATTGCCCAATCTGCTGTGAGGAACTCGAGCAACTCCTTGAAACCAGCATCATCTTTAGCACCATCCGCAGACTTTTCCTTCTGCAGCAAGCAAAGACTGGTGGCCAACCTGTGCATAATCCTTAGGGAAAATTGGGACACCTCCTAGACCTTCTTTTCCAGCCTCTCCAATCTCGCCTTCAGCATACCAACTTCTTCCCAAGCCAGTTCTTTTTCCTTGTGGTCTTCCTATAGGGGGGCTTTTCCTTTAACCACATTAGAGGACTGGGGGTAACTTCCAGCACATTGTCACCAGAAGGGCCCTTCTTTAAACTTTTTGACACATGGGAAGCACTATTCACCGACACCGACTAGCCTTCCCCTCCCACCACCATTTCCTTGTGACTTTCACTGTCACTCTTAAGATCCTTGTCTGAATCAGAGGCTTCCTTAAGGCTTTTGACCTTGTCCTACTTACAAACTAGTCTAAAAGATCGACGGGGGGTGTTAGCTTCTTTAGTGATCTTAATGTTAGAATCAATTTGATGGCAGACTTTAGCTTTCTTAGAGGCTTTAGCCTTAGGGCATTGGGTAGGGGCAAGCCATTTTCTTTCCCTGCCCGTATCCCCCGGGCCCGAAACAGGGGAAGCGCCATGGAGATGGGCTTTCAAAGTAGGATTCTTAAGGCATTTTTTCTTACTTGGTCCCGGTGTGTCCAAAATACTAGCAGAGGGGGGAGTAGAGGAAACCGGGGTTTTTTCAAGAGCAGGGAGAGACGGGGCTTCTTGCACAGTGATAGGATGAGCAGGGCAAAGTGCCATATGGAAATGGTAAAGCCTAGACATAAGGCCCTGGTGAAGGATAGTATAATTCTTTCCATAAATAGTGGCTTCATTAAACAACGCAACAGTGCTGTCAAGAGCATGAAACATGAAGAAAGGAATAGAAATATGTAAATGGTTCCTAAGGTGGTTGAGGAAATTAAAGTTGTAATAATAGCAGACCCCATACCTTCCTTCCAGCGTGAAATATTTCATGATCACCAAACAGACTTTATCCCGTGGCTCCGGCAGTGCCTAACGGTCAAAGCCACCACGTAACTTGATAGGTTTCTCATCTCCACGAAAAAACTAATTCAGACTAACTTGGTCCGAAACTTTTGTAGTTTTCTTCCAAGTACGACCACTATTCAGGAGCCCAGTAACTCTATCAATAACCTCCTTAGAAACTTTGAAGGAAATGCCACTAATGGTGACCCTACCCTCCTTCCATGAGGTGACAAACTTATGAGACAAGCCCTCGTCATGACCAGTCATGGCCTCCATATACTGCGCAATTCCACACTCTTTACAGATGTGCCAAATAGGGGCATCTGCTTTCCACTTGTCACACCTGTTCGGCTCCACACACACTTTGTCCCCACCCATAAAGCCCACACCAAAAACGCCAGCGACCAGAACAGGGGAACCAGGGCAGAAGAGTTGGTAGTCAATTCTAGAAGCATCGAGAGGGGAAAGGCCAGCGAAATGTGACCAAAAAAGTCGAGAATAGAGGCAATAAATGTGACTTCTCACAACCCACTCAAGGGCAGTGGCTCCCTCGTGCGAATCACCCAGAGCATGTAAGGGCATGATATCGGCGTAGTACTTAGCCATCATAATAAATCTCATGAAATCTGCAATCTTAAAAAGATGAACACAAAAATTTAGGGGGTTCAAAAAATGATGACACCATCAGTCAGTGAGGATAGAAAAATTTGCCACATCACCCACCCACAAGAGGTCGTACAAGCCATTGGACAAACATATGAAACCCATCACTTCACAAAACGGCCAAAAATTCAAAAGCCAGCTCCCGCCAGAAATTCCAACCAAAGTTAGAAGGAGCCCGACAAAAATACATAAGCACCATCTAGGACTCATCATTTAGATGTTTAAGATCTTCCTTTAAACACACCAGAGCCGAGGGGGGCAAAGAAACTTCTTTTCGCCAACACCTAAGCCCTTCAATATCAAGACCCGCTGCCGCTAAGCTGTCACCAGTCGCATTCCCTTCTCTGAAGACATGCTAGATAGAAAAGTCCTGAAGAGCATTTAGGAGAGGGAAAATGTCCTCCAAAATACCATTTAGGGACCATCCCACTTTCATCTTCCCTTTAGTGGCTTCCACAATTAGCATTGAGTCACCTTCGATTTCCAAAGTCTTGACACCAATTGACAGCGCAATCTTAAGACCCCAGAGGAGAGCCATGCCTTCAACCTGGTTACTAGTATGATCTCTCAATTTCCACGCATAGGTAGCAACCAGGCTACCAGAATGGTCCATGATTACACCTCCAGTAGCTGACATTCCTCCCCTAGCCACCCCATCAAATTTAAGCTTAACCCAGGGCGGTTTAGGGTTTCTCCATCTAGTATGCTTCCTGATAATTGATTTCTAAAATATGTTATATTAATTTTATAAACTATGAATAAATCATAACTTTTATTTTATAAAAAAAATAACATAAATTTAAAATATTAATATTAAGATATTTATATTCCTTTAATCTTATTAACTCCACTTAATATTTTATATATATATATATATATATATATATATATATATATATATATATATATATATATATATATATATATATATATATATATATATATTTTAAAAAGCTACATCTTACTAATATTGTAATTTAAACTAGAAATATATTGTAAGAAAATCTAATATTATAATAATGTCATGATATGATTGACCCATCGTGGGTATGATATAGATTGTACATAAATGATATTAGAATCTTATTTTTTATGTTATTTTAAGGATTTGAATTTAGGTGTTTATAATTAAAATTTTAATTTTAATTTTAATTATTTGATTTTAATTTTAATTTATAAATATATGATAATTAAATTAAATTATAATTTATTTTATCTATTTAATTGATTTTAATTATAAGTTGATTGGGTGTTTGATTTTCTTACTAATTAGTTAGTGATTTATATTTTATGTGTTAATGAAGTTGGATGGTTTTGACTAAATCCACTAGTAATAAAGTTTTGTTGAGTGCAAGACTCCTAATATTATAAGGGATGAGACTCCCATCATGTCTTAAAAGATTTTTTGTGGAATATATATGCCTAGGTTCTTAACTCTTAGTTGAATAGATATCAATTAAAGACATAAAATTTCCACAGTCTATAATATTTTTATTTTTTTTAGGCTTCAAGAATCGGGTAGCACAACCCCCTATAAACTGCAGTGCGCCTAATAAACTTTTTAACGTGACCAACGGCGTTGGCACGACACAACCTCCAGTACCACGAAGGTGGGGGAGACTAGACCTCATGACCAACCTCCTGCAACAAAAAAGATTTAGCCAACTGAGCAAGGGCCCCAACCCCACGGTCTATAATATTAGCTTAAAGCTTTTGTATTAAATATGATCTGAAATGTTAATGAAAAATGTTCACTCAATCTAATCCAAAAACTTCAAACTAAACAAATATCATCTCACAATCTACTTTCAAATTAAACCTAGAAACAATATAAATTTAACATAAAACTTGTCATAAAAGAATTAAACAAAACTTACAACTAATATATAACTTTTCACTCATAATAGTTTATATCACTACACCAAATATCCAAAGACTAATATTTTTCTTTTTTAATTTGACAAAACAAAATACATAAAAAATGGGCAGTCAAAATGACTAAAATGCTATCAGGACTCAACTGTGTAGTTTTCGAGTCAAACTCATTGACCCATGTTTGATGAGTAGTGGTTCACAAGAACCCATCTCTTATGATAATTAATGGTCCACTTAGCACTCATTGCATCTAGGTGATGCTCACAGAGGTGAAGCACTAGGTCATCCCGGGAGGTCACCCATCCCAGTATTGCTCCAGCTCAAACGCGCTTAAGCACAAAGTTTTCCCCAAGGTTAAGCCCACTTAGCTTGCAACCCCATTTGTAAAACCTTTAGCAAGTGTTGTGCTTTATGAACCATTCATTATAGAGCCCCTTTAGCTCATCAATTGATAAGTAGGAGGTATTTTCCACAGCGTGTCAAATTATGATATTGCTATTAGGATTCAACCATATAGTTTTCAAGTCAAACTCATTGACCCATATTTCGTGAGGAGTGGTTCAAAAGTTATTCACGAGTGTACAAAGCTGAATAAATGACCAAATACAGTGGCTACTTTTTTCTTTTCTGTTCAAAAGAACAAAATTACATAAAAGGTGGGCGGTCAAAGAAGACCGGGACAAGATTAACTGTACAAAGCTGGAAAATACAGCAAAGAGCCAACTGAAAGTCTTACAATAAAAACCTAACAGTCAGCGAAGAAAATCCCTGACAATAGACTATATTTTTTCTTATTAAAAAAACAGAGACTGTTAGATGAAGATTCATTCCAGGGAACTTGGATTTCACGTACACCGTCCCGTACAGAAGTTAGTAAAGCCTCTTTAGGGAATATGATTCTCCATTGGAAACATCAATGTTGGCAGTTCGAGTCACGGGACCTCTGAATGCGCCATTAAAAGTTAGATTTATTCTGCCGAAAAGGCCGGACAGATACAGAATGCTTTATAATAATGTCTTGTCATAAACCCCAGGCAAGTTTTCCATTTGAGAATTTGTACTCTTACTCAGATACTTTTGTGATATATCACTTTACCATGGGAAAGTTCTGGAATACCTTTTTAGAAAGTTTGTTTTAGCTTCTTTTTCTTTTTGTTTGGTCAAATATTTGCTTGCTTACCTATGGCTAGGCTAGATTTTTTGTGTTTCTTTTAGCTTTGTATTTTATAATTGTGTTATTTAGTTTTGGTATATTTTTGTGTATGGATGGATTGGTTTATTTAGTTTTGGTATTTCGTTTAATGTTTATCGTTTATTTGTATATTTTTGTACGTGTAGTTTTTGTTCAATTGATTCATTAGTATAGTTTTGATCCATAATTCAATTTTATTAAACGTTGATCTAACTTGGTTGTCTTATCTAAGTTGTGCTCACAAGTGTATGATTATCCTTGTAGTCGCAATATTGATCCACTTAAATGCAAAATCAAAATTACACATTTGGCGAGTTAGTCCTATCTTAGATTTTGGTCTTATAAGTTTGCATAAATCTTCTCAATTTGGTGTTCTATTTGTGTATAAAAAGACACTTATTTTGTTCATTCTAATCATTAAAGATTCATCCATCCACACATAAAATCTTGAAATCTATTGCATTCAAAAGAACAATCATTAGTGTTTGTCATATCTAATCACACTCATCTTTGTGCATGTGAACTACCTAACCATCATCCTAGAATTCATGTGCATGTATGAAGCTTGTTGTTTGTCAAGGTATTTTTAAATACTAGTAGTTTGATAGAAAAACTTGGAGTGACAAATTATTATTGCCTAGTAGTTTATCTTCTAAAAGTTTATATGATAGAATTTAGAGATATTCCAAGATCAAGCTCATGGATATAGATCGAGTTTACAATCACAAACTAGATTAAGAATAGTGAAGTCAACCGAACATAGAGAAGAAAATTGTATTTGCATTCTAATCCACATGAGTGACTGTCTAGGTCATCTCCAAATTTGGAGGCACATAGATCTCACTATCTTCATCAATTAGCACACATTCTTTAGTCACAAAGTTAATCAATCTCTCTTTATTACTTACTATTTACTACAAGACTGTACTTATTATTTGATATTGCTTGGTCCAATCCATTCCACTTTACAACTTAATTTAGCCTAGGTTGATCAATGCCTAATCATTGTATTTAATTAATTGACCTAGATTAACCAATAAGGACACCTTATTTTTTAATTCATTTTAGTGAAAACAACAAACTTAGCCAACATTACAACCCTAAATAATTTTTTAGATCTATAATTTAATTTTGATTCTCTAGATGTTACTTGTCATTGGCCTTTCAAGATTCTTTACTTTTTTTTTCTAGGTTCTCAATGATTGAATTTGTTGTCTATCCTTGTGGCGACCCTACACACTCTTGACTTGACTTAGGCTTTATATTTTTAGCATATCTTAGATTTAATTTCTTTGATATTTTGATCTCATTCTTATTATTATTTATGAGAAAGAATCCACTTAATAATTATTCTCCAATGAGAAGAAGCCTTCACTTCAAAACCCTAATATGGCCACCCATTCTAACAATAGAAACATCTTTAATGGGGTTTATATTGAGGTAAATACATGTGATGATTATGATAATGAGGTATACATACAACAACAAGAATTTTCTACATAACTTTCTAGCTTGGCTAATACAAAGAGTCCTAAACAACTAATGGCTATGTTTCACACATTATTTGTCAATCATGAGTATAGGAAATAAACACTTGAAGAAATTTATGTTATGTTCACATGAGCTCTTAAGGTTGGTGCATCTACCCCTATCTTTATCATAGCTTCCTTAGCTATTGTCATTTCTTTCATAGATCCTACACCTGCCATTGTCTAATCCACTACTAGTAGACTACCACTTCGCGACAATGAAACCAATTCCTTTTACATATTGTTTTTAAATTCTCTTATTGATCATATCACCTCATCATTAGCCAATCAACATCCACATATATTTTTTTCTCAAGACTACAATATTCTTAGATCCCTTTATTGTTTCATTTTGTCAACTCAAAATATTGAATCATCTTTATGTCTCGCATCTTACATCTTTAATCCTAATCATCCTAACCAATTCTATGTTACCATCATATCATCTTCCTTATATTAATTGGTTTGAAATATTAATGAAGTGGATAATAAGAATAATTGACAAGTGGTTTGAATTTGTTGTCTATCCTTGTGGTGACCCTACACACTCTTGATTTGACTTAGGTTTTATATTTTTATCATATCTTAGATTTAAACTATCTTTGATATTTTGATCCCATCCTTATTATTATTTATGAGAAAGACTATGCATAATAATTGTGCTCCAATGAGGAGAAGACTTCACTTAAAAACCCTAATATATCCACCCATTCTAATGATAGAAACATATTTAATGGGGGTTATATTGAGGTAAATACATGTGATGATTATGATAATGAGGTACACATACAATAACAAGACCTTTCTACACATCTTTCTATTTTGGCTAATACAAAGTCCTAAACAACTAATGTATATGTTTCACACATTATTTGTCAATCATAAGTATAGGAAATAAACACTTGAAGAAATTTATGTTTTTTTCGCATGATTTGTTAAGGTTGGTGCATCTACCACTATCTCTATCATAGAATCCTTAGTTATTGTCATTTCTTTCATAAATCCTACACCTATATCATTGCCTAATCCACTACTAGTACACTACCACTTAGTGACATTGAAACCAATTCCTTTTACATATTATTTTCATTCTCTTATTGATCATATCACCTCATTCATTAGCAAATCAACATTCGCGTATATTTTTTCTCAAGCCTACAATATTCTTAGATCCCTTTATTGTTTCATTTTGTCAACTCAAAATATTGGATCATCTTTATGTCTCACATCTTACACCTCTAATCCTAATCGTCCCAACCAATTCCATGTCACCATCATATCATCTTCCTTATATTCACTGGTTTGAAATATTAATGAAGTGGATAATAAGAATAAGTGGTCGTGCAAGATGTTTAATTTTCAAATCCTAGACAAATACCACTTGCTTTTCAGATTTTGGTGTTTCCTTTGTCTATAGGTTTGTAGCACCATGATTTTCTATATATGATGGAAAAGGAGATCCTAATACACATTTTAACTCTTATATAGTTATATTATTATAATTAGGTGTTTCATTTACCTTGCAAATCCCAAGTCTTCTAAATTGTATTTAATTATGTAGATAAATAATGTCTAGTCTCCAAACAACATGGAATGGGAAAATATGGATGTTCATTTTGAGGGAGAAGGATTTATTTATTATTTGTTTATTCTGTGAGACACCTTGATTACCTTGAAATATGACATTAAATGGGGAGATTAAATAGAAATGATTTTATTTTGTAAATTTTGAAAAAAATCAATTTTGTGCCCTCATTTAATGTTAAAATTTTCTAAAATTCTTGGAAGTTGAATTTCATGTCATTAAATTATTGTTGTGCATGTTTTGAGCAAAAGGGTACTTTTCATTTTTAAAATTTTTAAATTTAAAAAAAAATGGAAAATTTGAAGCTCCATTAATGGAGTTTGCAAGTAATTTATGGATTTAGGCATTTAGAATTAAATTGAAAATTTGAATTTAGAAAGTGAAATTGAATGATTTATTTTGGGAGAAAATGAATCTCCTTAATGGATTTTTGTAAGGAACATTTTAAGATTATGTTTTCAAGTTTTTGAGAAAATGAATTTATGTCATGTGAATATGCATCATTTTTCATGCCATACTCAATGTTAGTGAGTGTGAAGAGTCAAGGAATAAGATACAAGAGAGGGTTATAGAAGTGGATCTCAATGTGTCCCCAAGCTAAAGTGGTAGGTAGGCTAATCATAGATGGGAAGTCATCTAATCAAGTGATAATTAATGAAACATGGGAAATTAATTAAGATAATGGATGCCCCTCTCATGCCTTGAGTGCTAGTACATACTAAGGATGTTTGGGAAGATATGCTAGCTCAGGGAGCTTGGGTCTTGTAAGATCAAGTATCCTATGAGATGAGTGTTGTAAGAATGAAGGTGTTTTCATTGATGTCAATTGGTTATCAACTGGTTGTTGTTGTCATTAATGTCATGAATGCAAGTTATTGGTTGTCCATGTCAAGGATATTGAGAAAATTGTATCAAAGAAATGTTGCGGGTGTTCAATGGTTGCTCTGAGTTTTTCTTCGAGATTTTCTCCTATGTTTGTGTGGTTTAGATATGTTGATCGTGTTTGTTGGAAGCTATTGTATCCAAATTTTTGGCTTCTAATTCATTGTACAGTGTGAGTCATGTTCACCAATTGTGAACTATGGTTTTCTATGTTTCTGGCTGAGGTTTGAGAGAAATGTTGTTGGTCTGAATTTCCCTTTGGTAAAGTCTTATGACTTGTTGTTCTAGAGTTAAGTTGCTATGGTCATGTTGAAGATAATTTTGATATCTCGAAGGATTGTGTTTACACTATTTTGGTTGACCTTGTGTTGAACATTGTCTTCAAAGTTGATGAAGTGTGTTGGACATATTTGGGTCCTCATCAAGCATTTTTTTGGGTCGCCCTCATTCTAATTCCACCCTAGGATGTTTTGGCGTCGACCTAGTTTGAATTTATTGATGGATGGCTGATTTTGGATATGTTTCAAAGTTGAAGATGGTATAAATATAGGATGAGTTGGTGATGAAAGAAGACAAAAGAGATAAGTGCAAATAAATAGAGAAGATAGATGCAAATTAGATGCAAA
Organism: Sequoia sempervirens; assembly: GCA_007258455.2. Classification (NCBI taxonomy): domain Eukaryota; kingdom Viridiplantae; phylum Streptophyta; class Pinopsida; order Cupressales; family Cupressaceae; genus Sequoia; species Sequoia sempervirens. The sequence continues at coordinate 9,412,677 of VDFB02072274.1, read as the reverse complement.
TCAGTGGGTGTGTGTGATTGGAGTGTGGTAGATCAGTGTGAAGTCTAAATGTTGAGTTTTTGAATGTAGTGAGATGAAGGTGTACTCTATCATTCATGCATGTTTGCAAGTGGTTGAGAAAATTGTCGTGGAAATCTCTATTGCATTGAGATTGTCTTCTCTCTGTAACACATCTCTTCTATCTTCTTTGTATCTTTGTGGTAGTGAGCCCTCTAGGTGGTTAGCCGTATTGGATAGTGAATCCTGATCCAGATAGTGAGTCCTTGTTTTGGCAGTAAGCCTTGTTTCTCAAGCATTGAGCCTTTGTAATCGGTTTTGATATTCTCTATAGTGTAATTTATTCCTCACCATGGTTTTTCCCTTATTAGGTTTTCCACATAAATCTGGCATTGTTGTGTTTGTGTGATGATTTTCAGTTTCTACACTTGCACTTAATGTTTAATCATTTTAGCAGTGTTAAGGATTTGTTCTGGTGAATAATTTAAAGGTTTGAATTTGTTACAACTGATTCACCCCCCCTCTCAATTTTCTTGTTCAATAATTGGTATCAAATCTTGGTTCCTTAGAGAAGAGCTTAACCACTTAAGGAAGCTTCAAGATGGTTGGAAAAGTTACTCATGATTATCTGAGGTTTGATGGAACTAATTATGCTATCTAGAAAATACTGATGGAAGAATATCTAGAGTATTGAGGATATGATGTGGAGAAATCTTACAAGAATCCTTACACTCCCCCTGCTAATGGTTTGATTATGGTTGATGAGATCAAGGCACATGAAGCAAACAATAACGTGAAGTACATTTTGAAGAATAGTCTTGTACATTCTGAGTTGATTAAAGTTCATAATTTGAAGACTACTAAGGAAGTATAGGATGCTTTGGAAAAGGTGCATGAAGGTGATGAAAGGGTGAAAGAGGAAAAATTGTAGAATTTGGAGACACAGTTTGAGCTTCTACATATGTCTAAAGATGAGAATGTTAAAGCTTATGTACAGAGATTGGATGAGGTAGTAGCTAGAATGAAAGGACTTGGTGCTACTATAGATGAAACCAGGATTGTAAAGAATATTCTTAGAACTTTCCCTACTGCTTACAGTGAAAAGGTATGTAATATTGAACAAAATATAGATTATAAGACTTCCACTAAATATTAGTTGTTGGGATGTCTAACATCTTATGAGATGAGAAAGCCGAATTTGAGTAATGGTTTCAAATTATAGACTGCTTTTAAGGCTACAAAAGCCAAAGATCCGGATGAAGAAAATGTTGATGAAGTAGAAGCTAACTTTGTGAGAAGGATGAGAAAAGGTTTCAACAAGTATGAAGATAAGTTACCCTTTAAATGCTTTAGTTGTGGAGGAATAGGTCATTATGTTGCAAAGTGTCCAGAAAGAGCTAAGAGGAATAAACAAAGATATGAGAAAGAAAAGAAAGGTAAGAAGATCAACAAAGCATATTATGTGAATGAGGATGCTAGTATATTTGATGAGGAATCTAATTATGAAGATCCTAATGACAATGAATGCTTGTTCTTGGCTATAAAAGGTGAACTTACTTCTACTAATTCCAAAAAATAGGTGAAGGAATGCCCTCCAAAGAAGGAGAAAAATGAAGGTGATGTAATCTCTTCCCTACATGCTAAACAAGAAAAGAACTATTGGGTTGTTGACAGTGATTGTTAAACTTGAAAAATATAATGGAGGCTTGGTTATGTTTGGAGATGATACTAGTGCTAAAATTTGTGGGATAGGTTTAGTAAGTTTTAATGTAAAGCATAATACTGATGATGTCGACTATGTTAAGGGGTTAAGGCATAATCTCTTGAGTGTTGGATAGATGTGCAGTAAAGGATACAATCTTGTATTTGAGGATGAGAGATGTGAGATCAGGAAAGGATCTGGAATAGTGATTGCTGCAAGAAAGAAATTTGAAGGAAATATCTATCAATTAAGGGTGCTAATGGACGATGCTTTATGACTCATAAATGAAAACTGGTTGTGGCATCGAAGAATGTGTCACATGAATTTTGATAACTTGGAGAGGATTAGTGCAGTTCAGGCTATGAGATAATTACCAAGAATTACAAATCCTGTTAATGCTATTTGTAGGAATTGTTAGTTTGGAAAGCAAGCAGGAAGCCATTATAGATCAAAGGAACAATCTATTACTGGACTACTGAAATTAATTCAGATCTCTATGGTCCTACAAGATTGAAAAGTCAAAAATATGAAAGGTACTTTATGCTTTTGATTGATAATTATTCTAGATATACATGGGTTACATTTCTTAGAGAGAATTCAGATGCATTAGATAGATTCAAGACATTCAAGGCTATGGTTGAAAATGATGTAAATTTGAGGATAAAATGCTTATAAAATGATTAAGGTATAATAGAGGTGGGGAATTCACCTCCCATGAGTTTAATATGTTTTGTGAAGTACATGGAATAAAAAGATAGTTATCTACTTCAAGAACTCCTCGGCAGAATGGAGTTGTTGAAAGAAATAACAAAACAATTCAAGAGGCTGCTAGATCAATGATTACTAAAGTTGGTATACTAGAAGTTTACTGGAGAGAAGCTATTAATATTGTTGTTTATGTATTCAATCAAGTTCAAGAAAGAGAAAATAGTACAAAGACCCCCTATGAGCTATGGTGTGGAAGAATCCCTACTGTTAAGTATTTCAAGGTATTTGGAAGCAAATGTTATATTAGAAGAGATGAAGAAACCTTAGGAAAGTTTGATGCAAGAAGTGATGAAGGAATTTTTCTTGGATATTCTACTAAAAGAAAAGCTTATAGATGTTTCAATAAAATACTGAGAAAGATTGCAGAAAGTGCAAATGTCAAGGTTGATGAAGCAATGAAGAATGCAATTGATGTTGATGGATATGTATTTGATGAACCTGATTGCGTAAGGATTGAAGAAATTGTGGAAGAATGGGAAAAGGATGAGCAAGAGAAGAAAAATGAAGAAAATGAAAGAGAAGAAGAAGCTCTGGTGGTGTCCCCTAAGACACCTAGATATGTGTAAAAGAATCATTTAGAAAGTCAAATCATTGGAGACAAGACAAAAGGAGCATTGACAAGAAGCAAAGCTACTGCTAGTGAAGTAAAGCTATGTTTATTTTTTGAGATTGAATCAAAGATTGAAAGTGAAGCATGTAAAGATGAAAATTGGATGGAAGCTCTGAAGGAAGAAATTTTACAGATTGAGAAGAATCAAACTTGGGAATTGGTCCTAAGATCGGTAGATAAAAATATTATTGGATCAAAGTGCATATTCAAAAATAAGTTGAATGAGAATGGAGAAGTGGTTAGAAATAGAGAAAGGTTTGTGTGTAAAGGTTACTCACAAGTAGAAGGCATAGATTTTTAGGAGACTTTTTCTCTAGTGGAAAGAATGGAAACTATAAGGATGTTCTTAGCATTTTTTTCTCATAAATATTTCAAGGTATATCAGATGGATTTCAAGTCTGCATTTTTTAATGGCGAGCTAGAAGAAGAGGTATACATGGAACAATGAGAAGGATTTCAGTTGTTAGATCAACCAGATATGGTGTGCAAATTAAAGAAAGCTCTATATGGATTAAAGCAAGCTCCTAAAGCTTGGTATGCAAGGTTAGACAAGTATTAAATTCAGCAAGGTTTCAACAAAGGTACGATAGATAGAAATCTATACTTTAAAATTGAAAATGACAAAATCTTGATTGTAGTTGTACATGTTGATGACATTATTTTTGAAGGAAATGAAACTATGTGTAAAATATTTGTGGAAGAGATACAAAAAGAATTTGAAATGTCTATGTTTGGAGTGATGAATTTCTTTCTTGGGCTGAAAATTAATCAAAGAGGGAAAGTCATTTTTATTTCAAAGTCTAAGTATGTGAAAGAGATGTTGAAGAAGTTTGGAATGGATGGTTCCAAATCGGTATGCACTCCTATGGTGATTGGTTGCAAATTAGGTAAAGATGATGATTCACCTAAGGCTAATCAGAACAAGTATGGATCTATGATTGGTGGACTATTGTATTTGATTGCTACTAGACCAGATATTATGCATGTTGTCTGTCTTGTGGCTAGATTTCAAGAAGATCCAAAGGAAACACATGTTGTTGTTGTTAAAAGAATATTCAGATATTTGAATGGCACTCCATATCATGGGTTATGGTATCCTATGGATACTGACTTTACACTAAGTGCTTATATAGATGTAGATTGGGTTGGATGTGTAGATGGAAAAAAGAGTACAAGTGGTGGTGTATTCTTTCTTGGTTGTAGATTGGTGGCATGGTTGAGTAAAAAGAAAGACTTAGTTTCCTTGTCTACTACTGAAGCTGAGTATATTGTTGTTGTATCTTGTTGTACACAAGTTCTATGGATGAAACATACATTGAAAGTTATCACAATCATGTATAATGATCCTATTTCTATCTTCTATGATAACACAAGTGAAATTAACATTTCAAAGAATCCAGTGATGCACTCGAGGATAAAGCATATATCTATTAGGTATCATTTCTTGAGAGAGAAGGTTGTGGAGAATGAAGTAAAGCTTGAGCATGTCCCTATAAAGGATCGGATTGCTGATATATTTATGAAGGCTATTCCTAAAGATACTTTTGAATATCTCCAGAAGAAGTTAGGGGAAATTTCCCCTCCTTTCTTGAACTAGATGCATATGGAGATGCATCAGTCTAGAGGATCTATGGATCTATCTTCTTTTGGACTGATGTTTTGGTGGCTACCTCTCAGGGGGAGCAGGTAGTGTCATGTGTTGTCATTGTATGAGTATTCTATTTTTAATGTCAAAGGGGAAATCAATGTAAAATATCTTTTTCCTTTGCCATTGATGTCAAAGGGGGAGAGGAAGAATGTGAAAAAGAGGAGAGGAAGAATGTGAAAAGAAGCAGAGGAAGAATGTGAAAATAATTATCTACTAAGGGGGAGAAACAAAAAGAAAAATCTTGAGAAGTGTATTCAGAGCTAGTATGTTGTCTTTGATGTATTTTCACATCATGTGTTGCCATCAATGACAAAGGGGGGGATTTTTGCAAGAATGAAGGTGTTTTCATTGATGACATCTAGTCAATTGGTTATAAACTGATTGTTGTCATTAATGTCATGAATGCAGGTTATTGGTTGTTCATGTCGAGGATATTGAGAAAATTGTATTGAAGAAAGGTTGCAAGTTTTTAGAGGCTACTTCCGGTTTTGCTCCAGGATTTTCTCCTATGTTTGTGTGGTTTAGATATGTTGATCATGTTTGTTGGAAGTTGCTATATCCAGATTTTTGGCTTCTGCTTCATTGTACAGTGAGAGTTATGTTCACCAGTTGTGAACTATGGTTTTCTATGTTTCTGGCTAAGGTCTAGGAGAAATGTTGTTGTCCAAATTTCTCTTTGGTAAGGTCTTATGACTTGTGGTTCTAGAGTTAAGTTGCTATGATCGTGTTGAAGATAATTTTGGTATTTGGAAGGATCATGCTTAATTATTATATGTGTTTTACACTGGTTTTGTAGACCTTGTGTTGAAAAATATCTTCAAAGTTGATGAAGTGTGTTCGATCTATTTGGGTCCTCATCAAGCATGTGTTTGAGTCACCCTCATTCTAATTCCACCCTAGGATGTTTTGATGTTGACCTAATTTGAATTTTTTGATGGATGGATGAATTTGGATATGTTTCAAAGTTGAAGATGGTATAAATACAAGATGAGTTAGTGGTAAAAAAAGACAAAAGAGGTAAGTGCAAAGAAATAGAGCGGATAGATGCAAAATAGATGCGAATTAGTGGGTGTGTGTGATGCAAGTGTGGCAGATCAATGCAAAGTCTAAATATTGAGTTTCCAGATGTAATGAATTAAAGATGTACTCTATCATTCATGCATGTCTACAAGTGGTTGAGAAAATTGTGGTGGAAATATCTATTGCACTGAGATGGTCTTCTCTCTATAACATATCTCTTCTATCTTCTTTGTATCTCTATGACAGTGAGACCTCCGAGTGGTTAGCCCTATTGGACAGTGAATCCTAATCCTGAGAGTGAGTCCTTATTTTGGCAGTGAGCGTTGTTTCTCAGACAGTGAGACTTTATAATTGGTTTTTATATTCTCTATAGTATGATTCAATCCTCATCATTTTTTTTCCCTTATTGGGTTTTCCGAGTAAATCTTGTGTTGTTGTGTTTGTGTGATAATTTTTAGTTTTTTCACTTGCACTTAATGTTTAATCATTTTAGTAGTGTTAATGATTTGTTCTAGTGAATAATTTAAAGGTTTAAATTTGTTACAATTGATTCGCCCCCCTCTCAATTGTCTTGTTCAACAAGGAGTGTTAGGTTTTGTGGGTATCATACCTTCAAGCACCTTAACTAGCTCTCTCTAGCACCTTGCCCTAGAATCTTGTGTGTGTTATTCACCATTGGTGATTGACCCAATGATGATATTTGTGGTAATCTAGTAATGAGTTATCACATGTGTTATGCCCTTGGTGAGTTTTCCCAAATATGATTTCTTGTATGACATTGGTGACTTTTCCCAATGTAGATTGTGATGCGACATTAGTGAATTTTCCCAAAGAGATTTTATATTTGATCCATCTTGTTTTTGGATGAGTGTTTATATGATATGTTCATGGAGTGTTTTTATTTTTTATGGTGTGTGTGTAAGCCCTCTCCTTATGTGTTGGCATGAATGTTGTGTTTGTGGCCCATGTGACTATCTCCTAACATAGTGGGAGTGGATCCTTTCGATTCCATGAGGTTAGGTGGCATGGTAACCACTATTGGGGACCGAAGGTTCGAGGATTGAGCTTGAGTTCAATACCATGTTGTAATAAGTTTAAATTATACTATTAATTACTTCATTCAAATGTGAAATGTATATGTAAAGGACATTTGAGTCCTATTGATATGATTTGTAATATTTGATAATAGAAAAAGTGTATTGGTTTAATTTTACATGCCTTGATATTGGTATCAAGCATGACTGCTTGATGTCCTTCCTAATTCTATGATTAAAATGATAAAATGAACTTTAGAACAATTAAATTGTTGTTTAAAATGAATTCAAGTGCTTTCTTTAATAGTTGGATGGCCTGGTACTATACCTTAGAGGCGATCTTGTTTCACCCAAAACCGATCTGGAGTGCCCTCAAATTATATGTCTACTTGGGAAGATTGGTTCTTAGTAGGTGTGATTGGTAGCATAGTGAGGCGACCTATTCATCAATGGGGTGCCATAGTTTGTAGGGTAAAAGGTTCAAAATTTTGTCTAACAATGTTGGGGTGCCCTGGTCTTGTGGTTGTGGGGCTTCGTTCCCCATTCAAAAATAGATTGTTAACCCTCTTAACCATGGTTATCCAGTGGTTTTATAAGCCTAATTCCACTGAAAATTATTTTTTATGCCTTATATTTTTCCCGTTCTAATCGTTTTAGTCATTGAAAACCTCTAAAACCTAGTCAAGTTTCTTTGTTCAAGACTTGATCTTTCTTCCTTGTTTCAAGATCTTGTATGTGAAAACCATGTAAATGGAAGTTGTTCCTAATGATCTTAGGAGTCTAGTGGTGTTCTTTTCATTTCAATTTTAGTTTTGTTTTAGAACTTGTGGCTTCTCTTACCTCATTTTGTGTGCCTTCTTTTGAAGTTTCCCGATTGTTAAACCTAGGGTTAAGAAGATTGTGCACCTAGTTGTTGATTGTGTTTTCTACATAACAACTCAGACAAGATACAAGTATCCTATCTCTCTTGAAAGGTAAATCTCTATCAGCAAGCCTCAAGAGATAACCCCAAGGTCTCTAATGTCAGGTCTTGACAATGCAAAAGACAACCCAGTGATGATGTGAAAATGCTAGTAATCACAAAGGGACCTTACTACAAACAAATACTAGAATCTAAAACTTATGAAATCTTGCAATATGGTGATACTTCAAATCCTAAATCTAACTCAAATGATAAAAGAAATAGAAAAAGATAAGGTTTTGAGAGATATTCCTAAGATTAGAACTACTTCGAAGACCAACAATGCAAATGATGAAATACTTGAAATGGACCAATCCCAAAAAGACTAATTCCTGCTTAATCTAGATGAACCTGCAATCTTACAAAAATAGTGCAATCTTCTAAAGCATTAAAGATTTTTAGATCATGAACATTCATCCAAAACAACCCTATTGCAATTGAAATGAACAACATTCACAATTGAACTAAGGAACAACATTCACAATTGAACTAAGCACAATGAATGTGTGAGGTCCAAGCTAACTTTACAAAGCAACTCACAATCAACCAGTTGCAAAAAGTATGGACCAGGGATTGCTGCAAACACTTCAAGCATCAAACCATAAACACCATTGAATCATATCTAATTCCAAATCTAACATATATTTATTTGAGAAATTTCAAAAGATGGAACAACAAGAACCATGCGAGATAAATCAACATAAGATAATTCACCAAAGCACAATGTCTTCAATTGTATTGAATCACCCAATAATAACAACAATTCCAATGTTCTATATTATAGCACTTGCTTCAAAATAAAACTAACTCCTAGCACTAACCTCTGCTCTACCACTTAGCTTGCTTCAAAGTCTAATCATCTAGCCCTTACAAATGAGGCACACGACCATACTTATAGAGATATCATGATATGTTGACCTAGTTAGGGTTACAAAGAAGGTCAACCACAACACAAGTCAGCCTAGAAAATTCAAAAATAAAATATAAAGCATTAAATGCTTGAGGCTCCATTCCAGGTCGGTCTGGGATCTTCAATGCAAGTTGGTCCAATGCATGTAGAAAATGGGAAGAGATAATGGGAAGCAAAATTTTTGATGTAGTCATTCATTTGTTGGCTCCTTATCTTTATCTTGATCCAATTTGTCTTGCACCATAAGAAAAATCCCCTCTAGGTCGGCCAAAGGTGGAGTAATTAACACTTTGAATTTCCTCTCAATAGATTTAATCTCTTCCCTTGATTGTCTGACGACCTTATCCCATTCCACCTTGAGATCTTGATATTTTTCCATGATAGCAACATAGGTAGATGCATCATCTAAATGGTGAATTGTGATTGGACCATCATCAACAGGGTCATAAACCTCATGCCGCCATTTCCTCAATTGTTCTAAGCTCAAGTTCTTCGGTGCAAACCTTTTCCTCCTAGTCATTATCTCAAAGAATGAAATACATCGATTCTAGATATCATTCAATGCATTTCCCACCTATTGACCTTGCTTATGAACTTTCTTCAGAACCCTATGTTTGATCTGCAAGGCCTCATACCATTCCCAAGGTTCAAAAACTCTTGAAGAAGGAAAAATTCCATCACTTATTTAGTATACTCCATGATGGTTTTTGTTTTATGCAGGAGAAGGTCGACATCAGTCTTATCTTTCCCCAACACATTTTGTAGCCACTCGAATGATCTATGTGCATCTCCACAAGATGACACAATCTCCTTTATCATGTTGTCTCCTTAAGCACCACTCCTTGCAACCATTCATGAGTAGCCTATGTAGAAGCCTTCATCTTCTCCAGTTCATTGAATGCCTCCTTAGGAAACAAACCTTTAGGGGAAACTCCCTCACTTCCCATAGTCTACAGAGGATTTGTTAGATGTTGCACATATCTATATACATCCTTCAATTGCTTCTGCAGCCTCTCCTTCTCTGATGTTTCCTTTTCCAACCTTCTTAGAATATCTTGGGAAGACTCTTGGAACTCTTCCTTTTCCTGATCTTTGCTTGTAGGTCCCAAATTTAAAGTTTGACTACTGTAATCTTGAGGAGCTATCTCCCTTTTACCTTTATCTACTACAGGAGTGCCTATGTGAATAATCCTGTTATCAGCCTCATCCCTGGTAATTTTAGAGATTACCCTAGCCTTCTTCTTTGTTTTCCATTTTCCAATGTTGGCTAGCAATTCATCCCAATTTGGAGGAGTATCATCTACAAACACTTGCTTACTCCTCAATCTTTCACTCAACCAACCAGGGGCAGAGACACCTAACTGTTGTTCATTTTGTTCCTCCTTTTTTGTTTCACCTTCAGAGGGCTCAACATCTACCTCATGCACAGAGGGGACCTCCTCACCTTTTCCTTCTCCTTCATCTTGCTCCTTATCATCTTCTAGCTTTTGATTTTCCTCTTGATTCAATGATTTTGTCACCACCTAAATAGGAGAAGAAGTCCTTTCATGTGTCTTTTCCTCTTCCATGGATTTTTCCTCTTCATTCCTGACTGGTGAGTCCTCATAAGATACTAAGGAAGACTGTAGAATTTTTCCAAGCTCTATCTCTGCACCATGGAGATCTCCAACATGGAATTCTTCTATTACCTCACCCCGGTGTGCCTCTTCAACATTAGCCTCTATTTGTCCTTTCTCTTCATCATTCAAGCTTTGAGCTAGGGGAGGAGCACAAGTTTCCTCTTGTTGTGTAGCGGGAAGAACTGTAGGAGCACCCTCTTTCACTATACTTTCCTTTGAAGAAGGAGTTCTAGCCTTCTTAGTGTATACTTGTGTCTTTTCTCTAGAGCTAGATCTACATTCGCTACCTATGGTCCTGTTTCATCACTTTTTCCCTTACGCTATCCACTTTGCTTCCTTGAATTTTTTTCAACTATTCTCCTTTTGGGCATAGGGAAACTAAACTTTTCCACTTCTTCTTCATGCTTCTCCTCCTAAGTAGACATCTTCTCCTTAGAAGCAATGTTCCTCTATTTAGCACTAGCCTTCCTTTTCTTTTCCTTCTCAGCCTCTACTTGAACACCCTTGACATTGATTTTGAAGGGAGAATGCACCTTTTCCTTGTCTTTTGTATTTTGCTCATCTTCTTTAGAGGTGGATTGGGATTCCATATTTCCCATCAAATCATATGTATATTGCTTCCCTTCATTATCAAGCTCCCAAATCTTATGCTTGAGCCACAACTTGGTATATTTGATCACATGAGCATTGATTTGCTCCAATTCAATTTTCTCTTCCTCTAACCAATCAATCTCACTTATGGGCTTGTCCTTGATTAACTTATGATCATGGCTTTGGATTACTTCACCATCATAATCAATCTGGTCAAGGATGGCCTTGATGTTGTATAATTTGATTAAACTGGTTGGCAACCTAGATAATTTCTTCCTTCGGACATCAAACTCATCTTTACAGTTTTCCCAATAATCCTCAATTTCATCCTTATGTCTGAAGTCCCTACTATCTTTCTTTTGAGCTCCTCCTATCCTATCAAACCTAGGCCTCTTGGAGTGAAATTCCAAACCTAGAGTGCTCATTTCTTCTTTGGAAGAGTGTGCTATGATCAAAGAAGGGCAGAATTCATTAACTCCTATCCTCAATGGAAAGTCACTTCCCAAGCCAATTTTATGCATGTCCTTCACAACATCATCAAATGCTGAGATTTTCCTAGTAACCTCCAAAATAATGATATGGTCTGTTGGATATTTGGGCAATCTGTAAGGAGCCCTCTGTAATCCATCAATTCTAATATATGAGAAGGTAGGAAACTGAATAAACCATGCACCATATTTTTGTATCAATTCCTTAGTTGCATCGAGAATCCTTACATGTTCTGCTCCTTGTAGCAATCTTGTGATATACATGGTGAATGCATCATTCACCCTCCTATAGCTTGAGTTACCCAAGTGCAGCTAGGGACACACCTCATAGATAACATCTTGGCCAAAAGTCCCTCTTGTACTCAACCCCTTATATGGATGAAATCTGGCCAAGACATAGACCAATTAGGATGTCATTGTGAAGCTCTTAGTCTACAATACATTACATAGTTTTTCATGGATCATGGTACTGATGATACCTTGCCAATGATAGTCAACCTTTTGCTCGATTCTTACTAGGATGTAAAACATCCAACTTTCAAATATCCCAACAGTCCTCAAACCCATCACTCTGCTAAGGAGAGTGATTGCATCATAGTATTTTGATTTGAACTTGGCTCTATACAACTACTTAGGCAACTTAGAGAAGTGTGACTTAGGCTTTTCCAACTAGGAATTGATAACTTGAAAATCCTTAGTTGTATCATTTGCATAGTATTTCTTGGCTATGTCAAGATCAAAACCCACCACATGAGATCTATCTAGCATATCAAAGGTTTGGGCCACTGAGATAGGAGAGGAATTGGCAAGCACTCTGCCTTGTGGACTAATTATCCTCTGTGTTCCTAGATCATAATGCCTAGCACATTCTAGTACCAACTCATAACATTGCACTACAGGAGGGAAACCAACCACATGGGCCAATCCAGAACTCACCAGTTTTCTTGCTAACAAGGAAGGATCTTGTACTGCCATTCTTACCTTGAAATCCTCATAGTTCCATCTCCCAACATTGGTATATGTTATCTCTGACCAGATGGAAGCCAATTTTCTCTCAGGAATCTTGCTTTTAATGTCCAATTTAATCCTCTCAGCCTTTGAGATAGACGTTCCCTCATCAATGGGATCCATCAACTTGCCTTTAGTCATTCCAACAATAGCCTTGCCTGACTCAACCTGCATTTAGAAAGGAAACCACAATAAAGACTCATTATAGGACAATAATTCATGTTAGCCCATCATAGAGATCATGCTCATCATTCAAATGAATCTAAACAACTACCAAAATTCCCTTAAAATATCATTAAAGCACATTTCATCACAGTTCAGGATTTTTAGCCCTTCACAAAATTCAGGCCAGAAGGGAATTTCGGGGAATTTCGGGGAATTTCGATCTAGGTAGAATTTAGCAATGAAAGCTCAATAAGTCTCCATAAATAATTCAATCATCATCGTCGCATAGAAAATGGCACAAAACATCATTAGATAATTCAAATCAATTGTGTGAAGGAAAATTATTAACAATTAACTCATGCATTCTCTTAATTTTCATTAGATTTCACGTAGAAAATGTGTGAAGGAAAGATAATGTGAAGTATAAGGAAGGCCATCAAACCAAAACGGGTAACCCTAGCTCTTTTATCGAACTCTATCATGTCACAATCTTGACTCAAGGCCCACACACAAACCATGAAACAATTCAAACTCATCAAATAAAAAGAGAAGGCTGTATGAATATACCATGAGTGAAGAATAATCAAAACAACAACAACCGACACAAAATCTTGAAGTCCAAGCAAATGCAAGCAATCACCAGGAAAAAATCCGACCAAAGCAAACAACCAATTTGAACGCAAGATTTAGCAGTGGTAACTCCAGATCAAGCCCCTTCAAATCTAACAACAAAGAAAATGACTCAATTTCCAACATAAATCATGTTTAAATCCAATAAAAGCAAGCTCTAGAATTGTACAAGAAGCATAAATGTTGATGACAAGAGCATCCATGACAAGCCCAGGAATCCGAAGGCACGATGGAATTTCGGGAAAATCCAAAGGAAACATAAATATGTGAAATTCTAGAATTTCTGAAAACAATGCAAAACAAGCCCTCGTCGGGTTTCCAAGGTGTTTGAGGAATTCCGCCTAGAGGGAATTTTCTCAAAAATAGAGAAAAACCTGAAATATGCCCGAAGACTCAAGATTTCAAAGTTTTTCTTCAAAAGGGGTATTTGTACAAGCAAGATAATCATTCAAGCACATACCAAAGCGACCAAAACTAAAAGCAAGAGAGGGTCCCTACTTTCAGTGGGGCGTGTGTGCAAAAAATGCACAACACTAGTCTTGTGAAGTCATGGGAAGGTTGTAATCCTTTGTGGTTGGCTTTGTTGGAATCCTCCATAATTATCACAAGTCATGGGGTGTTTTGGAGAAGTTCTTCCTCTTTTTTGATGTCACATTGTGACAAGATGTCTTGGGAAGCATGTGGTGGTTTGGAAATGACGCATCATCATTCTGTTTATGGTGAGTTATGCCTCTTGGCTAGGAACCCTCTTGTGAAGGTTTTCCTTTGTGTTTAGATTTGTTGTGTGTGTGGGTGTGGGTTAAATTTTGATGATTTCCTCATCCTATCTTGGTGTGGTGTTGTGAGATAATGTAACCCTGAGTTTAGTAACTGATTTTCTTGTAGGTGTTGTCCTCTCCCTCTCTCTTATATGTTCATCATGGTGGATTTATCCCATGAGTGGTTAGTATTCCACTGTTTCCACCTTTCTTATGCAATGGTGAAGTTGTCTTGTTGTTGTGTTGTTGTGTTCATGCGACACTTATGTGAACATTGTTGTGCAAGTGCAACATGTCATTGTTGCATTATGAGTGTTGTTGTATTTGTTTCAAAAAAAGTTATTTTTTCATGTCTTATTTTGAGTGCATCAGCTTGGTGAATTATATTTGGTATTAGATCCCATGTTGCAACACTAGGATCTTTGGTTCATATTCTTTCCTAGATGATTGTTGGTTCTTTAATTATGATCACTCAAGTGCTTATCTTAGTGAGTTAGTTAATGGCTTCTTGCATGGGTGCCTTGGGTTGTATTTGTGAGGGCTCTGTTTGAACCAACCGATGTAGTGTGTTTGAATAAGAAGAGTGCCTCCTAGGATCTAATGCATTTGACAAGGATGGGAAGGTACCCTTGGTTGAGAGTCTCATGAGTGGGGAATGATCACTCTTTAATGTGTTTCTCATTGTGCAAGAGCTTTGGTCAAGTCTTTGTGTGTGTGATTGTGTTGTGGTAGTAGGTGTTGTTTCCATTTTCCCTAGCATGATATATTTGAGAAATTCTTGTTTGCGAGGGTTAGTTAGACCCTTAAGTTATCAATAATTTCTTTCAAGTGTGATTTCCATCTTGATGTCTCAATCCTTGCTTAGTTTGAATGTGTAACAACCCTTGAGTGTTATTTTTTATTCTTGGGTATTATCTTTGGATATGGGACTATGGATGCATTTGATTGAAATTAGGTGTTAATGTCATACTCAAGATTGAGCATTGTGAAATGTCTTATGTGACTTATGCATTGAAAGTAAATGTGATGTACATCATATGCTTGAATTATAAAAAATGTGATTTTATGGTAATGTTGCTTGAAGTGCATGGTGCATTTGTATTCATGTTGGAGTACCATCATATGTGTGAAGTGATCATGCTAGTGTACATGAATGAAATTTACATTTTCATAATAGAATTTTTGATTCAATGAGTTATGTCCCCAAATCATGTTGTCCCTAGGATTCTTGTGAGAATCTAGATGGGTAAATGGTATTACTTTTACTCTTACATGGGGTGCATGTTTAATTGTTATTAAACATCCTCATTCGACTTGAACAGAACCTAGATCGACTAGGTTTGCAATATATACATGATATTACATTGATTACATTACATGTTGGCCAATAAAAACAATAATATTACAATTACAAGTTTGACAAAGATCAAAAACATAACATGAAACGTGTAGAGGGAAAGACCTAAACGGACTACACACAATACTAGGAAAAGGAACATGTCTTGTAGATTCCAAAACATGCATAACCTGGTCCTAAAAAAATTTCATATCTTTGGTCTTCAATGAACAACATCTGCACGCTTCACAAATTCAAATTAGGTCTACCTTAAGCAAGAAAAAATGAAACATGAAGTATGTCGACAGTTAAAAAATTGGCAATACTCATGAAAGATTAAACATTACTAGCACTTCTCCTAGATGAGTCAGAATGATCCATGTAACATATCCAAACACTCCATAGACTTCATGAAACCTTGAACCTGTGGCACACACCTTCATCATACCTCAATCGACTAGGAGAAAGCATAACCTAGCAACACCTTCATTTCAGACCACAACTTGTTCCAAAGAAACCAGAAAATACCTTGCAGAGAAATAGAAAACACCACAAGATCTTCAAAAACTTCTCATACAACCCTTTCACAACTTCATGTAGTAACAAGTTGGCACAAGCCAACAAACATTGAAACTAGTCACCAGACAACACAGTCCTGAAATCTATCACATATAAATTTATGTGTGGAAGGACTAAGGGCATGAAACTCTGGATAGAACACCTTCACAACACTATGAACTTAACTTTTGAACTACACAACCACATCTACAAATGTAGAGGAATGTAGAGCCAAAATTTGCACCATTGTGACCATCCTCACAAAAATAACACCTTCAAACTGTCACTTCCAAAACACTTTTCCTGTAACACAAATGAATTGAAATTTAGACTGCACATTCCTTGACACATAATGAATCTATCTTGTAAACCATAGGAGCACACCATTTGCAGTGGAGAAATGTGAAGCATATCTCAGAGACTTTAGCAACCAATCAGCCAAAATGCATCTCACTTTTGACAATACTGACAAGCAAACTTATTGAGCTTCAAAAAACTCAAACATACTTTTGACATTAATGACAACCAAACTACAAAAATAATAGTCATAAATCTGAGTGGTGTTGTTGAATACTCCTTTGGTGTCAAGACTTAGTCATTTCTTCATGTGGATGATTGAATAGAAGAGGTATGATGTCATATAGAAGTATTGGTTGTCTTTGAAGCAAGTTTACTGATTATGAAGATTATCATTGATAATCCCTCCCCAATCAATAAATTGATTTACTGCACACATGATGATTATGAACAAGAACATCCATTTTTTGAAATCCTTTGAATCCTCATTCCCCATCAATTTGTGAAGCAAAACAATGATATTTGAAACTTCTTCGATGAAGATTGGTCTTTGTAGAATCTTAAAAAATTGGGACTTTCCTCCTTTTGGAACTTGTAGAAATTTCCTTATTATAGTATTGACACATTCATCATTCCTCCTGGTGAAGTGTGTTTCTACAATCTCTTTGTTAATGTTGGAAATTTGATCCTTGAGAGGTAACCTAAAAATAATCCCAATTGAAACACTATCTAGCTTAGCCACAAGCTTATCATCAATATTTTTAAATTCTCCCTTGTCTCTAGATTGTAACCCTTCATGCATTCTAAAACTAAATTTAGGAATTGAGATGATATTGGAAATTTGGTGGCATGAGCTAATCCACTTTGAAATGCTCTTTGATACATAGGTGATCTCTTTCCCTCCTCCATGGTTTTCCAAAAATCTCACAAGCTGATATGCCCTAATTTTCTGTTTGTGATTTTAGGAAGCATGCTTTCGAAAACTAACTTGCATCCATACCATTGATAGTTATACTTCTTATCTATGAACTATGATAATGCCACCTAATCAATTTTCTTGTAAATAAATTTTACCTCTGTGAACATTGTGTCACAACTTCATTCACATTTTGGTCTTAAGTATGTCAGATGTATCTTTTTGAAAACTCAAGACTACATCTAGAAATAGAGCTAAAATATGCAAACCTACAATCAAAAAATCTTATCATCATTTCTTTTTATTGACATGCTTGGGTAGTTTTGTATTATTTCACATATATTTTCAAGATTCTCACACAAATATAATTGGATCATCTTAGTTTAGAATGTATAATCTTGCATTAAACAATGTTTAGATGAATGATGGTACCTTATTGTGATGTTCTCAAAATAGCCAAGCTACATTGTTTACACTCCCAAATCACATGTATACCTACCAAAACATTTGCAACTTCAACATTTATCAAATCTTCCCAATTCCTTCATGATGCAAATGATAAGAAAGGTTTTGAATCTAGCTTCACACTATGCAAGATAGAGGGAAATGTGTATTTTGGCTTTACACATGATAATTGCATCGTGCTTGAAATATTCTAGGTAATTTTACAACCACTCTAATGTATATATTTTTCCCCTTAATCACATTTGCTTGAGATTTTGAAAGAAAAATTCATTCAGTGCATACCCTATGTGGCATTCCTATTCTCCATTTGTTGAGATATCTTGCCAAATCCCTTGTCTTCATTTCCATATTTTGCATGCATATGAATCTACCAAGGTTTTATAACTGAAGCCTCTACCATTCAGATGCCTATAACTAGTAACCTCTCTTGTGCCTTGCCTCAACTTTCACACTTAGCACATATGCAACTACAACCACAATATAAGACAAAATTCTTCTATCCTTCATGCTTTGATGGAAAACATGCTAGGTTGTTTAAGAGATTTTATGAGAAACTTGAAGATGCTAGTTAAAGGCGATGAAACTAGCTTTAAATGTACACATAGCATTTGTTTTAAAAAGTTTCTAAATCCTCACGAATGAGTCCATTTTGTGAATAAACTAAAACTATTCATTTCATGAACTCCCTATTGCAAGTATGTTGCAAGTGTTGTCATTGATGTCAACAAAATGGAGATTGTTGATGATGTTGTCTTTGTTGTCAGTAGAGTGGTAGTGTGTGGATAGTTGCATATGGTGCAATCAGTATGATGATCATAAGTATTTTATATGATGTTGGATGTCATGAGTTTCTATAACAAATTTTCTATTTTCTTGTTATTCATGTATAAGTGAATGATGTTGTGAATGTTGTATTCACTGTCTATTGTTGAAAAGTGTATAAAAGAATCTCTTATAGTTAGCGGCTTAGGAAGTTGCACTAAAAATATCTAAAGAATGCATTTGAAGATAAGGTCCTACAGTTTGAAAGATAGAGTGAATCAAGTGTGAAGCATGTGTGTTCCTATGTTCAAAGCATAGCAATCATCATAGATGTTTCTTGAGTTAGCAGTGTGAAGATTATGTTGTTGCAGTCATAGAAGGTTCAAATAAATGCTTTGCATTTCTTTGAAATTTTTGTTGTGGTCATGTAGTTTAGAGGAGTTTGAAATGTCTATTTGTTTCTTCCCTTTGAGTTTCAACTATTGAGGTGTACCACAAATCAAGTTTTCAATGTTCTATCTCAAGACTATGTTGTTTGGATTTGCAAGAGATATTGGTTTTGTGTGTGTTTGCTTGTGCTAGCATAATGTTGCATGAAGTTGTGAAAGGAAGGCATGAAAATTTTCTTGAATATCATTTGGTGATTTTAATGTAATCTACATGTGATGCTATCTAGTCGAGCTCCAATACTACTTTTGGTTTGGAGTTAATATTTTGTGCGTTAACCTATGTTTGTTGGGCCAACTTGGTACATTAATTTATTTGAGCCAAGTTTTTGTGGTGTGCGCTAGCATGGGATTGTGTGCAGAGGTAAAATAGGTCATACTTATCTCCTGGCTTGAACCACATTTAATTTCCCTTTCATTGTGGATGTTTTAGACCCGACTCATTTTGGTCGTTACACATTTCATGTCTATACATTTCAATTTGGCCAACAAGGAGAAATTTTTTGATGCTTGCACAAGGTATAAATAAAAGATCATGTGTGTGATCAATATGTACAATGTGAAGTGTTGTGTGTTCAATGTAAATTCTAAAAGTAGTACACTGAAGGTAGAGGAATGAGTGTGAATATGCATAGAAGTGTCTAATGTATGCTAGAGGCAGTGAGCTGAAAGTAGAAGAGTATAAGTGAAGTATTGAAGGTTGTGAGCTGATAGAAGTGTGTAAGTGTTGAAGGAAATTATCCAAGGGTAGAAGTGGAAGTGTGAGTGTTGGAGGAAGTGAGCTAAAAGAAGAAGAGTGTAAGTGAAGTGTTGAAGGTAGTGAGCCAGAGCTAGTAGAGGTGTTGCAGAGGCAGTTGAGTATCTATTTAATCAAGTGTTGTATTCTAAGGTTGCAACCTATTTTATGTAAGTGTTGTATTTGGTAGGGAGTTTTAAACTTCCTTAGGTTAAAGATATTAAAAAAAAATTATATCTTGTTTATCTTTGTGAGGTTGGATTTGGATAGTAGCTCTAAGTTACAACTTTCCCACTATGGTTTTCCCTTGTTTTGTTTTCCCTTGTTGGGTTTTCCATGTAAATTTGGTGTTGTTGTTGTGTGCTTATGCTTCAAAATTTTTATTTGGTTAAGGCAGTTATAAGTTTTTGATTCATAAGTTTTGAATTGGATTAGTTTGAGGGATATATTGATTCCTCCCCCTCTCAGTATATCTATGTGTTCTAACAATTGGTATCAAAGTCGAGTTCCTTGGTACAACCTAACAACTAAAGGTAGATCTTGATTTAGAACACATGGCTCAAAAGGAGTCCTCTTCTAAGGCACCATAGTTTTATGGGAACGACTATTCCTTCTAGAGTGTGAGGATGGATGCCTATCTCTCATCGCTAGGTTATGATGTTTTGAGAGCTTCCAAGGATGATTATATTGAATGTGCTCATCCTATCACTAATCCAAATGAAAAAAGGTTCATGAGAACAATGCTAAAGTAAATAATTCTATCCTAAGTGGGTTAGAAAATTCTTATTTTATTAAGGTAGTGCAATGTAAGATTGCAAATGAGATATGGGATAAGCTCAAGAACCTTTATGAAGTAAATAACAGTGTTAAGTAAACAAAGTTGCAATCCTATAGAACATTGCTTGAGAATATGAAGATGAAAGAAGAAGATAACATAGCCAACTATCTGCTTTACGTAGATGAAGCTATGAATGGAATTAGAGGTCTTGGAGAAGACATAACTAACTCTATGGTGGTGAAGAAAGTTCTGAGAACTCTCCCTCACCATTTGACTCAAAATTTTCTTCAATTGAAGAATCCAAGGACTTGACAAAGCCTACCATGGAAGAGTTGTTTGGATCCCTCACAACCCATGAGATGCGGAATGAAGTTCAAAATACACACAAAATATAATTTGCATTCAAGGTTGTGAATAAAGAAAAAGCATATGTGATTCTAAGAAAGAAGAAGCAAACTTTATGAGAAAGCTGAAGAAAGGATTAGGAAATTACAAAAGTAAATTACCATTTAAATTTTTTAATCGTGGAAGAATTGGTCATTATTCTTCTAAATGTCCCTTTGGAGAAAATGAAAATAGCAGCAAGGGTTTCAAGAGAAACAACTTCAAGAGGAATCTTCTCTCCATAGAAGAATACTATTCCTCATATGAAGGAAATCACTACACATTAGATTATGATGGAGATGAATCCCTATTTATGGCCACTATGATATTTGGAAGTTCAAGAAAAAATATGGATGAAGAAGGTGAAGTTGATTATGAAGGTGAACTTGTCTCTACTCTTGAAGATTTGTAATGTGCAAGAAAAGAGAACACAAGGAAAAAGGTCCTGAAAGAAGCAAAAATAAGTGAATGTAAAAAGCTTGAGAAGGAGATCCTTTTACTCAAAAAGGAATTGGAGAAAGCTATGTATGGAAGTCAGGAAGCTAAAATTAGACCTAAAGAAAGATCTGATCATGCAAGAAGACCCTCTGCAAACAAGTTCAATCATGCATTTTTTGGTTATTGTTTCATTTGGAATGATTATGGTCATAAGGCTATAGAGTGCAAATCTGAAATGAATAGAAGAAATTTTGTAAATGGAAATTCTCTTGCCTATCTAGTGGATGTCAATGTGACATGTCAAATTTGCAACAATGTTGGACAAATAGAAAAATATTTCAAAAGTGATTTTGCAAAATCATAAATCCAAAAGGTAGATGGTGTTGAGCAAGTCAAGGAACCAAGAAATGAAAATTCAATGGTTGTCCAAACAACATTTCATGCTCAAGGACAAAAATATCTCTACGTAATTGATAGTGGTTGTTCAAGTCACATGACTGGTGAAAAAATAAAATTCATCAAGTTGGTTAACTAGAATGATAGATTAGTAAGGTTTGGATATAGTTCATCAGTAAAGATCTATGGAAAATTAACTATAAGTATTGATGGAAAATGCAAGACTAAAGATGTTTTCTATGTTGAAGTTCTCAAACACAATCTTCTCAATGTAAGTCAGATGTGCAACAAAGGATGCAATATCTTATTTAATGAGCAAGGATATGAAATCGAAAAGGCTAAGTCTAGTATATTGATGGTAGAAGGTTCAAGGACTAAAGTCAACTTATACGGTCTTAAGGGTGTAAATGGAAGAAGCTATCTTCTAGACAAATGTAAGTGAATGTTGGTTATGGCACAAGAGGGATGGACACATCAAATTTTATAACCTTGTGAAGATCAGCTCCATGCAAGTAGTGAGAGTGCTTAATATTGTCAAACCTACAAACACCATGTGTAGAGAATGACACATTAGAAAGCAAACAAGGATAAGGTTCAAGACATAGGAGTATTCTACTACAAGACTTTTGGAACTAATTCATATTGATCTGTGCAGACGAAACAAGACAAAGAGTCTTCAAGGTAAAAGGTATTTCATGTTACTCATTGATGTTTTCTCTAGGATGACATGAGTCGCATTCTTAAAAAAATTCAAAAGCTTTCAGTAGATTTACAATTTTCACATCAATGGTTGAAAATGAGATGAATGCTAGAATAAGTGTTTAAGGTTTGATAGAGGTCGTGAGTTCACATCAAGTGAGTTTGAATAATTTTGTGAAGAGCATGGGATAAAAATACACTATTCTATTGCTAGAACTCCTCAACAAAATGGAGTAGTGGAAAGAATAGAATTGTTCAAAAGATGGCAAGAACAATGTTAAATGAAGCTAAGTTTCCTGATGTGTATTGGAAAGAATCAGTTCACACTTGTTAGAACATAATGTTATTAGGGGTCATACCCTTATAAAATTTATATATTGTTCTAATAGAAGGTTATAAAAACCTTATCTATTATATGTTTATTAAGCATATCCCATTTGAAATAATTATAGTCTAAAAATTATATTATTGATTATTTATGAATGGGGGTTGTTGAATGGGTGTGATTAATTCCATTTCAAGTATTATGTCATCCTTCCCCCTATATTTAAAGAGGTTCTCTCTCATTTGATGTTGGAACACAACAATCTACTAAGAGGGGGGATGAATCAGTAGATCAATTAAAATTTACCCCTTAACCCTTTATCTAGATAACTTAACCAAGCAGAGAAATAAGCACACACACACAATTATAGATAACACAAGATATACATTGAAAAACCAACATGGGAAAAGTTGTGGCATGAGAATAGCCGCTAGGATCTACTGTCCTAATCCAACCTCACAATGAGTCTCTTCTAATTACCAAGTTTAAGGGAACCAACTCTAAGGAGACACTGATCCCTTGGTTTTAGGAGCACCTACTCTAAGGAAGCACCAACTCCCTATTCTTCTTCAAGATTTCCATTGAGAAAAGTGGATTTTACATCCATTTGATAGACTTTAAATCCTTCATAAATTGAAAATGCAAGAAACATTCTTATGGCTTCTAATCTTTCAACAGGTGCAAATGTTTCTTCAAATTCTATCCCTTCAACTTGTGCATATCCTTTGCACACCAACCTTTCCTTGTTCCTTACAACAACTCCATCTTTATTTAGCTTGTTTCTAAACACCCATTTAGTACCTATCACATTTTTGCTTGAGGGTCTAGGAACCAATTCTTGTGTTAAGCTCTTCTTCCATTTCCTTCATCTAGCTCTCATCCTTGCTGGCCTTCACATAGATTTTAGGTTCAATATGAGACAAGAGTGCAAAATTTATTTGTTCCTTATTCTTCGCAAGCCTTCTCCTTGTCTGAACATCTTCATTTTTATTTCCAATAATTTAATTTGTAGGATGATCCTTTTGAACATACTTTGCAAGTGTATTTTCATTCTCTCCTTTTAGCTCTTCATCAACAATCTATTCTTCACAATCTGATTCATCTTCAAAGTTATCTCTGTTAGATTTTACATGTCTTATATCCTCATCAATCTTGACATTGATACTTTCTACTATCTTGTGCAACCTTTTGTTATAACACTTGTAAGCTTTGCTTTGGGTGGAATATCCAAGAAATATCCCTTCATCACATATAGATTCAAAGCTTACCAAATAATCTTCTTCTCTTTTGATGTAGCATTTTCCACTAAATAATTTGAAATACTTGATAGATGGCAGCTTATTGTACCATAGTTCATAGGGAGTCTTATCATTGTTTACTCTGATTTGAACTCTGTTCAAAATATATACAACGATGTGAATTGCCTCCCTCCAATATGCATATGCTAATTTGGCCTCATTTAACATTATTTTGGCCATCTCCTTAACTATCATGTTCTTTATTTCAACTACATTCTGTTGTGGAGTTTTTGATGTAGAATATTAACTTTTGATTCCATGCTTCTCACAATATCCAATTAATTTATTTGATGTGAATTCTACACCTTTATCCAAGATCTCAAGCATTTGATTCTTCTATTTATCTCCTTCTCAACCATCCTTTTAAATATCTCGAACCTTTCAAATACTTGTGACTTGTCTTTTAGAAAGGTTACCCATGTCATTCTTAAATAGTCATCAACTCGAAACATGAAGTATCTTTCACCTTTCAATCCTCTTGTCTTTGTAGGACCACACAAATCTATATGAATTAGTTGCAGGGGTTTTGTATTTGAGTATTATTTTGTTTGGAAATTAACCCTTGTTTGCTTGCCTTTTTGACATTCTTTACTGATAGTATAACTTAACCAAGTAGAGAAATAAGCACACACACACAATTGCGGATAACACAAGATATACATCAAAAACCCAAGATGGGAGAAATCACGGTGAGAAAAGTTGTTAGGATCTATTGTCCTAATCTAGGCTTACAATGAAACTCTTCTAATTACAAAGTTTAAGGGAACCAACCCTAAGGAGACACCAATCCCCTGGTTTTAGGAGCACCTACTCCAAGGAAGCATCAACTCCCTACATTGAGCACCTACCCAGTTATCTGATGACACCCACCAATTAGATTTACAATGAAAGCTATTACAATTTTTTCTGCTGAATACAATTCAATGTTGCAATCCTATTTGCAACTACTCAAATCTTTGTTGTTATCTCTATAAAAAAATTATTTTCCTTGCACCTATCTATTATGCACTTTCCCTTTTTCTCTTAGTGCATTCTTTGTCTGCCTCAAGGTCTCACACATACACTACTTTGTTGCACTTTCCTTTTTCTTTTAGTGCATTTTTTGTCCACCTCAAGAGCTTGGGCATACACTATTGCACACTCTCTACTGCATCAACTATCTAACAAATTATGATTGTTTTCTTTTCTCATACCTTCACCGTTAATCATTCTAGCCTCGAGCAATGCACCATCATCCAGATCAATTGCTAGGTTTTTTTTGTTATCTTCTTCAACAAGCCATAAATCCACCTAGCCATACACTCCAATCTTGACAAATTCAGGTTTGTTGAATTTTCTAAAAATAACAACCTGTAAAACCCTAAACCTTGATATGCAATTAATGAATCCCTTGTATAGGGTGTGTGGAAGTTGAGTCCACTTTTTGGCCAAAAAATGGAAGCATTTTCCTCAATTTTTTAGAAATTATCACATTTGACCTTAAAATTTGAAGCACTTAGAGATAAAATCTTAAAAATAGTCACTAATCATAAAATGTAGTACTCAGAGTCTAGTTTCCAAATATGTAATTTATTTTAATACCCAGATAATACAAATTTATTTTCAATAGGCATTTCTAAAAACCACTATTTAAAAGTCATCCTTTTTTACCATACCATGCATGTGTACGTCATCCATATTTTGAACTAAATAATCATATTTTTCTAAATCCTTTTGGGAAAAGATTTGTGACACACTGAAGAATGCTCCCGAATTTTTTTTGTAATTTTCTTTTGAATATTTTTTTGTTAATTTTTTATTGGTCATATTTGTTGTTTTAAAAAATTGTCGTGTACATCATGCATAAGATGACCTAAATTTATCACTTTTATTTTTTTTTAAACGAAAAGAATTGCTTAAAGTACACTTTCGTACAATTCATTCATCAAAAAAATATTTTAATAAAAAACTATTAAAATACTAAAAAACCCTGATATTTCAAGTTTATGGACCGGTTTCATCAAAAATTAATTGAAAAATAGATAAAATAATCAAATTGTACAAAACATTACATATTTAGAATCTACACTACCTCATCTATTATGGATTTTAATTTCGTCAAAAAAAATCTACAAAAAAATGTCTTCAGACATATGCCTAAAGTCACTATTTTCTTGTGGCATTGACAGGACCTTCAAGTTGCAAGTCAAATTGGGTCCAAAGCTTAGGTTCGAGTCCCCAAGCCTTTTCCCAAACCGAAAAACAAAGCACAAACTCAACCAAAAATTCATATTTTAAAAAACAGGATCCCATTTCATAAAAAAAAACAAATGTTCTTACAAAACGAAAATAGGGTCCCATTTTGAAAAGTTGCCGAAAATTGAAAGTTACCAAAAATGGAAAGTTCAAAATGGGATCCCATTTTGAAAAGTTTCCAAAATGGAAAGTTGCAAAATGGGAAGTTGCCAAAATGGATTTTTCAGGGATCCCATTTTGAAAAGCCAAAATGGAAAGTTTTCAAAATGGGATCCCATTTTGAAATTTTTCCAAAAATGAAAAGTTTTCAAAACGGGATCTCGTTTTGCAAAACAAGATCTTGTTTTAGTTTTACGCTTGGGACCTTGAAGCAAAATGTGATCCTGATTGTTAAAAAATGGGATCTCGATTCATTTTTCTCGATTTTGAGATTTTTTCTAAGGCAAAAAATTCCACCTTAAGTGAACTCAATTTCGTGCTTTCACCCTATATCCGATCTGATTCTGATCTCGATCACCTTTGCAATTTGTGTGGTCGCTTTGCACATCCTATCACCAATCAAATTGGTCACTAGAGTCGGTAAACCAATTAAATTCGTTCACAATGTCGGTTTACAGTCAAAACCCTCATTCACACTGTCATAGCCGTTAAGTGTCTTCAACTTTAAACTTGGGCTGTCAATGTCTAGTCTTCGCGCCACAATCCATCACTTCTTATTTAATCTTTCATCTTTAAATCGTTGTCATTGGATCAATCTACTTTTAACTGGTGTCGTTGATATCTATCCCATAACCATTTCCCACACTTAATCTATCACATTTTCACTTAGACTATTAAATTTCATTTTTGTGATGTGAAGAGATAATGTGATCACCGTCCGATCACAAATATTTGATCTTTGTCGTTGAACTCCCATCACATCTTGCCTGGTGCTAATTTATTCACAACAACGATGTGAATAAATGAAACGATGCAATCACATTCCACCAACTATCTCATAGAGCACACATGTCATTAGCTCACATTCCTGCAAGGCTAACTAGGAATCCGCCAAATCTTCAACGAGAAAGTGGGATGCAACCATTTGTCCTTGTTGATGTCATACTCCACTAGCAAAGTCCGTCACTTTTGTTGGTCCCACAAGACACTTGTCATCAACCCGCAATCCCATAAGGCCAGATGAGGACCCACTAGACATGCTGCGGGATGGCAGGAAGGCAGTCGATCTAACCAGTTTGATCACTGTCATTGATCAAACTTTATCGCATATCACACAAAGGCTTGGTCATGGTAGACTTCAATCTGCGTTACAAAGAACCATTGTGATAGTCATCCGATCTTACAAGAATCAACATACACTGTTGATCTTCTTCAAGGGCGTATCGCACGTTGCAGTTTAGACATGGTCGCGGTGAATGCAAACTACGATGTGAAGGGTGGTTGTGATGCACACAACCTTTGCCAACCAGTAGCGCTAGGTAAAGGGGTCGGTCATCCTAATGACACCAATGGCTTAAGTTATCACTTAAGTGACTTGCTACCACCTATACACAGTCAACATTAAAATAAGAACCCTGTTCATCACCATGATTGCAACACCTAGGGTTTATTTGAGAAACTTTGATTATGTCTGAGAGAAAACATAAAACAATTTTGAGCACCATTCTTGTCTTCAAGATCTGCAAATCTCTTCAATGGAAAGCTCTTAAAAAACCCATGTGAAATATATAACCTGTTTTTCCTTTGATTTTTGGAAGTGACCTTTTCAAAATTGTGATAACATTTCATGACAATTTTGCAACATTTGAGCAACATTGCAACAATTTGCAAAACATGCTCTTCTCTCCATCATACTACACCAACTCTTTTAGAACCTTATCCATTGAGCACAATGACATCCAAGCCTTCACTGATCTACCTTTTGACATCAATGACAACTTTACGCCAACATTTGAGAGATGAGGAATTTGGAGATTATATTGTGAACTATATCACTATACACGAGGTATTATTAGCCATGTGGAAGTATGGAGAAGTTTTTCCCAAGTTCTGTCTATGTTATAATAGACCATTATTGTAAGTGTTCTAATAAAATGATGTTTTATGGAGTTTTTTATCTGAAAGAGTTTTCCCATGTATATCTTGTGTAATGTGTAAAATCTATGCTTGTATGATTCTCATTTTATTTATTTTATATCTTGTTTATAATGATTAGTATCCTAAGATCCTAACTTCTATCATGGTATCGGATCTAATTAGAATATACTAATCATTTACTATGTGTTAATTCAATTTATTTAATTATTTTCTTAAATTACTTATATTATTATGTTTGAACTAAGTTAACAACAATATTTGTTAAGATTTGTTAAAAGTCTAGATTCATTTTGAGAAAGCTTGGAATATATTTTCACCTTCTTTATTGATTTATTCCAGCAAGGTTAGATATCATTTCATAGAGCTTAAGTGTATGCAAACAATTTGGTATTGTATGATGTTTATTTTTTGTATTATTTTTCATAATTTATTTAATTCTGAAGTATTCTATTATGATATAACTTAAATGTTCTTATAAGAAAATTGAAACATTTCAATAATATTGATTTTTTTTGGTATATAACACGAGAATTTTATCTTTTGATAAGTTTGAATCATACTCTCAAACTTTAACACTAGTTATAATATAACACTATTCATATCTATAATTATATTATATTTCAACATCAACCCATCTTTCATAAAATTCAATTTACCAAATCTATAGTCATAATTTTAATAACATCTACATTATTGAATTTTTTTTTGGTGATTAAATAGAACAAAATTCAAATACTATAACTTTTTAAAAATCCTCCACTTCTCAAATTTTATATATCCTTATGAAATATAAAACTCATTCTTAATACATTACAAAGAGATATATGAAGAGGTAGGATGGTAGGCCACACCTCCAAATTCTCTTTCAAACTCAATTATTCTTAAACTACCTTATTAAACTCGGAAAGAGCACATGCCTGCAATTGATGTAACTCGATTACTCCTAACACTCTTGCAGGTAAGATACTAAGAATATTTGGTAAGATACTAACAATATTAAGTAGTTGTACACTATTTTTTCTTCATCTCCTCTAAATTAACAGGGGCCATTACCATTCTTCCAATCCTCAGCGAGAGGTCTCCTTGTATTGATATACATAACACACAATATTATATAATTTTAGAAATACAAAACCGGCTAACAGTTAATAGAAGGAAAATTCCTATGTTTATGTGCAAGTGCAGAGGAATAGGTAGAGAGAAGGGTCTATTTGAACCATTGTAATGAATGTTTAACGTTTTGCCCATCGAGATTCACCATTTTTTTTGGTCTCCTCCCATCCCTTCCTGTCAACCGAATCGGGGTCTCTAAGAATGGGATCATTCCTTTCATACTCTACAAACAGAGAG
Source organism: Sequoia sempervirens (assembly GCA_007258455.2). Lineage (NCBI taxonomy): Eukaryota > Viridiplantae > Streptophyta > Pinopsida > Cupressales > Cupressaceae > Sequoia > Sequoia sempervirens. Next base: position 9,383,252 of record VDFB02072274.1, on the reverse strand, counting down.
TTCTTTTGTGGAAGGATATTGCGTGGGAAAATTCATCGTCATGGATTTTATTTGGTGATGAATGGGAAAATTCATCGTCATGGATTTTATTTGGTGATGAATTTTATTTGGCGATGAATTTGTCATGGCAGTGAATTTTCCCACAGTGAATTTTCCTCGGTGAATTGCGATGGTGAATTTTCCTAGAACCGAATTTTGCACTCAAGATATGTCAATCCTAACTTGGTGGTAGACTGTCCATAATAAGTAGCAAAGCCTAGTCAGAACCCAAAGGCACAATCTGTATGAACACAGAGCCACGTCTCATAGAACAAAAAGTGTGTCATGGCAGCACCATAAACTCTCACCATAACATCACATGAGTTTAAGGCTCAAAACATATCTACTATTCAAATTATATAAGCTTCTGGTTTAACTGTGTATGTTTTTTCATGATCAACCTTTTGGATCACACTCAGTGATCCATCCACGTTTCGGATAACATCATTATTTCCTCTTTTTGATGATGGATCGCTGAGTGTAATCCGAAACGTCGATAAAAAAACATACAGTTAAACTAAAAACTTGCACAATTTAAAGTGTAGACTGTGAAAAACTTATACCAACTATATCTACCATCTCTGTGTTTCTTTTAGGATTTTGTGTTTCTACCTCTAACCCAATTTTCTCCATCAATTTAATGATTGCGTTCTGGTTCATCATTTCCCTCGATTTTTGCCTTAATATTATTACCAATTTGGGCTTTTCTAAAACATTGTCGAGCCTAGAAGACTTTAAGGCGGATGACTGTTCTTCGTAAATGCTCAGTGGTCGAGGCATGGAACTCATTCTAGGGGCATAGGCCTTGCTCAGAAGTGCCCGGAAGTCTCCAATGTTTTTACCATATTTCATAAGCGCTGGATTTACACTTAATTCATTGTGTTGATCCTGCCAATTTTCATCAACTAAACATACATAAATGTATGCATATAGAACATGAACAAAAGTGGATTCATTTGGTTCCACCCCACTATTTTTCATTTTATCAAGAAGTTTCGAGGCTTCTAATATTGCCAACTTCATTCTTTATTGGATTAGTTGTCAAATGACAAAGGCTCATAACTTTCTTGATTGAGCGATGGGGAATGTAATAGATCAACATGTGGAGCAAAATGCCAATTCCTTAATGAGTAAATGTATTACTCATTGAGGAAAAGGACCCCAAATATGAAAAGAACATAAATGACATAGTGGAATTAAAACAAGTGTGACATTTAGAATAGGATAAATTTATTTTCACTACAAATTATTTCTAAAGATAGATAAGATGAATCTCTTGTTGATGCAATTTTATTATAAATGACCTTAATGTATTTATTATAAGAAGAGACATGCATGTTTGTAAGGAAAATATGGTCATTTTAAAAAAAATTGGTTATGACAATGCAATTGCATGATGATTAATATAAAGTACTTAGATCAATAATGTCATGACAATATCATTCACTATTTGAAGTAATTTAATTCTAATCTCTATCATATAGATGCAGAGGTGAAATTGACTTTTAGTTGAACAATATAGTGTAAAGAATTATTTGGTATGTCTCTATAACCTTATCATTAATGTAATCCTTCTATTTAATTTGATCATCATTATCATATCCACATGGTCAACATATTTCTTCTTTACATTTGCATTGGGCTTATAATTTTTTAAACTACACAAACCAACTTATCTAATAGATCATAGGACGATTGGGCCAAGATTGTAGATAGCACTTACGAGATAGTGTCTACAAGCTTATAAATACCAATTTTGATTAGATTAACTTAAGTGGCATCCCTTGTGGCTTGTTATGGAACTTTCTATTCAAGTTTATTAAAACTTTAAGTATAGATTCACATTCTTAAATATTGACCAGTCCTAAATTGCCTTCAAGGAACTAGTAGTCTTGTTTGTATATACCTTGACAAACATTCATTTTTTATATGGTGGATACAAAATTATATACTTGTAATGTATGGATAAGGAAACACTCTAATTGCATTTTGGAAAAAAATTGATTTTTCCCCTTGTTCTACATTAATGCTCTAAAATTTATTAGGTTTAAAGAACCTACTTATAATGGGTGGTTATCACCCTAATAAAACTGTCTGGGGAGCAAAGCCTGGAAAGGATAGCTCACCCGTTACTTAATTTTTTATGGATCACTACTATATAATTAGTAGCATGATTTTTTTCCATTCATCATTAGACTATTTTATATTTATGAGGAATATTATATGCTTATTGGAAAAAGCATATTAATTCTTTTTTGCACCAAGAATCAATAATTTTATTACTCTTTACTAACCATATTGGTGATTCTATTTTAGAATATGTCTTCAAAATAAATTGTGCAAGTGCTCTTACATGTATGGTGTAATAGTTTTAAGAAAAGTTGTCTTCTATATTTTTTAAATCAAAGCCCAAAATACAAAAGTGTCTCCTAAAGAATCAATGTGGCTTTGAAGATTTATGAAAGAGCTTTAAATGGATACTTGTAAAAGTAACACTTCACTATATAATAACTGGAGTTATTTTTACCAAAGAACCTCATTTCGAAAGAGAGAAAATAACATTGAAAATCATAGGCACCACACTCGAGCAAAAATACTCCATTTTAAAAGTTCTCTCCGGTTATATTCAAGAAAAAGTATTCCATCATTAAAGTTCTCTCTGATTTTATTCAAGAGAAAGCATTCCATTATAAAAGTTTTACTCAAGTGAAAGTATTTTATCATAAAGAGTTCTCTCTAGTTCTATTCAAGAAAAAGTATTTTATCATAAATAAATTGTCTCTATTTCTATTCAAGCAAATGAATGCTACGAGAAAGAAAAAAAAAATTGAAATATTAGCCATCACTTATAAAAAAAATTGTACGGTGATTGCCCTTAAGTGATGCCATTGAGGGGGAATGTGCATAAAACCACCTCATGGATAAATCCTAGATGTAAGACCTAACGCGCATAATGTAAGACCTATAGGCATTATATACTCCAAATTCAAATAAATTCTTGGCCTTAGGTGATGCCATTGAGGGGGAGTGTGCGTGCCAATGCCACCACCTAATGGCTAAACCTTAGATGTATAAGTCCTATAGGAATATATTAAAGTTCTTCTCTCTTAAAATATTCCACTTATAAAAACATTGTATTAAGTCCTATGGGCACATTGTATCAAGTCCTACAGGCGCTATTTAATGAACCTAGGGTGAGGATGATTTGAGGAGACATAGGCTCCAATAAAATTCCTTATAAGACCTCATATATAGCATCATTTTTAAAATAACGAGATTATAAATTATAACAATATGACTTTCATGTAGTTTGGAATACACGAATTTCATTTTGGCATATTTGTGTCCCTATTTATCACCGTCAAAGAAGACCTACATTACTAGGGTACTTCATTTTTTTATTTTATGGGAATTGAAATGTGATTCCCCCTATTAATATTAAAGGGGAGTGTTAGAACATAATGTTATTAGGTGTCATACCCTTAATAATATGTATATATTGTTCTAATATAAGGTTATAAAAACCTTATATATTATATGATTATTAAGCATATCCCATTTGGAATAATTATAGTCCAATAACTAGATTATTGATTATTTATGAATGGGAGTTGTTGAATAGGTGTGACTAATACCCTTTCAAGTATTATGTCACCCTTCCTTCTATATTTAAGAAGGTTCTCTCTCATTTGAGAGATGAGAAATTCAAAGATTATATTGTGAACTATATCATTATACACATGAGGTATTATTGGTCATGTGGACTTGTATGGAGATTTTTTCCCCAAGTTTGGTCTATGTTATAATAGACCATTATTGTAAGTGTTTTAATAAAATGATGCTTTATGGATTTTTTTGATCGAAATGGTTTTCCCCATGCATATCTTGTATAATGTATAAAATCTAAGCTTGTATGATTCTCATTTTATTTATTTTATATCTTGTTTATAATGATTAGTATCCTAAGATCCTAACTTCTATTGATAATGTTGTCCATATTCTCAATAGAGGTCAACTAAGGATGGATAGCACCAAAACTCCTTATGAGCTTTGTTGGTATGTGAGATTGGCAACTACCAAATATTTTTGAATTTTTGAAAGTAGATGCTTTATCAAAAGAGATGAAGAAGGTCTAGGAAAGTTTGATTCAAGATCCGATGAAGGAATCTTTCTTGGGTACTCTACTAGGAGCAAAGCCTACAAATGCTATAATACAATGTTGAGAAATATTGTTGAGAGTGAAAATGCCAGAGTTGATGACTTGACTCACATCAGAAAATTCATGAGCAAGAAGATTGTTGGTCAGATGTACCTACCCACTCATAAGAAGAAGAAGTTTCAAAGAGAAGGAAGAAGCAGCGGAGAAGATCCCCAAAACTCTTGCCAAGTATGTTTAGAAAAATCACTCAAAAGATCGGATCATTGGAGACAAGAATCAAGGAGTGCAACCAAGAAAAAGGTTCACAAAGATAAATGAATATGTGAACTCTTCTTTGTTGTCAAGAATAGAACCAAAAATCTTTTTTGATGCTAGAAAAGATGAAGGATTAATACAAGCAATGGAAGAAGAGCTAAATCAGATTGAGAAAAATCAAACTTGGGAATTGGTTCCAAGGCCTATAGACAAGAATGTAATAGGAACAAAATGGGTATTTAAAAAAAAACTGAATGAAGATGGAGAGGTTGTGAGAAGTAAAGCAAGGCTGGTATGCAAAGGATATTCACAAGTGGAAGGAATTTACTTTGAGGAAACATTTTCTCTAGTGCCAAGAATGGAGGATATCTAAATGGTTCTTAGATTTGTTCACAATAGCTTCAAATTTTATCAAATGGATGTAAAATTTTCATTCTTGAATGGTGATTTAGAAGAATTTTACATAGAGTAGCCTGATGGATTTTACCTATTAGAAGACCCAAAAATGGTATGCAGACCTACGAAGGCATTGTATAGTCTCAAACAAGCCCCTAGGGCTTGGTATGCAAGGTTGGACAAGTATTTATTCCAACAAGGCTTCAAGAAAGGTACCAAAAATAGTAATTTGTACATCAAAATAAATGATGAAAAAATTGTAATTGTTGTTGTATATGTTGATGATAAAATATTTGGTGGCAATGTTGAAATGTGTAAGAGGTTTGTTGAAGAGATGCATAAATAATTTGAAATGTCTATGTTAGGTGAGTTATCATTCTTTCTTGGACTCCAAATTGCATAATTAGATAATGGTATCTTTATCTCTCGGGAAAAGTATGTTAAGGAAATGCTAAAGAAGTTTGGTATGGAAGACTACAAACTAGTGAGTACTCCAATGGTAATAGGTTGTCATTTGAGTAAGTATGATATGTCACCTAAGGTTGATCAAACTCTGTACAGGTCTATGATTAGAGGCTTATTTCACTTAACCACATCAAGGCTTGATATTATGCAAGTTGTTTGCTTGGTTGCAAGGTTTCAAGCTAATCCAAAAGAAACTCGTGTAAAGGTTGTCTGAGAGGAATTTTAGATATTTTAAGAGCACTTCGGACTATGGACTATGGTATCAAAAGGATGATTTTTATTTGAGTGCATGCACTAAAGTTGATAGGGCTGACGGTGACCCCCTCGGGCCCCACATTGATATTGGGGGGTGGGGGGTGGACAAAGCCAACCCACACAATCTTGGGTAGGCGGGCTCGAGGGGGTCATTGCCTTGCCAAAGGAGAAAGGGGAAGTACCCCCTACGGTACCTCCTCCCCACATGGGGGTGGGGGCCGAGGGGCCACCTTGCCACAAATGTGGTAGGGGTGGTACCCTCAGGTAACCCCCATGGGGATTTCTTTTAATATATTTTTTGTAAAACCAAAAAATCTTGCAATCCTTAGTAAAAGGATTTATTTATTTTTTTTGAGCTTATTTTTTTAAAAAAATTACAAGAAAAATTTAATTTGTTTTTTGAAAAAACTACCTTGACCTCCATGCTAGGGAGGTTGTACAACCTCTTTGGCAAATAAAAAATTCTCAGAAGCTCCCGAAACCAAAATAGGTCAAATTTTATATCAAAATTCATCTAATTAGCCTTTTGAATGCAACCGTGAGGTTCTTTTCGGCTCAAAATACTTTAAAATTGTAACTAATCTCCAAATCTAGGAAAAAAAAACATATGCTTCAAACCCTTGTAGATCTGACCTCTAGATTCCAAACAGGCTAAACAAAAGGAAAAACTGACTTTTCAACAGCTCTCAATTCAATGGAAAACTATGTTTTGGTCCAAGATGCATCGAATGATAGCTTAATGCACAAAATATCTCAAAAGAAGGAGACAAGATTGAAGATCTAGAGCTTTGATACCATGTTAGAATTGTGAAAAACATGAGCCACCGGATCAAACAATGAACAAAGACACATTCCATGCAAGAGATCTATAAATAAAGAATTACAATATTTCTTAACAAGAAAAGATACAAAATTCAAGAGTTCAAGAGTTCTCAAAGGTATTATAAAACAATGAGGGTTGAGTGTTATATAGGAGCAACCCTAAATGGTAAAGGGATTATATCATGATAAGTGTCAACATCACATGTGATGAGACATAATGATCTAATAATAGCTCACTTTGAACAGTTAACATAGAAAAGGACTTAGTTAACTGAATAAAGAACTCCTAAGTTTAGCTTAAGTGCATGAAATGAATTAGGATAATAATCAATTAAAGATTAATTAATTATTAGCTAATGCATGATTACTCTAACACTGACTTGGATGATCCACATTGATTTCTTGAGGCAACCATTTGTGATTCTTGTATATAAGAACTAAACATTCTCTACATGCTCAATATATTTCTTTTTAGGAAATATATATCCCCTATTATGTGATGCATATCCTCTTTCATCTCCTTCTTCAATGATGATATTTCTTCCTTAAACTTTTTAATTTCATCATTAGGAGTAATATCCTCAAGTATTACATCATCCTTAAATTTGAATCTCTTTCAGGTATAAAAACATTTTTTTCCTCTTATTGTAAGGCCCATCATGATGGAAAATAATTTTGTAATAAATCCCACAAATAATATCCAAATAATAAGCCTAGATATGCCCTTCAAAAACCCTAAAAAAATTAAGAAAATTCACCAAAATGACCTCAAAAATTTAAAAAATGCCTTTCCTTCATGGTGCCAAGATCGTGCTCTAATACTACTTTTAATGAAATAGCTTGCACAAAAGAGGAATATAATATAAAATATTCTAAAATACTTGATAATAATTGAGAATAACAAGCCACTTTGAGGGGGGAAACTTCCAAATACCTCCACTGAGAACATAATTCACAATTTGATTATCAAATAAGACTAACTACCTCCTATATATACCCTACTTATGCCTAGGATATAACCCAAGGTGACTTAGAAAAAAATATATAGTCCCTAGGTTGATATAATTTGTTGGGATTAAGGTGTCTCAACCTTAGAGTCTGGTGTAGGGCACCATAGGCCTCCTTGATACATGAAGAGTCTAATGTTATGTTTTTGGTGTTTGAATCATGTTTTTGATTGAATAAGGTCTATTTAGACCATGGTTAATCTCTTAGTCATGTTTTTGAGTCATTTTGTATTAGGTTACATGCAAAGTTGTCATTTTTGCTAGAAGTTGTAAAAAGTTGCTAAGCAACTTTGTATTTTGTGTCTAATTGAGAAGTTGAATAGTTTGGAAGTTGGGAGGTAGTTGTAATAGGTTGGTTTTGGTTGGATAATCATAAATACATCATGTAATGGTCGAACCAAGGCTCTAGTGGTATTTTTTGGAAAGTTGAGGATCAATAAAGCTTGCTTTCTACATTTTCTTAGTGTAATTTGCTACTACATGAGGTTGTACGGCCTGCAAGTGGTATCAAATTTATTGGAGTTGATGTGGGATTAAATCTACTTTCCAAAAATCTTGGTTTCATCAAATTTCATTTAGTTTTGAGCATTTTAGAAGCAATTTACTCCATATCGCTTTGAAAACCTAGGTTTTTGGTGCTTTGAGAGGAAAAATGAAGTTTTGAGAAATTCCACTAGTGAAATGGCCTGATAACTGGTGGAATGTAATTAATTAGGATGTGTTTTGAGTTTATAAATTTTTCAAGAGCAAGGGTTAAGGTTTTGAGCAAATGGGTGGATGCCCTAGTTGGTTAAACTCGTGTTTTTAAGCAATTGTGATGCATAGGTGTTAGGGTTTTAAGAAAAAATTTGAAGAAATTGTTTTGGGTTATGGAAAGTGTTTGTGTAGGTCATATTTGACATGTCTAGGTTGGTGGTATGAAATTTTGAGGTCTGGGTTGTGAAAACCATAAAGTGACCTATCAAAACAAGCCTAATTAGGCCTTTATACAAGCATAGCAACATATTTTTGAGGGATTTGTTTCAAAACAATCATACCTACACTCTTGATATGTTATTAAAGGGATTAATGGGTATCCCAAAAAAATTAGGTTGTGGGTTGGAGGCTTTATCTGAAAGTTATGACAAAATTACTCTGTTTGATTTGCTACAAGGCATATTGTCAACTTGTGAAGAAACCCATCGTGTTGGTTGTGCTAAGACTTTGGGAAAGCATTGATTGAGTGTTGTAGACCTTTAATACCCTGATCTACATCAAATTCTTAATATTGATTTAATTGATGTACTATTGTATTAATTTATATTATTTAATTTCCTATGGTGTCATGTCATTAATTGGGACCCACCGGATGGGTAGCATCCCCGTTGGAAGTGACTGGATGACACATAATCCTCCCAAGTGGACATAGGAATCCAACTTTGGTATCTATGACATATGATAGATTCTATGATGCATCATAAGGCATCTTTGAATGCATGGGAGAAAGTTGGCGCCCAAGTTGGGTTATGATAGGATGTAAGAGAATCAACTATTTTTAGTCAATTATAACAAAATTCTCTTACAAATGTAAGTGCTGACAGCTATGAAAGATTCTATGATAGTTGTAAGATGTGTAAGGAATCTTTCATAAGCTATTTTTAGCATATTCTAGGTGCCCAAGCTTGGAAGAAGAATATTTGCATGTTTGACCATTGTAAGGGGTGTATAAGGGAATGTTGTACATGTGTCCAAATGCATGTCTAAGGCATTGGATATTGTTCCATGTAGATTCAAATGCCTCTCTCCTTCTAGATGCTTCTTGAAGCTTGTATCTCTCTATAAAATGAGTGCCTTTCATTGTAGAATGCATAGTTTTTTTGTAGGTAACGAAGTGTTGTTGGGTTAACTCCAGAATAGGTGTTGTGATGAAGCACTTGTGTAGAAGCTTTGTACTTGGGTTGTATTGTAACTCCTATTTGAAGTAATATAGAAGTATTGTGCTTTTGGAGGGTGGTTTTTTTACCTGAAAGGGTTTTCCCCATGTATATCTATTGTTATTTCATATGTGTACTTGTTATATTCTATTATTTTCTATGTGTTTCTCTTGTAATTGTTAAAAGGTGTTTAAAAAAAAATTGTAACTCTCCCCTACTTAGATTAGTGTAGGAAGTTTTTTTCGCTCACCCAGCTTCCTTTCAGTTGGTATCAAAGTCTGGCTAGCCTTGGTTCCTTTGTTGGGTTAGAAGGGTTTTTTGAGCTAATCTTTGTTGAAAAATGTGAGTTTTGCAGAAGTGTGTGTTTTGTTACCTTGTTGTAGGAAAGAAATGGCAAGCACATCTAGGAGGATTGAGATGGAGAAGTTTAATGATAGTAATTTTGAGTAGTGGAAGCTCAAAATGGAAGACATGATTGTAGACCATGATCTATGGGCTGCTATTTCTGGAACCAAACTGTTAGGCATGAAACAAGAAGATTGGGATCTCATGGATAGGAAAGCCAAGGGTCTTATTAGACTCTGTTTGGTTGATTCTATCCTCCTGAATGTCCATGAATAGAAAACTTCTGCTTCTTTGTGGAAGAAGCTTGTTGATGTTTATAAGGCTAAATCCCTAGTAAACAATCTTTTCCTAAGAAAGAAGATGTATTCTCTGAAAATGGAAGATGGAGGGTCTGTAGCAGATCATTTAAATGCATTTAACATGTTGGTTGCACAATTGGGTTATGTTGGAGACAATATTTATGAACAAGATTGTTGCATGCTCCTTTTATGTTCATTATCAAACTCTTGGGATCATCTGGTAATGGATATTGGAAGCACTACTTCCATCTTTAAGGTAGATGAGGTTGCTGCCTCACTATTATCTAAAGAGATGTGAAGGAAGTCTTCTAAGATGGCCATGGAGGTCCTTGTAATTTGTGGCAGACCAAAGGAGAGAGGCAAGAAGAAAGAAAAGAAATCTAAGTCAAAGTCTTTAGGGAGATCTAAGTCTCTTGGTAAAAATTCCAAGGAAAAATGTTGGAATTGTGGTGAGATTGGTCACATTCATAAATATTGCAAGGAGGAGGAGAAGAAAAAAAAGTATTTCTTTGATTATGAATCTAAGACATCATCTCAAGATGATGGAGAAGCATTTATTATAGCCTTGACAACTCATGCATTAGATGATGTGTGGTTGATAGATTTAGGTGCATCCTTTCACATGAATTCTCATAGAGATTGGTTCTCGAAGTATGAGGAGTACAATGGCGGAGAGGTGTACCTAGGTGATGACTCTCATCTAAATATTGTTGGTTGTGGAAGAGTCAAAATCATATTTCTTGATGGAAGAGTGAAAAGGATTGATGGTATCTTGCATATCCCGGGTTTTGCACAAAACTTGCTTTCTATAACTAAACTGAATGATTCAGAATTGCAAGTTGTTTTCTCTAGTGGAGGATGTAAGATGACTGGAGGGGCTATGGTGTTGGCTAAGGGTGTTCGTATTGGTACTTTGTTTCAACTTGATGCATGCATTGTATAGTATAATAGTTACTCTGATGTACTAAAGAAGAGACCTTTGGATTCTTCATCCTCACCATGTCAAATTGTGTTGAGAAGAAGCGTGTTATAGCTACATCCGATGGTTGTACATTTTGGGTACCTTGCTCATTCCATGGAAATGAAGCTTCCTACAAAGAAAACAATGTTATGGCACCAACGACTTGGTCACATTGGTTAGAAGGGTCTTAGAACCCTAAAGAATAAGAGCCTTGTTGAAGGCCTTGATGATTTTAATCTCGAGTTTGACTTTTGCGAACATTGTATATATGGAAAACAACACCGTGTTTCTTTTTATTCTAGTTCTCAAAAGTATTCTAGGGTTTTGGACTATGTTCATTTAGATGTTTTTGGTCCTGTAAATGTTCCTTTGTTATCAAAATCTATATATTTTGTTTCTTTCATAGATGATTATAGTAGAAGGACATTCATTTATTTCCTCAAAAGTAAAGCTGAAGTCTTTAGTTGATTTAAGGAGTTTAAGGCCTTGGTAGAAAACCATACTAATAGAAAGATTAAGTGTTTGAGGACTGATAATGGTGGTGAGTCTTATTCCGTAGAGTTTGACAAGTTCTATAAAGATAACAAGATTGAGAGACATAATACAACTCCCTATACTCCATAGAAAAATGGAGTTACAGAGAGGATGAACAGAACGTTGATGGAGAGGGCTAGGAGTATGTTGAGTGGCGCTAGCCTTGAACATAAGTTTTTGGCTAAAGCAGTAGCCACTGCATGTTATTTGATCAATAGATCTCCTACATTAGTGCTTGTTGGAAAGAAAACCATGGAGGCATGGTCTGGTAAAAATCCTTCGATGAGACATCTCAGAGTATTTGGTTGTGAAGATTATGCTTGAATGTTCCAATTGAGAAGAGGTCAAAGTTGGAGAACAAGGTTGTTAAGTGTATCTTTATCAACTATGGTGTCAGTGTGAAAGGGTACAAGCTTTGGTATCTAGAAGCTAAAAAGGTTATCTATAGCAGAAGTGTGATCTTTATAGAGATAAAACCTTCTATTGTTGAGCTACAACCAAAGAAAGAGGAGAAACAAAAGGAGGAGGTAATGTAGATTCCACCTACTCTGAAGAAGAACCAAGCACTCCTGTTGGACCTGATAATGAGGAGAGCTCAAGTGGTTTTGAAAGTTTTGAAGAAGAAGAAGAAACTTAGCCTCAGCCTTTGAGGAGGTCGACATGAGTTAGGAAAAAACCAAATAGTTTTGGTTATTAATTATTGGATTCCAATTGCATTTTTTCTTTGATTACTAACACTGATGAGCCTAGGACGGTTAGATAGGAATTGGGTATGAGATTCAAATTCCTAGATGCAATCCATGGATGAGGAGATGGCTTCATTAAAGAAAAACAAGACTTGGGATCTGGTACCTTTTCCTACTGGATGTAAACCTATTGGTTGTAAATGGGTTTTCAAGAAAAAGTGTGGTCATGATGGCAGTTCTGAGAAGTATAAGGCATGGTTGGTTGCTAAGGGGTTTTCTCAAGTGGAGGGAATTGATTATGGGGAGATATTCTCTCCTGTAATGAAGCTGACATCTATTCAGATTTTTTTGTCACTTGCAACTACATACAACTTAGAAGTGCAATAGATGGATGTGAAGAAAACCTTCCTTCATGGTGATTTGGAGGAAGAGATTTGCATGTCACAAATAGAGCATTTCATTGAAAAAGGTAAAGAAAATATGGTTTGCAAATTGAAGAAGTCTCTTTATGGTTTGAAATAGTCTCCTAGAATGTGGTATCAAAAGTTTGATACCTAAGTGTTGTCATTGGGATTTCAGAGATCTAAATTTGACCATTATGTATACTTTAAAATTGATAATGGTCACATTATCATTATTGTCCTATACATAGATGACATTTTTATTGGGAATGGTAAAAGTATGATTTCAAATTTGAAGTTTTAGTTTTCAAGACAATTTGAAATGAAAGACCTAGGCACAACTAGGTATATTTTGGGAATGGAAATCATGAGAGACATAACTAATAGAAAGCTTTGGTTAAGCCAGAGCAAGTATGTGAACTCGATGTTGGAGAGATTCAACATGGTAGATTGCAAACAATTAGTTCTTGTAATGTAGGGGATGAATATTTCTATGAATTATTGTCCAAAATATCCTACTAAGATGGAGGATATGACCAAAGTACCATATGCGAGTGCAATTGGTAGTCTGATGTATATGATGGTGTGTACAAGACCAAACATTTCCCAAGCATTGGGAGTCCTTAGCCATTTTATGGCTAATCCTAGACAGGTGCATTGGGATGTGGTTAAGAGAGTGTTTAGATATTTACGGGGTGCTTTTGAGTATGCCTTGTGCTTTCATGGTTATCCTATTGTACCTCAAAATTCTATGATTATTCGTGGATATGTGGATTCGGATTGGGTAGGTGACATTGATAGTAGAAGATCCACTATTGGTTATGTGTTTATGATGTTTGGTGGTGCTATCAGTTGGATGAGTAAGCGATAGGCTATAGTCACATTATCCACGATAGAGGTAGAGTATATGACAGCCACTCATTCTTGTAAGGAAGCCATTTGGCTTAAGAGATTGTGTTTTGATATTGGTTTAGATGCAGAATAGATTATTGTTTGTTGTGATCTCCAGTCAAAGTGCAATTTTCCTAAAAAATAATCCTACCTTTTATGCCAGAACAAAGCACATCGATGTACAATATTCATGATATGGTAGAGGATGGAAATGTGAACTTGGAGAAGGTTGAAACTTTAGTGAATGTTGCAGATGCACTGAGAAAACTAGTGAGCATGGAGAAGTTTAGATGCTGTTCTAATTCCATGGGCCTTGGGGCCCCTAAGAAGATGATTCTGTATGACTCTTGGTAGGTCTTCAAAGAGTGGGAGAATGTTGGGATTAAGGTGTCTCGAGATTATACTCCTAATATTGATTTAATTGATTTATTATTATATTAATTTATATTATTTAATTGCCTATGGTGGCATGTCATTAATTGGGACCCACCGACTAGGTGGCATCCCTGTTAGAAGTGACTAGATGACACATAATCATCCCAAATGGACATAGGCATCCCACTTTGGAATCTATGACATATGACAGATTCTATGACACATCATAAGGCATCTTTGAATGCATGGGAGAAAGTTGGTGCCCAAGTTGGGTTATGACAGGATGTAAGAGAATCAGCTAAATTTAGTCAGTTATGACAGGTTCTCTTACAGTTGTAAGTGTTGTTAGTTATGACAAATTCTATGACAGTTGTAAGATGTGTAAGGAATTTTTCATAAGCTATTTTTAGCATATTCTAGGTGCCCAAGCTTGGAAGAAGAATATTTGCATGTTTGACCATTGTAAGGGGTGTAGGAGAATGTTGTGCATGTGTTCAAATGCATGTCTAAGGCATTGGATATTGTACCATGTGGATTTGGATGCCTCTCTCCTTCTATATGCTTCTTGAAGCTTGCATCTCTCTATAAAATGAGTGCCTTGTATTGTAGAATGTATATTTTGTTTGTAGGTAACGAAGTGCTACCAGGTTAACTCTAGAATAGGTGTTTGTGATGAAGTACTTGTATAGAAGCTTTGTACTTGGGCTATATTGTAACTCCTATTTGAAGTAATATAGAAGTATTGTGCTTTTGGAAGGTGGGGTTTTTTACCCAAAAGGGTTTTCTCCACGTATATCTGTTGTTATTGCATTTGTGTATTTGTTATATTCTATTATTCTCTATGTGCTTCTCTTGTTGTAATTGTTAAAAGGTGTTAAAACAAAAATTTGTAAATCTTCCCTACTTAGATTAGTGTAGGAAGTCATTTCCGCTCACCCAACTTCCTTTCATAATTAACTAAATACAAATATAATAATGACAATATGGCTTATTAAGAGTTAAGGTATAAATAATTTGACTAATCATAACCCTATACATACTCTAGAATTAAGGGCATAACAAATGATATTTCCATAAAATAGTAGAATATTTGGTGGTCTCATAATTTCCAAGGCAATAATTGTCTTGGAAAGATGCCTTGTGTCTATGCTCTAAGATTTTTTAAAAAGGTAATTAAAACTACTTGAGATCTTCTTTTTAGAAATTCTACGAATCTCCTTTCATGGAATGAAGCCAAGGCCAAGTTTCACTTTCTAATCAGGATCTTGAAAATTTTGATATGGCTATCGGGGCTATCTTGGATGATATGATTCACAAAAATGGTATCAATTCTAATAAACCTTGGTGGAAATATTGGAAGTGGTGTCTAGATAATGATTTTTATAATTATAAGCATCAACAAGGATACCGCTAGCTCTCTCCTCATTTACCCATGGTGCCCACCTTGAATCAATAGTGGAAGTTGTAGTCACAATTCTATTTGGAAACATAAATTTCAAACTATTTGGTTGACAATTCTAAAACCAAAATTGGCTCACTTTTCTTGGTGTCTTATTTTCAAGGCCTCCCCATTGGCTCTAGGTTATCCCATTTGGGATTCTTTGACCCTTAGTGTCCATTTCATGGAAAACAAGAGTCTCTTAAACACCTTTTTCATTTTTTTTAGGATTAGAAATCAAAATGTTTGTGTTGGGAAAATATGTCTCAACCTTGTAAATACATAAGGTACTATTGATACGCCAATGTGAGGGGGTTGCAGGGGGGTACCCTCCCTGTGGAGGTCCAAGGGCAGCATGCCCCAACGAGGGTTTGGGGGTAGCGCCCTCGAAAGTCACATTTTATGTATATTTTATTATTGTAAATTTGGACCATTCGTTATTAGGTTTCATATCTAACAGTCGATATTTTGTTGGCTTGAATTTCCTTAGAAGGCAACCCTATTTTATTAGGGTGTTGTATTACAATTGTGTTTTATGATATATATTGTGAGATTTTGATAGCGACTATGTTGTCTCTAGATCTCTGAGAGGTGATACTCCTGTGATAAGATTGCTTTGCAAGTATATTGTAATCTTTGTGATTTTTGAATAATATATTGGGTGCTTTTGGAGTGTGGGGTTTTTCTCCCAAAAGGGTTTTCCCCACATAAATCATTGTGTTATGGTATGCATGATATTTATGTCTATTTTTGTTTAAGTTTATGTAACTATTAAAGATTTATAGAAAATTTTCACTATTCTCCTCTCAAGATTAGTGTAGGAAGTTGTTCCACTACCTTAGCTTCCTTACAAGTGGTATCAGAGCTTGATCACCTTTGGTTTCAGTTGTGGGTTGTTGGGTTTTTTGAACTAATCTAGATTTGAGTGGGAGCTTGTGAAAAAGACACTTTGTGATCATGTTGTAGGATTTTTCAGATGGCAAGTTCATCAAGGAGAATAGAGGTGGATAAATTTTCCACAAATAACTTTGAAATATAGAAGCTGAAGATGGAGGATCTATTGATATATCGAGATCTGTGGGATGTTATTGATGAGAATGTGTCAAGGCTTGTAGATCCTACTCAAGCTGCTCAATAAGATGTTATGGACCGTAAAGCCAAGGGTTTAATTAGATTATTCTTGGAATACTTTTTTTTAATCAATTTCCATGAAGAGACCTCTACACAAAAACTATGGAAGAAGCTTGGTGAGATGTACAAGCCAAATATTTAGTTAACAAGATTTTCTTGAGGAATAAATTATATTCCTTGAGAATGGAAGATGGTGGACGAATTGCAGACCACTTGGAAGCATTCAATATGCTCATGGATTAGTTGGCATTAGTTGGTGTCAAAATGGATGAGGAGGGAAAATGTCAGATATTGCTTTGTTCTTTACTTGATTCATGTGATTCTCTTGTTATGGCTATTGGGAGTAGTTATGTTATATTGAAGATTGAAGATGTGGTGGGTTCTTTTCTTTCTAAAGAGATGAGGCAGGTATCCATCGGTGCTAAGGAAGCCCTAAATGTTCGTGAAAGACCTAAGGAAAAAGGAAAGAAGAATGAGAAGCGTGACAAATCCAAGTCCAAGGGGAGATCTAAATCTCCTAGCAAGTCCAAAGTTATTTGCTAGAACTATAGTAATCCTAGACATGTTCTTAAGGAATGCAAAGAAGAAAAGAAGAAGAAAAAGAAGAAATTTGATTATGATTCTGAGTCCAAGAAGGAAGATGGTGACGCATTCATTGCATCTTTTCCAACTCATATAGGTAATGATGTATGGTTAATTGACTTAGGTGCATCTTTCCATATGACCTTTAATAGAGATTGGTTTTCTAAATATGAATAATTTGATGGAGGTAAGGTGTACTTGGGTGATGATTCTCATTTAGACATTGTTGGTTGGGTAAAGTTAAAATCAGATTTCTTGATGGTAGAATAAGAAGGATTAATGGTGTGTTGCATATCCTTGGTTTAGCATGAAATTTTTTATATATGAGAAAAATAATAGATGCAGGTGTGTAGGTAGTATTTTCTGATGCAGGATGCAAGATGGTCAAAGGTGTTATGGTGATTGCTAGACATGTCAAATATGACACATTGTATAAGATTGATGCATGCACTATTGAGTGCAATAGAACTTCTATGAAAAGCAAGTTTGTGGAAGAAGTGAGGGTTTCACCTTCAACAAATGGTCAAGGATTTTTGGTACCAAAGGGTGCTTTGTCTTCTGAATCAAAGTGAGTTGCAGAGAAAACAATGTTATGGCACCAAAGACTTGGCCATATTGGAGTAAAGGGTCTAAGGACCTTGAAAAATAAAAACCTTGTTGAAGGTTTGTCTGATTGTAATCTTTAATTTGATTTCTATGAGCATTGCATTTATGGAAAATAAAACCATGTTCAGTTTTACCCGAGTTCTCTTAAATCTTGTTGTGTATTGGATTTTATTCATTTTGATGTGTTTGTCTTGTAGATGTTCCTTACATTGGTAAATCCACATATTATGTTTCATTTATTGATGATTATAGTAGGACATGGTTGTATTTTTTAAAGAGTAAATATGAATTTTTTAGTCTATTTAAAGAATTTAAAGCAATGGTTGAGTTGTAGACTAGAAAGAAACTAAAAATTTTGAGGACTGATAATGGCGGTGAATTTTGCTCTAATCATTTTGATGGATTCTATAAAGATTGTGGTATTCATAGACAAAAGAAAACTCCATATTCTCCACAATAGAATGGAGTTGCAGAGAGAATGTATAGGACACTAATGGATAAGGTTAGAAGTATGTTGAGTGGTGTTGGTCTAGAACAAAGGTTTTGGGTTGAAGCATTGCCACTACTTGTTACCTGATGAACAAGTCTCCTACATCAAATCTTGTTGATAAGATGCCTATAGAGGCATGGTTGGGTCATAAACCTTCATTAAGAAATCTTAGAGTTTTTGTTTGCAAGGCATATGCACATGTTCCAAAGGAGAAGCAAACAAAGTTGGAGAACAAGGCTATGAAATGTATCTTCATCGGATATAGTTATGGTGTGAAAGGATAAAAGCTTTGGGATCCTATTGCATAGAAGGTAATACATAGTAGAAGTGTTATTTTTAGAGAAATTAAGCCTTCTTTTGTTACATTGTAGCTAGAACAAAGTAAACAAGAAGATGTGATTCAATTTCCTTCTACACCTGAGAAAGTTGAATCAAGGCCCATGGATAGACAAGAAGTTGAGGAGAGTCATCTAGCTCCAAATCTTCAAAAGAGGAGGAAGAACCTCCAACTTAGCTTGTTCGTAGGTGTACAAGGAATATAAAACCACCTAAAATTTATTCCCTTGATGATTAGAGATGTATTTTTGCTTTGAATACTAACATGGATGAACCCAAATTGGCACAAGAGGCATTAGGTATGAATGATGTAGAATCTTGGAAGATTGCTATGGATGAAGAAATGGCAGCTCTGAAAAAGAATAATACATGGGATATTGTACCATTTCCTAAAGGAAGAAAAATTGTTGGTTGCAAATGGGTATTCAAGAAAAAGATTGGTTCAAATGGAGGTATTGAGAAGTACAAAGCAAGGTTGGTTGCAAAGTTTACTCTCAAGTTGAGGGTGTTGATTATGGTGAGATATTTTCTCCTATTGCAAAAATGACATCCATTAGATTTTTTCTTTCTATTGTCCTTGCTTATGATTTAGAGGTTGAGCAAATGGATGTGAAAACTGCTTTCCTTCATGGTGACTTGGAGGAGGATATTTATATGACACAACTAGAACACTATGTGGTGAAAGGTAAAAGTAAATTGGTTTGCAAATTGAAGAAATCTTTGTATGGCCTAAAATAGAGTCTTAGGATGTGGTACACGAAATTTGATACATATGTGTTGAGTTTGGGATTTGAGCATTCTAAATAAAATCATTGTGTTTATTATAAAACTGATGGTGATCATTTCCTATTTATTGCATTATATGTTGATGATATGTTATTTATTGATAAAGGGAAAGGTATGATTTCAGAACTGAAATCTCAACTTGCTGCTAAGTTTGAAATGAACTTGGTGCAGATAAACACATTCTTGGGATAGAGATTAGAAGAGATAGAGTGAACAGAAAGTCGTGGCTTGGCCAAAGTAAGTATTTCAATTCAATTATATAGAGGTTTGATATGCAATATTGTAGACCATTGTGTGTTCATGTTTCAGTTGGAACAAAGTTATCTATTTGAGATTATCCAAAATCTCCATCGGAGATGGAAGACATGAGCAGAGTGCCTTATTAGAGTGTAGTTGGAAGTTTGATGTATGCTATGGTTTGTACTTGACCAGACATTTCCCAAGTAGTGGGAGTTCTTTCCAGATATATGTCTAATCCTGGTAGAGTTCATTGGGATACAGTTAATAGAGTCTTTAGATATTTGTGCAGTACCTCAAATTATTCCTTATATTATCATAGTAATATGACTGAAGATGAGATTTCCCTTGATATTCATGGTTATGTGGATTCAGATTGGGCAAGTGATGTTGATAGCAAAAGATCCACCAATGCTTATGTGTTTACATTATCTGGTGGTGCAATTATTTGGATGAGTAAGCGATAGGTTGTGGTTGCTTTTTCCACTACTGAAGCAAAGTATATGGTAGCTACTCATGCTTGTAAAGAAGCTATTTGGCTTAAGAGAATATGTTCAGATATTGGAGTTAAGCAAGGTGTAGTGACAATTTATTGTGATAGTTAGAGTGTGATATGTCTAGCCAAGAACCTAACATTTCATGCTAGGACCAAGCACATTGATGTACAGTATCATTTTGTTAGAGATATGGTTGAAGATGGTAGGGTGAAGTTGGTTAAGGTAGAGACTTTGATGAATGTTGTTGATTCTTTAATTGATTATGTAAGCACAAATAAGTTCAGATGGTGTTCAGAGACTATGGGCCTCTTAGCCCTTGGCAATTAACAGATGATGTTTTTACACCCTCTCGTTGTTATTGCAAGGTGTTCGATAAGTGAGATTTGTTGGGAAAATATGTCTCAACCTTGCAAATACATAAGGTACTATTGATGCATCAGTGCGAGGGGGTTACTCCCCCTGTAGGGATCCGAGGGGGCTCATCCACTGGACCAGGGGTTCAAGGGAAGTGCACCTCAACAGGGGTTCAAGGGCAGTGCCCTTGAAAGCCACATTTTATGTATATTTTATTATTGTAAATCTAGACCATTCGTCATTAGGTTTCATATCTAACAGTCAATATTTTGTTGGCTTGGCTTGCTCTAGAAGGCAACCCTATTTTATCAGGGCATTGTATTACAGTTGTGTATTATGATGTATTGTGAGAGTCTGATAATGGCTATGTTGTCTCTGGATCTTTGAGTGATGATACTCCTATGATAAGCTTGCTCTATAAGTATATTTTAATCTTTGCGATTTTTGAATAATATATTGGCCAACTTTTGGAGTGTGGGGTTTTTCTCCCGAAAGGGTTTTCCCACGTAAATCACTCTATTATGGTATGCATGATATTTATGCCTATTTTTGTTTATTTTTTTGTAACTATTAAAGATTTATAATTTTTTTGCAATATTCTCCTCAAGATTAATGTAGGAAGTTGTTCTGCTACCTTAGCTTCCTTACAATTTGGACCTAGATTCATGACTTTTTTAAGTCATTCAAACCAAAACATTTTTGTGACATGGTTATTTTAGGAGATTGGACTTCCATCCCCTTCAAATTCACTCATATTTGGTACACTTTTTGGGTGAAAGTTCTCTTTAGTATATGGAAAAATAAAAATTCTACTATTTTTTTAGTTGTTCTATGGATTTCCATGTTTCACTTTAAGCTAAGGCTATGAATTGTTCTATTTTTTTATAATAGATTCAAGAGAAAACCAATAAATTTGCACTTGTGGTAGTTCACATACAAGTGCTACTAGATCATTGGGGTAATGTCCCTTGTGTTATTTCTAGAGTCCCCCTATCTCCCCCTCCCCCCAAAGACACTTCCCTCCTCATGGGTTGTCATGGATGCAACCTCTCTACTTGACCTAATTGGAATAATCACTCACAAGTCCCTCTAGTATGAGAAGGGATCATGGTCAACAAGACTATTTGTAAATTTCTCATTGACTCTTTTCTTATTTGCCACATATAGGAGGAACTTATGGATGGCATGTGAGAGGTGCTAATGGTTGGTTTGAATCCATCAAATTCCCTTGGCTAGGGCTTTCCATCTTTCTTGTTCATGAAAATGAAGACGATAAGATTAAGGAAAAGGATACTAATGGGTGAACTCACCCATGGACACTTTGGATCCCACTAATATATGGGGTGAAATAGATGACTAAGATCCTCTTCCTCTTCCCTCGACTACTACTCTCATTGCATAACATATTTGTTTTATGAATTTATTCTATAGGTTCATTCCCCATCTATACTTTAGGGGTGTGAATATTTCCACCCACCTTTTCTACAATTCAGTGTAACATGCTTTTTATAAACAATAATATAGACACTTATTCATAAAAAAATCAAGGTCTTTATACCCAATACAAGTCATTCCAAAGTAGAAAATATGCACACTTATTAGAAAATCTTTAAATTCCATGACCTTAGTCACTTCTAGGTAGGTTCCCAACATCCACATCATGTGTTTCATCATTTTGGTACCTTCATTTTTCTTTAATCACGTACTTATGTACCCATAAAAAATGTGGGCACTTCAATGCCTAGTGGGATTCTAGGCCAAGGAAGAAAAATGGTCTTGATGGGGTTTGAGTTCCAAGAAGAACTTGGAACCTAGGATGTGCAACTTAGTCCTTGTCAGGGTTTTTGTTTCATGAGGAGCTTGGAACCTTGGACATGCAACTTGATCCCTATCAAGTGTTAGGTGCCAAGAGGAATTTAGAACCTTGGATGTGCATCTTGGTCATTTTCAAAGTTTAGGTTTCAAGAGGAATTTGGAACCTTGGATGTGCAACTTGATCCCTATCATGGTTTAGGTTGCATATGGAAATTAGAACCTTGGACATGCAATTTGATCCCTATTTGGGTTCGCATTTTAGGAGGAACTTGGAACCTTGGACATGCAACTTGGTCCCTATTGTTGATAGATTTTGGGAGGAATTTGTAACCTTGGATGTGTAACTTTGTCCCTATTAAGGTTTATATTTCAAGAGGAACTTGGAACCTTGGACTTGCAACTTGATCCCTATTGGGATTTAATTTATGAGAGGAACTTAGAACCTTGGATGTGCAACTTGATCCTTATTAAAGTTTTATTTTTGAGAGGAACTTAGAACCTTGTACATGCAACTTGGTCCTTGTTCAGTGTTGGGTTCTAGAAGGAACTTGAAACCTTGGACGTGCAACTTGGTCCCTATTAGGTGTCAAATTTTAGGAGGAATTGAAACATTAGATGTGCAACTTGGTTATTATTCCAGTATTCAAGTTTTGGGATGAATTTGGAACCTTGGATGTGCAACTTGGTCCATGTTTGGTGTCGATTTTTTGAAGGAACTTGGAACCTTGGACATGCAACTTGGTCCCTATTGGGTGTCAAGTTTTGAGAGAAATTTGGAACCTTGATTGTGCAACTTGGATGTTATCAAGGTTCAGGTTTTGGGAGTAATTTGGGACGTAGGGTGTGAAAGTTGGTCCTTGTTGAGTTTTAAGTTCTAAGAACTTTGAACATTGGAGCTTTCATTCCAACATTGCCAATTCCTCTTGGGGTTTTGGAGTCCTGCCAAAGAAAAGAAAACCTTGAAACTCTTTGGTTTCCAAAGATGAATATTTTGAAAAAAAAATTAAAACATAATCTCCCAACAAACCATAAACCAAAGACCTTGTATAATTTCACCTTTGTGGGGATGAAAGAACTCAAAGGAGCCAGTGAACCAAGGATAAGTTCCAATATCCCTAAAACCTCTAAAAACTTGAAAATCCTAAAATCACCTAAAGACATGTCATATCATTGGGAACTAACTACAAAGTACCCCATTAACATATTTTATCAAGGGATTTTAAATAACACTATCTTGAATGAACACCCTTAAACAACATTTCAATATAGGGGACCAAATTGGAGATTTCTAAGATAAGTTATCAATGGTGGGTGGGATACAACCAAATATACAAGACATGAGTTAAATAAAGAGAAATAAGACAAATTAAAATGGGTGATAACAACCTCCTCACAAGTTAACTCATTCTTCTAATTAGTAACTTCATATTCTCATTATCTACTTAATGAATTAATTCATTATCATCCTCCTCAAAGCTCAAAAAGGTAATTTTCCATAATTAGTTAAGTCATCTTTCTACCTCTCCATTTTGACTCCATAACTATTTTAGTTAACTCATGGTCTTTTATCATATCCTCATCTTTCATCTAGTTTTTTGAAATTCTATAAATTCATCACTTTCATATCAAGTCTTTTATGCAAGATTCCTTTTTCAAATTTTATCATCAAAATATTATAGTTTTATGTGATTGATTTGCATCCACATCCTTTAATGAGTGATTAATTATAGTACATTTGTTTCTAGTAATTAGAAAATTTCTATCTTTTTTATTTCAATTGTTTATTTTGTTTTTTCATTTTTCAATGAATTCAAAACATTCCACACAATGATCTATATGACCAAGGAGAAACATTTTTATGGATTCAAGTAAAATTATTTGATTTTGACAAAATAAAAGGTGATCTATATGTTCTTGGACCTTCTAATTGTGATGGAAAAGTTATATTTGACCCTAAATGTTTTGAAGGATTAGGTACCTATTAGACCTGGCATGCACCTCCCAAATTCAAATTCTTACAAAACTAGCCTCCTTATAAATGATAATATAGATACTAATTCATAAAAAATAAAGGTCTTTATACCCTAATACAGGCATTCCAGAGTGGGAAATGTGCACACTTGCTAGAAAATCTTTAAAGTCCACAACCTTAGTCATTTGTAAGTAGGTGCCCAATTTCCACATCATGTTTTCATCATTTTGGTACCTTGTTTTTTCTTCAATCATGTCCTTATGTACCCATAAAGTATGGGGAACTATCCTCCTTTAATTTGCAACGCTTTTAATCATTAGTCGAGTCCATAAAAGGTGAGAGAGCTAGTGGAAAGAGCACACTAAGACTTGGAATAAAAAATTGGGCACTCAAGTGCATGGTGAGATTCTATACATAGGGAGAACTTTGGTCTTGATGGGGTTTGAGTTCCAAGAGGAACTTGAAACCTAGGATGTGTAACTTGGTCCTTGTCAAGGTTTCAGTTTCATGAGTAACTTGGAACCTTGTACATGCAACTTGATCCCTATCAAGTGCTAGGTACCAAGAGGAATTTGGAACCTTGGATGTGTAAATTGATTCCTATTAGGGTTCAGGTTTCATAAGAAAATTGGAACCTTGGATGTGAAACTTGATCCCTATTGGAGTTTGAGTTAAATAGGAGGAACTTGGGACCTTGGACATGTAACTTGGTCCCTACTATGTGTTAGGTTTTAAGATGAATTTTGAACCTTGGACTTGTAACTTGGTCCTTGTTACTTAAGGTTTATGTTTTGGGAGGAACTTGGAACCTTGTACATGCAACTTGATCCCTATTGGGATTTAAATTATGAGAGGAAATTGGAACCTTAGATGTGCAACTCGATCCTTACTAGAGTTTGATTTTTGAGAGGAAATTGGAACCTTGTACATGCAACTTGGTCCTTGTCTAATGTTGGGTTCTATAAGGAACTTGAAACCTTGGACATGCAACTTGGTCCCTACTAGGCATTAGATTTTAGGAGGAATTGAAAGATTAGATGTACAACTTGGTTCCTATTGGGGTTTAGGTTTTGGGAGGAATTTGGAACCTTAGATGTGCAACTTGGTCCATGTTAGGTGTCAATTTTTGGGAAGGACTTGGAACTGTGGACATGCAACTTGGTCTCTATTGGGTGTCAAGTTTTGAGAGGAATTTGGAACCTTGAATGTGCAACTTGGTTGCAAGTGAGGTTCAAGTTTTGGGAGGATTTTGGAACCTAGGGTATGTAACTTGGCCCTTGTCAAGTTTTGAGTTCCAAGAACTTGGAACCTTAGAGCTTTCATTCCAACATGTCAAATCCTCTTGGGTTTTTGCAGTCGCACCAAAGAAAAGAAAAGCTTCTAGCTCACTGGTTTCCAAAGATGAATATTTTGAGACAAAATTTAAAACATAATCTCCCAACAAACCATAAACCCAATACCTTGTATAATTTCACCTTTGTGGGGATGCAAGCACTTGGAGGAGCTAGGGAACCAAGGATAAGTTCCAATATCCCTAAAACCTCTAAAAACTTGAAAATATTTAAAT
The DNA here is from genome assembly GCA_007258455.2 of Sequoia sempervirens. Taxonomy (NCBI): domain Eukaryota; kingdom Viridiplantae; phylum Streptophyta; class Pinopsida; order Cupressales; family Cupressaceae; genus Sequoia; species Sequoia sempervirens. Next base: position 9,357,638 of record VDFB02072274.1, on the reverse strand, counting down.
CACCTAAGGACATGTCATATCATTGGGAACTAACTACAAAGTACCACATTAACATATTTTAGTAATGGATTTTAAATAATACTATCTTGAATGAACACGTGCTTAAACAACATTTCAATATAGGGGACCCAATTGGAGATTTCTAAGATGAGTTATTAATTATCCATGGGTGGGATAGGCTCAAATATACACTACATGAGGAAAGTAAAGAGAAATGAGACACATTAAATGGGGTGCCAACAACCTCCTCATTAATTCTAGCTCATTCTTCTAATTAGCAACTTCTTCTCATTGTCTACTTAATGAATTAATACTTGGTTCATTATTATCCTCCTTGAAGCTCAAAATGGTAATTTTTCATAATCAATTAAATATTCTTCTCTACCTCTTTGAGTTGACTCTATAATTAGTTTAGTTAACTCTTGGCCTTTCATCATATTCTCTTCATTCATCTATTTTTTTGAAATTCTATAAATTCATCACTTTCATATAAAGTCTTTTATGTAAGATTCCTTTGTCAATTTTATCATCAAAATATAATAATGTTATGTGAATTAGTTGCATCCACATCATTTAATGAGTGATTCATTATAGTACATTTGTTATTCAAGTTTGTAGTATATTCTAGTAATTAGTAGTTAGTTATCTTTTTTATTTCAATTCTTTATTTTTATTTGATTTTTTTAATGCATTCAAAAAATTCCACACAATGATCTATATGACCAAGGAGATAAAAATTTTTTGTGCAGATTCAAGTAAAAGTATTTGATTTAAAAATAATAATAATCGATCTATATGTTTTTGGGCCTTCTAATTGTGATGGAAAAGTTGTATTTGACCCAAAATGTTTTGAAGGATTAGGTACCCATTAGATCTAGCATACACCTCCCAACTTCAATTTTTTGTAGAACTAGGCTCCTCTATCTAATAGTTGTTGGGATATAGTGTTGTACACCATTGTATAAAACATTATATTATAATGTTGTGTAGTAACAGAAAAAGTAGCCTTTTCCTTGCTTTATTTGATAATTGACATTAAAGTTGAACTAATGATGTCTTGGAGTGGTGTTGTAATGTGTTGTACACATTCACACTATTCTAGGACCTTTATTTAACTAAAACATGCCTTAATTGATCCTTTGCAAGGGTGTTGTAAAGTGTTGTAACACACTTTCACACTTTTCTAGGATGAATTTTCTTAATTGAGCCTTATGGGCCCCTTTCTAAATAAAATGTACATAATGTGTACCTTTTTTAAGTGTTGTAAAGTGTTTTAAAACACTTTCACACTTATCTAGGTGGCCTTAATTAATTTTGGTTAATTGGAGTTATTAACCCTTTTTTGATTCAAATTTAGGCCTTAATTTTGACTACACCTCCCAAAGATCTATCCCAACACTTATAATTTAATTAACAAATTATTTCATTGGGAAAAGTTTGGTCCTAGTAAGTTGACCTAGGACCCATTCACCCTTGATGGCAAATGGTTCCTCCCTTAACAAGACCCCCCTTTCCCAGTTGATCTGGAATGGGTTTTTAGCCTTCATTCAGTCCCTCAAAGCTTGGTCCTGGAAACATAACCAGGAACCATTCACCCAAGATGGTGAATGATTCCTCCCTTAATGACACCCCCCTTTTTGGATTTCATTATGGTAGGAATTTGATTATGTTTCTTTCCAGATCTAGTGTCGGCCTTAGTTCTTTGAATTTCGGAGTTAATCTCCTAATTTAGTATAAATAAGGGGTTAATTCACATTGTTTCTCCTAACACAATATAGCAAGCATTCAAGAATTCAAATGATCAAGCATTAGAGCATTTAAAATGCATTGATAAGGAATTTCAAGGCAGATTTCAAGTGTTTATTGCAACAATTCAAAGATCATCATCATTTCAAGGGTTTGATGCATGCATTCATGTTGTTGAGCTAAAGAGGTGGATGTAGCATTGAAGATCTACTTGAAACTATTGTTCACATAATTTTCAAGGATCCTATATCTACATTCTTCATGGCCACTACATGATAGTTTATAAATTTGTTTCACAAGAAATCATCCAAGGTGATATCACTTACATTATTTCATGTTCAAGTTTCATTTGATTCATTTTATCATTTGGTTTAATTACCTACAAGGGGTTTGAATGAGGAAAACCCCCATTCACTAAAAAATCAACAAGTTTTTTTTCCCTTAAGTGTGTGATTGCAGATTTATAGGTTGAAGATTAAGTTGAGCAAGATTTGGAGCAAAATTGTCAAAGTTGCAAAGTTGCAAAAGTTGTCATTCAAAGTGCAAAATCATGGAATCAAGGCAACAAAATTGCATACAGATTTCTAGAACTTGATAATAGGGAATTTGAGAGTGAATGCATCAAGGAATAGGACCCTAAAGTCAATTTTTTGAAACCCTACAAGGACCCATTCACCAATGAAGGCGAATGAGTCCTCTGTAGCTCAAAAACAATAACTTTTTGGCTAGGTACACAACTTTTTATGCTCTAAAAACTTCCCCCATAGTTGCTTTAATAGTTAGGTAGCATTTATGATTTTTATTTGCATCTTTTGTCCCTCATAATTGAATGTTTCATAGTGAAAATTAGTGGCTCATCATCTTGAGTTATTCACCTTGATGAACCTTATTTTTCTATGCTTCATTTTGGTGAACCGGTTTATTGAAAATTGTAGTTTTCTAATTTTGGAGGTCTTTCCTTGCATCCTAGGTTAGATATTGCATTCATTTGCAGTTATATTTGCATTAAATTAAGATCTCATTTAGGATTACTTATTTTGCATTGAAATCTTGCATATCATATAGGGTTTAGATTTCCATTGTTTTGCATCTCTCTAAATCTAAAAATTACAAAAAAAAATTAGTCATTTTGCATCTCATTTAGATCTCATACAATTGCATTTGAAAAAAAAATAAAAAATTAATGTCAAATTAGGCCTTTCATTTCATCTTTTCATTACATTTTTACATTGAATTTCTGGAAAATATGAAGCTGAAGCTCACTATCTCAAACCACCTGGAATTGAAATATATAATTGAGAACTTGCAAATCATTAAAAAACAATTTAAAAATACCTAACCAAGACCCATTCACCTTTATTGGCGAATGAGTCCCTGATCAGGTCTAATCTAAACCTTTTGGCAACTAAAAAGGCATCAAAATTCACTCTAAAATCCACAGAAATATCTCACCAGGACCCATTCACCCTTATTGGCGAATGAGTCCCTGTTAGCTACTGCTCTACATTTTCAGGACATTAATATTTCAGTTTTAGTTATTTTTTGGTGCTGTTACCTTTTTGTTTCAGTTTCATGATTTGTTGTTTCATCAATTTCATTGCATTTAGCTTAAATTGCTTTATTTCAGTCCATTGTCAAAATTCAAAATTGCATTCAATTTATTGCTCATTTTGATAGATTTTGCAACATTGTGGAAAACATTCTCTTGCATAATTCAGTTCAAAGTAGTGTTAGATGTATTTATTTTTCTTTCATTTTTAGAATCAATGTAGAATTATATAGATTAGTTCACATTTTTCAATCATTAGAAAATGAAAACAAAAACCAAAAATATCAAAAGAAACAAAAAAAATGATAAGCCTTGGAGAAAGCATATCCTTCAAACCCTTTAGTTGTGATGAATTTGACATGTTGGATGAAGCCCTTGAGGACTTCATGTCATCTAGATCATCCACTAAAGCTTTGATGAAAGAGGATGCAAGCATAGACAATCATGACAATCACAATTGTTCTTCTCCCAATACCTCTCCTATTAGTGACAAAGGTATCTTAGTGAAAGAAGATACAATCATTGAGAATCATGGAAGTCTTGTTTGTCTCTCTTGGGAAGATAGTATGACACAAGAAGATGAGATCATTAACACTACTTTACCTAGTCTCCATTCATCTCCCAACACCTCCCCTAATTGTTATAATGCTTTAGTGAAAGAGGAAACAATCTTGGACAATCATGAAAAATACATTTGTAAAGAGGACATGTTAGTTTTAAGAGATCCAATGATTGAGAGTTATAGCACTATTTCTCTCCTTCCTAATGTTCCTCTGGATCATTTGGAAAGATCTATTCAAACGAGATGATCCAATCATTGGTAAACATGAAAATCACTGTTGTCCTTCCCTTGATGCCTCCCCTATTTTTGATGAAGTTACTTTACAAAATATAATCATGGAATGCGATGAAACTCTTGAAAGCTCTCCCACTAGAATGTATATCATGGCACAAGAGAATGAGACCTTAGAAAACAAGGATGAAATCATGGGCAATCATAACAATCAAAATTGGCCTTCTCATAATATGTCTCCTATTTATGACGAAGATACTTTTGTGTTAGAAGATCCAATTGATGAGAATTACAAGAGTCCTATTTTCCTCTCTTCCCCTAGGAAAAACATTATCGAACAAGAGAATGCCATCATTGATAATCAAGAAAATCCAACCATTGATCACTCCCTTACTTGTGATGAAGACATTTTAGAAGAACCAAACAATGAATGTCAAGAACATCTAGTTTATTGCTCTCCTAAAAAATCTCCTACTAGGGAAGATATCATGGTGCAAGCAAATGAGAACATTGACACATGTCTTTCAAGCAATAGTGATGTGACTTCCTTAGATGAAGACGATGAAGTAACATTAGACTCTCCTTTGCTAAGATATCCTGAAAATAAGGACAAGTGTGTTGAGGTTATAAACATTAGAGCTCCTTCGAGTCCTCTAATTATTGAGCCACCTAAGCCTCAACTTATCATTCATCCACCCTCACAAAAACTACAAGTTCAAAATAAACCCATGCTCATCTTAGAACCACCTCAAAAGCAACTCGATGATGATAATGTTTCATAACAACTGAGTTACAATGACATTGCTCAAATATATAATAAGGTGTATACAATCAAGACCGATCCTGAACCCCAAAGTTGTTTGCATGTCGAGAAAGAAAAATAAAAGCTTATCAAAGAGGTCACAAAATTATTGGAAGATGCTTCAAGTTCCTTTGATTTTATACCTATATCCATGGGCGAGTACAAGATCATAACAAAAGAGTCTACAAAGGGAAAGAAAAAAGCAGTAATGTTAATACAAAATTCAAAAGCATTCACTTCAACCACTTTAGAAGAAATGACAACATACACAACAAACTTTGATGAAGTTGATTATGTGCAACCTCTGAATCCAAAACAAATGAAAAATATTTATGGAAAAGGTTACGAACTTATGAAACAACTTGGGTATAGTAGAAAAGTATGTGGTGCTAGAGAATAAAGTATTTGTGTCCCTATAGAGCCTAACACAAAAGAAATAACTTGTGGTCTTGGTTATTGTCCTTTGATAGAAATCAAAACATCAAAAAAACCTTCACTTAATATCAACAACCTTACAAAAGATTCTTCCAAGGCAAGTTTAACTTTGGTGCATCTTGAACTGATAGATACTACATGGAATCAAGTTGATACTTTGTTTACTCATCATAATCAATAACATTATTTGTTGCTCCTTGTCATGTAGGATCATAACATACTCACTATTGCATGTTTTACATTCATTGCAAATCATTTCCCTTTTGCAAGGAGCAACATACCATCATCCATCCTCGGCTCACCCTTGTCCCACACTCATGGGGGAAAAGGGGTTAGGTAGCTTTGTCCTTGTATGTCACTTGTCATTATATCTCTTGGCTAGTTGACCACCTTCCATGTATATGTAAGAGAAAACTTGGGATGTGAACAACATTCCTTAAGTTGGCTCGCATGTGACATACTTTTCTTTCTAGGTTTAGCATTGTATGTTGGGGGAAACCCTTCCTTCCTATTTCATGATGCAGCGTACTTTAGAAACATATGAATTGGTATAGGGTTTTATGAGAAAAGCTCTCATGTCTTAGGCTAAAAACATTGGCTAATTTAAAGCAATCACTCATAGTGATGGTGTAGCAACCGCTTTAAAGTGGGGGCATACATTGATGGCATCTTTTGGAAAAAAAATCATGGCATGATTTTTTTTTCTTGTGATGTGTCCTCTCCTTGGTGGTTTCATTGGGTTTGATGTCATCCAAGAGTGTATGATCTACTGTCATGGCATGATGCGAACAAGGCATCCCATGGGTGATGATCTGACACTTTTGACTTGTCCTCTCTTGGAGACATTAGGCACAATGCTCCCTAAGAGGAAGACCGTTACATGAACAAAGAAAAATCCCCTTTAAGAAATTTTTTTACATGATATTCAAAAATATTTACAAAATCATTTTCATTGTGGTGCCTTATCGAAGTTGTAAGGAGGATAACTTCAATATGGTATGAGAGGCTAATATGATTCTCTCATTTGCCACCTCGTTGGGATAACTCACCTAGTGGATAGACTGAGGTTCCGCTACCTCAGAGTGAGCATATACATATTTTGAGACAACTCACCTAGTGGATAGACTGAGGTTCCACTACCCCAGAGTGAGCAGTATATGTTATGGAAAAACAACCACCACCTCACATCGCATTAAATCAATTGTGCTTGATTCTTTTTTTTCTTGGCCTTTGATAAGGTATGATCATGTATCTTTTTTATTGTTGCATACTTACGTGTCTTGGATGTCTACTTTAGTGTGAGTTTGACATGGGGTCATCCTCTCACTAAAGTGGGGGCAAAATGTAGTAACGAAAAAAGTAGCCTTTTCCTTGCTTTGTTTGATAATTGACATTAAAGCTAAACTAATGATGTCTTGGAGTGGTGTTGTAATGTGTTGTACACATTCACACTATTCTAGGACCTTTATTTAACTAAAACATTCCTTAATTGATCTTTTGCAAGGGTGTTGTAAAGTTTTGTAACAAACTTTCACGCTTTTCTAGGATTTATTTGCTTAATTAAGCCTTATGGGCCCCTTTCTGAATAAAATGTACATAATGTGTAGCTTGTTTAAGTGTTGTAAATATTTTTAAAGCACTTTCACACTTATCTGGGTGGTCTTAATTAATTTTGGTTAATTAGAGTTATTAACCCCCTTTTGATTCAAATTTAGGCCTTAATTTTGACACCTCCTAAAGATCTATCTTGACACTTATAATTTAATTAACAAATTATTTCATTGGGAAAAGTTTGGTCCTGGTAAGTTGAGGTAGGACCCATTCACCCTTGACCCTTAACATGACCCCCCTTTCTCAGTTGATTTGGAATGGGTTTTTAGCCTTCTTTCAGTCCCCAAAGCTAGGTCTTGGAAACTTAGCCAGGACCCATTCACCCAAGATGGAAAATGGGTCCTCCCTTAGTGAGACCCCCTTTTTGAATTTCATTCTGGTGGGAATTTGATTATGTTTCTTTCTAGATTTGGTGTTGGCCTTAGTTCTTCAAGAATTTCAGGGTTAATCTCCTAATTTAGTATAAATAAGGGGTTAATTCACATTGTTTCTCCTAACACAATCTAGCAAGCATTCAAACATTCAAGTGATCAAGCATTAGAGCATTTCAAAGGAATTCATAAGGCATTTCAAGGAAGATTTCAAGTGTTTATTACAATAATTCAAAGATCATATCATCATTTCAAGGGTTTGATCCATACCATTATATTGTTGAGCTAAAGAGGTGGATGTAGCATTGAAGATTTACTTGCAACTATTGTTCACATCATTTTCAAGGATCCTAGATCTACATTCTTTATGGCCACTACATGATAGTTTGCAGATTTATTTCACAAGAAATCATCCAAGGTGATATCACTTACATTATTTCATGTTCATGCTTCATTTGATTCATTTCATCGTTTGGTTTAATTACCTACAAGGGGTTTGACTAGGGAAAACCCCCATTCACTAACAAATCAAAAAAAATTTCTGCCCTTGAGTGTCCGATTGCAGATTTATAGGTTGAAGATTAAGTTGAGCAAGATTTGGAGCAAAATTGTCAAAGTTGCAAAGTTGCAAAAGTTGTCATTCAAAGTGCAAAATCACAGAATCAAGGCTACAAAATTGCATATAGACTTCCAAAACTTGATAATAGGGAACTTGAGAGTGCATACATCAAGGAACAAGACCCTGAAGTCAGTTTTTCGAAACCCTAAAAGGACCCATTCGCCACTAAAGGCGGATGAATCCTCTATAGCTCAAAAATAATAACTTTCTGGCTAGCTACACAACTTTTTATGCTCTAAAAACTTCCCCTGTAGTTGCTATAATAGTTAGTAGCATTTATTATTATTATTTGCATCTTTTGGCCTTCATAAATAAATGTTTCATAGTGAAAATTAGTTGCTCATCATCTTGAGTTATTCACCTTGATGACTGCTATTTTTCTACGTTTCATGTTGTAATTAAATAATTATTTAGTTGTGATGCACCTAGGTGGTGTGGTTAATCACACTAGGTAATTATTTGGGGACCACTTTATGTTGTATTATAACAAATTATATTATTATTTAATGTGTGGGCTCGACATGTGATAATTATTTACTATGGGGAAATATTTAAAAAGTGAAAAATTAGTACCTGATGTTAAATAAGGGGTTAGTGGTTTTATATTCACATGGTTTTGTGGTACATGGTTTTATCTTACCACCAGTTGTATTTATGTGAACTTGTATCTATAAAAGCAAGCACATGTTTAGTGTTAAGGTTGGATGGGTCAGTAGGCCGTCATTATTGAGTCTTTTTGAGGAGTGCACATGTGAAGCATGACATGAGATGTGTGGATTCATGCTTGGACACATGAGGATGCATTGGAGAGGCTTGATGCTTCAGAGGTATTCATTGAACTCTTGTATTGCTTTATTATTGAATAATAAGATGGAGTATGGATGCTTTTGGAGGCTAGTTTTTCCCTCTTGAGGGTTTTCCCAGGGATATCTTGTGTTATCTTGTGGCTTGTCTATTTGATCTAAGCATTATGGTTACTTGTATGCATGTTTATCTCTCAAGGGGTTATGTAGGAAATGGATTAAGAATGTGGGTTAAATGCATTATTTCCTAACAATAGTAATATAAAAAAAGGTAAAAATAACTTTCTTGGATACTTTAAAGTCAATGGTGCAGTCACTTTTAATATGTTGAGATCTAAAATACACCTATAATATAAATCCACAAAAAAGAATTGCTCAAAAAATGACATTTCTATCAAAAAATCAAATTCTCTAGTTCATAATTTGATGTAAGAAAATAGCATTATCAAATTTTGAAGAAAATATAAGATGTAAAACCTAGATCTTTAAAAAACTAACATGAAGCATTCCCACAAGCTTTGATGCCATGCAAGATTTGGCTATAGAGATAGCTACTCGAGATCAAGGAGCTTCAATGAAAGCACAAGAGAGATCCAAAATGAGAGAATACATATTCCATCAAATGATGCAAATACATGTAATGATATGATCATTGAGATTATAATGAGAAATCATTGTATTATAAGAAAGGGTGAGACATAGGACAACATAATATTATGACACATGTTTTAGTCTTATGACTTGAGACACAAAAAGTGAATGTCCTAAGAATTCCCTATGTAAACTTAAATAACTAAACATGAAAATACATAAGAAAGAAACCAATTTGAATATATCTCATTCACACCAATATGAATACTTGTAACCTTTAGAATAATTTAGAGCATATTTAAATGATTCCAACATAGCTAGATGATGATAATCTAATCCACATTATTGAGCTCACCTCTCCTTATATAGGTTTGGCAACCTAATCAACAATCCTCACCTTGTCTAATTTCCTATGTAATATCTCATGGTTTAGAATACACCTCAAGATCCAATGGTCCAACTTAGTGTTGCACCCCCTTAAATGACCCCAATTATTTAATGCCTGCATGTATAACAATGAAGGCAACTTAAACCCTTTCATAACATAAGTCCAACTTTTGCCTGTTTATTAAATATTTTCTTTGCATAGCTATGATCTATCAAACTTTTCAACTTGCCCAAATTTAGTGCTTGAGTCCCACTCATGTCTCAAATATAAAATGCATCTTTATCGAACAACCTTCTCATATCATTTCTTAAATCCATACACAATCCAAATACAACTATGTTTCAAACCCTAATCCTAGCTCAAATTAGTTTACAATACTCATGTAATGCATTATAAATCACATCACAATTGCTCCAAACACCTTTACAATCAAGCATGTCAATTTTAGAACACACAAACCCTTACACTATGGGTCAATCCACAATAGTGTGTCCCACTTTTTGGTCAAAGTGGGACATTGATATCAACATTTTTAATAAAAATTTCATTTTCTATCAAAATTTCATTTTCTATCACCCATAACAATTAAGACATTAAAATTTTGAAGATGATATGAATTAGTGATTTTTGAGATTTTTAATATAAATTGTAAATATTTAAAAAATAAAAATAAACATGATAATTTGTGACTTTTTTTATGTAAGTTTTAATAACATTTTTTCATAATTTTTTGTTGCATATTGTAATTTTTTAATTAAAATTAATTATAACTTATGCACAAGTTTATTCTATATCACATACCTTTTTATATTGAAATAAGGGCATCAATACTTAGTGCATAGATATGTTTTATAATTTTTTTTCTCTATTTTTTCTATTTTTCTGTGTGTGAATAAAGGCCTTGATGTTCAATGAAAAACCTACATTCAAGAAATAGAAAAAAAAATAATAACGAAATTAAATATATTCAACGTTTCTAGAAAATTCACTGTAGCAATTCACCGATGGAACAAAACAATTCATGGTGGGAAAATTTAGCTCATGACAAATTCACTGACCGCCAACAATTTCGTGGCCAAAATTAACCACATTAATATTTTTTAATATATATTTCAAAAACTTTGATTTTTTAATTTTCATTTGCATTATATTAAAAAATATTAATGGAAAATCCACGGCAGTGAATTTGGAGGTGAATTTTACTTGGTAATTTTCTGAGAGTGATTGGTGAATTGTTGGCATTTGCTTACTTGGTAATTTTTGAGAGTGATTGGTGAATTGTTGGCATTTGCCTACATTATATTTTTTGGAAAGTTTATAATGAGGGCTACATACTTACAACATATAATTTTTAAATGACTTCATTTTATCTCCCAAGAGTGAACAAAAAGTGGTTTTTTTGTCAATATTTTGATAGGTGTGCAGGAGATTCCATCAAGGGTTTGATTTAAGACTAGGAGGTTCTATCAAAAGGGGTTTGATCTAACCCTCTTCAATTAAAACCATTTAGATGAAACCCTCAATACTTAAATCATTATATTTTATTTTTTAAAATGTGATTTTAGGCAAAAATCAACATATCCTATAAGTGAGACACACTATTGTGGCAACACCTCTATATTTCACTTCTACAATTGTGGGACCAACCATGCACTTATGGATCCTATGCCTATAAGCGTAGATTTGATTTGGGTGCACAAATTTGATTGTTGTATACCTTTGACTATTCACCTTTTGCTTGCGTACAATATGTATATAAAAACTTGTTTGTGTGATAGGAAGTTGATAAGAAATATGTCTCCCCTTGGTCAAACCCCTGAGCTATATCAACAAAACTTGAAAATAATCAAAGACAAATGAACAAATATGTAAGAGATGCTCTAGATGTTAATGCAAGTAAATAATGTAATAATAATAAATGATTTGATTATACAAATAAACATATATTGAATGCTCTCCTAGATAATGCTAATGTGACTAAACTAGTAATTGCACCTTCGTGTGCAATGGGTACGCCGAAGATTTGATGGAGATCAATATTATAATTGTTGGTATTCTATCTGAAAGATAGAAATTGTAAAATGTGAAGTGAAATTGTATTTAAGTAAGTGAAGTTGTGCATTTATTTCTTTTGTAAGAATTTATTAAATATAGAAGAGAGTGGCATATCAGTGTACAGAAAAGTGCACAAAACTTCCAATAATCAACATTTAAATGAAAGTATGAAGCTTTGTAAAGAGGATTAATATATGAAGTAGATCCAATCTCTAATGTTCATGCTTTGAAAATAGCTATGGAAACCATTTTATTTACAGGTTGAACATCATCTGCCATACATTCATTTGGTTTTAAAAGTACAAGCACCAATATAGTGGCAGAAAACTGAGGAAATATTTACTCTAAAATGGAAAAGCTCTGTAATGAAGAATGTATCAAGTGTAACATATGCTCATATTCTGATCTGTACCGTTCAGTATGTGAAAGAAGCTCTAGAAATTATTGCATTTACATGCCAAGTGAAGTATAATATGTTGTCAGGAAAACTGTTTGAACCAGCAAACAACATCCACATTCTCCCACATGTTGTAAGTATGAGAATTTTTGTTTGTCAAAATGAAAACAAACATATGACAGAATATGCAAATTAAATAATGTCAATGTCCAACTCATCTAATTACATGATATCTCTTTTGGTACATAGGTAATCTCGTAACACAACACCTACAAGATAGGAAAAACAATTGTACTGTGACACACTGCTAACCCTCTATTCTTTAAAGCTCATTTGCACTTTGAAACAATCTTTTAGTATTACAAACAGCGATATTTAATATCATTTGAGATTCACTTTACAATGTGCTAAATGCAAAATACATATTTCAAAAACCAAACCTACCTTATTTGCAGGAACATCATCATACACATATTGTGCCCCTGCTGGCTTTTCAGGAACACTAGGAGCACACCTTCAAAATAGGGGAAAAAAGCCCAAATTGCTTAATCAACAATAAAAACTCAATATATGTGAAATTAGCGAACTCAAGTCAAGACATATAGAGGTGTCAGATAGTTCATCCCTGGATATGCAAAGCTAACATTGAAGAGGATCAAATTACCCTAGGATTGAGGTGGTGGCACATGCTCCAATAATAGGCATGAAAGAATGTTGTCCTGTTAAGAGCATTCCTTGAAATTGCTTTGCCATGAGAGAAATGGGGATGTTGCTTGGTGTCTATTGAAGAAGGTAGGAATTCATGAATTAGAGACAGACAGGTAAACGTTCGACCCTCCTGAATGTCATAACCTAAAGCAGGCTGATCATCGACTCCCTGAACTGAATACATAAGGTCAACTCAGGGACTCAATTTGCCCAAATCGATATTTTCCAGAGACTATAAATCGGGGACTATAACACTCCTCGCAGCAGGATAAAGATCGAAGATCTGTAAGTTACAAATAAAGTTAAAAAGTTAAAACCCTAACTTATGTTTACTCATGAATAATAATGTATAGCCTAGCTAACATGCAAGATCTTGACTGAGATTTGTCCAAGGAGGCCATGGAAAAGAAGAGAAGTCAATAAACATTGTAGACACCAAATTTCCTGCCTGCCTGGTAAGGGTTGACCTTGTGTGGATTTTGTTTGCCTTCCCCAAGCATATATATTGTTGTTCTTGGGTTGCCTATACTATCAAGGGAAAAATAGAAAAAAAGAGCACTTGTTAAACATAGTCCTCATACCGAAATTAAGCCTAGTATCCAGTTGCAATCAACAGAATATTGAAAACAAGTCAAAGAACTTTATTTACTTGATAAGGAAGGCGTTTCCTATCTTGTCATTCCATCTTCTCTGGAGTATAAGGAAATCGTGAGAAACTAGAGCTCCTGATCTAGAAGTCCTTGTTGAAAAGAGTTGAAGGCTATGACGCAGGGGTTTTTGCCTTCCAACAGCTCCTACGACACTTTTCAAGCTCACTGTAGTACAGCTATCCGCTGCAGACGAGATAGATTGTGGAGACCAATGGAGTGATTTAAAAAAAAAATCAACTGAAAATTGTCGAGTGTTTCTAGAAGAATATGACTATACCAAAGGCGAAATCTTCCAAACAATTTAACGAAAAAGATTTTAAAAAATCAAAAGAATTTTTAAAAAACATACAGTTCTGTTGTCTGTGTAAACCCTAAACACAGCGTTGAACAATGGTAGCAGTTAAAATCGCGCCCTGCCCGTCTGCGTCGTATCAGTTAAAAATCAAACTGCCTAAGCGATTTTGAGGGGTGTCGTGAAGAAAATATCTCCATACGGTGTTTGGTAAGCAGCCGAAAGGAATAGAGAACGACAAATTTTGTTTGACATAAATGCAGCAAGAAGGAGATTTTTCTGCCGCCTCCAATCCGCACTAAACGCATGACCAAGCCTCCCATCGGCAGTAAATGCACCACCAAAAGGACAGAAAGCAATGGACGAGCGAGATATATCAAATGGCCTTGCATTGCGATTGTGACCGTCGATAGGCAAAATGGAATGGGCAAACTCCATTGAGGGAACGCCTTCGGCGTAAATATATGAAGAATCAAAATTGTATAAGAATGATTACAATTATTATTTTTTATTGGATAATGATTACAATTATTTTAGATTATAAATCAATGTTTAATAGAATGCATAAGCCAAAGTAAACCTAAAGTAAAGGGAAAACAATTTTTTTTTTCTAAATTGCACAATTTTCGTGCATACTCTTTCATTAAAGGCCAGCACATGACTTTGAGCACCATTAACATCTAAACCCGTCACTAAAGGAGGGTTCTCATTTAAAAAACCTCCTTTAATGGATATATGAGTTTATAAATGGTGGTCCTAATCTACCTGTAGTTATAAATAGAGCCTATAAGATACCACACCTATTCCGATTTTCAAGGTCAGAGTAAACTTACCAGTCACGGTCACTTTCAATGCTCGGTATTTAAGCCAAAAACAATAGAGAATACATTTATAAAATTTCCCAAGTCCAACATCAATGGAACACCTGGAAATAAAAGTTGAAGAGTCAAAAATGGGAGGCCGGGATGACTTTCTGTCTTTCCTTTGAATTGATTAAGTCAAGTCAGCCTGTGTTCCTCGTTCTCTGTGAGCATTGTACTGTTCTACAATGTATTTATTTCACTCTGGCTTATCCCAAAAGTGTGTGCAGGAGGGCTAGTGGGAGGAATCCGTGGGAGTCCAATCCGGATGAAATTTGGATATCTGGAGGGCAACCAGCCTCACTACCAGAGCCAGTAGAGGTAAGCAATGATTTTCAGTACTACCCATCATTGTATGACGTGCTAAAAGCAAGAAATTTATTTTTAGGCTCAACTTTCAGAGTACTGGATCATAATTGGAAGGCTTTTCTTAACATATTTTCTATTGGAATTCTTTATGGTTTTCTGTTCAAGAATTTGTACAATGAATCTGGGCTTAATCATTGATTCTGAGGAAGAGGGTTTCATCTTTCTTCCAATCAAGGTTTTCTTTTTCCTTTTTCCTTTTTTAAGTATGTGTTCTGGTCGGGTTTCTGCATTGCAGTTGGGTTTTAATCATGCAGTAAATACTTTAGAGACGAATTTGATATAGAGATACGAGATCACAGAATAAGCATTTTGAAAACATTGTGATATGATTTGGCTGATGCTAGACTAACCGGGAGCTGGGACAGACCATAATAAATGTCTCTGCAATTTATTTTTAAAATTCTTAATATATATAGTTTTAGTCAGTTTATTTAGGCCATATTGTTTTACCTACAGGAAGTTAACAAACCCATGATTTTTCTTCTTAAAAGGTGAGGTTTATTTATTTTATGAATGCCCACAACTAATCCAAAGAGGCCTAGTTTGGGAGAAGACCTCGTTGATCTTGATATTGATTTTGTTTTTGAGCTGGAGGAAGATCTGGCTGATTTTTATTTTTATTTTGATCTGGAGGGAGACCTGGTATGGTGCTAGAACTTGGGAAACAACATAGGTATTTTTGTGAATAGATTGATTCTTCATGATCCAAACCTTTACCCAGGACTTGATTTGGGGAGCATTGTTCTCCCCTTAGAAAGTCAGTTATAGTGGTCAGAATAGAAAATACCAACATGGTTTTTGATTTTTTGTACTACTGTTTAATATGTTGCTATAGAGAATATTCTTATTGGTCAAGCTTTGAAGGCTTATGTTGTAATTTCAGATTTTTGTCTTCAATATGTGCTCAAGCTTGATTCTTTCTTTCTTGTTTTATAGCTGGTGAGGTTCAAGGCTCAAACCCTAATATAGGGTGCAAGACCTGGACCTCCGAAGAGGACTACTCCACCTGATGTTATCCAACTTATCATACATAAACTGGCTTTTCTGGAAATTGGTTATTGATATTGGCCTGCACTGCTCACTCATCTGCTATCCAACTTATCATACATAAACTGGCTTTTCTGGAAATTGGTTTTTGATATTTGCCTGCACTGCTCACCCATTTGTTATCCAACTTATCATACAGAAACTGGCTTCTCTGGAAACAAGTTTTTGGATCCTTTATCATACCCTCAAATTTTAACTAACCTCACAAGCATCTGTATCTTAGACTTGGTGCTTTCAATATTGGATTAGGAATTGCAGGCAATCTATCTTCAGATTCCACCTTTTCTTGGACTTGTGGCTTAATCTCTTATTTATGTTGGGTTATAGTTGCCACCTATTGCATTTGATAGATGAATAATCTGCCAAATACCAAGTATTTGATGTGAAGTAACACTTGGAAGACAATTTGTCTTCATACTAGACCATTTCTTGCGACTTTGTTCTGTCTTATATCTAGTTTTGGCTTGGATATTCTATATTCAAAGTATTGTCTTCCCTTCTATGAAGAGCTTAATATCTTTGCAAGTGTTTGTAAATTCCCCTGTTTTTTAAACTTATACTTGCGTTTTCTTAATCTCTGCTTGAGAAGTTTTCGTGGGTTTCCTCTAATAAGCCATATCGTCAAACATTTTGTGCAGATCAGGCCATTTTTTAGTTAAAAGAACTTCTGCAGCTGTATTGGTTAGGATATCCCAAATGGCATCAGATCAGGCATCACAAATCTACACATATGAAGCTCCATGGCAAATATATGGCATGAACTGGAGTACCCGCAAGGACAAGAAGTTCCGTCTTGCAATTGGTAGTTTCCTTGAGGATTATAACAATCGAGTAGAAATTGTGCAACTTGATGAGGAAATGGGTGAAATAAAGAGTGATCCCAGACTAGTATTTGATCACCCTTACCCTGCAACTAAGGTAATGTTTATTCCTGATAAAGAATGCCAAAAAACAGATATTCTGGCTACTACTGGAGATTATCTTCGTATATGGCAAATTAATGAGGATAGAGTTGAGTTAAAGAGCTTGTTAAATAACAACAAAAACAGTGAGTTTTCTGCACCCTTAACTTCTTTTGATTGGAATGATGCTGAGCCAAGGCAAATTGGAACTTGTAGCATTGATACAACTTGCACCATTTGGGACATTGAAAAGGAGGTGGTGGATACACAGCTAATTGCTCATGACAAGGAGGTATATGATATTGCTTGGGGTGGACCGGGTGTTTTCTCTTCAGTTTCAGCAGATGGGTCTGTTAGAGTTTTTGATTTAAGGGATAAGGAGCACTCTACTATTATTTATGAAAGTCCCCAACCAGATACGCCATTGTTGCGTTTAGCTTGGAACAAAAGGGATCCTAGATATATGGCCACTATTCTTATGGATAGCGCCAAAGTAGTTGTTTTGGATATTAGGTTTCCCACTGTACCTGTTGCAGAGCTTCAAAGGCACCAAGCAAGTGTTAATGCCCTTGCATGGGCTCCTCAGAGCCCTAGTCATATTTGTACTGCAGGAGATGACTCTCAAGCTTTAATATGGGAATTAGCTACCATTAACCAGCCTGGCGAAGGAGGTCTTGACCCTATATTGGCCTACACCGCAACTGCAGAAATCAATCAGTTACAGTGGTCTTCCACACAATCAGATTGGATTGCAATTGCATTTGCAAACAAACTTCAGATATTAAGAGTTTGAAAATGTGTGGGATGCCATTCCTATTCAAAATTCCCATTGATAGACACATGCATTTTCTGTTTAATGATTCTATTATGTCATTCTAGAGTCTTAAAGCCTCATCGGTATGGATTTTCTTCATTAGTAAGCAATCTGATCAATTCTATGGCTGTAACATTTGGGACATTCTTCTACCAGAATTTTCTTACCTCATCCTCGTGTAGAACATATTTCAAAATCTATTTCGAATCCTTTTGTTTTTTGGTGCCATGCACAAGTGAGATGAGCGACAAGTGCTTGTTTGTATTGCAACCTAAGGTGTTTGTTTTACTGAGTCTGTACTTGCCAACCAGTTTACAATTTTGCTATTAATAATTATTTTGATAATAAATTATGCATCCATGATATTACTGTCAAACACAGTCTAGCGGAGTTTCAACTATGTTATGATTATTCCGATGGTATTTCGTAGAGTCCTGGGCAGATGTGCTTCGACCATGAAATACGAGCCTAAGGCTTGGCTTCAATAAGGCACGATAAGTTGGCTGCATAAGGTTAAAATTTTATAGCGACTGGAGGAACTGGTTCTGCCCAAAAGATTGTAATCATTACTTATACTGGTTAAATTGAGTTCCTGCAAACTCTGTAGGATTCCTGAAACTACCCAATAATGAAGCTCTAAGCTATGGGACATAAGGAGCCAACAACAAAACTCTGCAAGTAGTTGTGACCACCTTTTCATGCAAACATAGAAGTAGCACATGAAAAAAACTCTGTAGGATTCCTGAAACTACCCAATAATGAAGCTCTAAGCTATGGGACATAAGGAGCCAACAACAAAACTCTGCAAGTAGTTGTGACCACCTTTTCATGCAAACATAGAAGTAGCACATGAAAAAGATGAACAGATTAAGATAATAAAATGAACGTGTAATATTTATAATAGTTAAATGTATATTTGACTCATTTTTTTGCATAACTTTTTGTTTTTTTCTTTTCTTTCTTTGTGATTTTTTATTCTCTTGGTGATTTGGATCCTTGTTAACAGAGGTATGACCCTCTGAAACAGCGTTATTATGCATTCCTGTTCTTTTCAATAAGAAGCAGAAATTGGGAGGAAAATAATTTGAAACTAATTTCCCAGGCTGGTAGTCCATTTGCATGGTTTCTGCAAGATAGCATAAAGAATCATAAATTTACATTAGCAATCTTTTATGTAGATTGCAGACCACACTTGATGACATCTCATAAACATTGAATTTGTAATATCATGGAATTGTGATATTGCTATCAAGATTCAACTGTGTAGTTTTATGAGTCAAACTCATTGATTCATTTTTCATTAGTGGTTCACAAGAACCTATCTCTCATGATAAGCTTAAACTTGTCAATGAGTTTTACTAGTAAAACTACACCGTTGAATTTTGATAGCAATATCACAAATTGACACGCTGTGGAAAATACCTCCTACATACCATGGAATCCCAGAAATGCCAATGGAAGTAATATAATAAAAATCACCAGGGAAAAGAGAAATAGAATAAAATATGAAGTATCATCTCCATTGTTTTCCACAATTTTCTCTAAAAGTTTTGATCCTAAAGTATTATTTTCACCAATGATGACCTTAAGTTCATGTTGAGAGAAGTGTTAATCTTGGAACATTATGTGTTGCATTTGGTTGTGTGCACAATTCATTTGCTATAGAAGTTGGGGAAGGGAGCGGCATATTCTACAGCAATAGATATTAAACCTCCGAAGTAGATACAATAAAATCAAATGAAAGCAACTAACACTCTAAATAACGAATTATATTTTTTTTGTGTTACATTTGAATTTAATAATTCAAAATAGAATATTTTTGGAAGGAAATTAGATTAGATCTACATTAATCTTATGGGATAAATAATACAAGTAAAAGTAGATTTATATAAATTTTAGTAGAGTAATAATTAAGAGATTAACAAAAAAAAATTTAATAGGGAAAAAATTTAGCCTTCAAAGCACATTCAATGCAAGAGCAAGATTACAATATAATGCAAAGTTCTAGTGCTCCCAACAAGAGATATAAGGGATATTCAATCCTATTGTCTAGAGTCAATTTGACAACTTAACTTTTAGTTCACCATGTAGTGTAATGATTTTTGCTCCTAATAATTTTAATACATGTACATTTATTTATGGGAACATAATTATAGGAAACTATTAAGTAGTATTGTTGGCAAGGAAAATGGATTCATAGATTAGAGTTCTAAGTCGTAATATCCTGCAAGTTGTAATTATACACAATGCTTTCAATATAATAAGAGGCAAATGTTTTGCAGTAACATATGTCAAACTACGACAAAGTAAGAGAGTTCTTGTAAATAACATAAGATAGTTTATTTATGCTATATAGTCCATAACACAATACTCCAACCTTGATATATATTCATTCATCAATCAATATATTACAATACCCAATAGTCGGTCCACAACATTTGCTCTCTCTCTCTCTCTCTCCTCTACTTTTGTACTATATGTATGTTATTACAATATAGATGTGTCCCTTATGATCCTTATGCCTCCTAACTACTATGGGAGTCAACCTATCTAGCTATAGTTCCTTTTATGGTAGGTTGTGGGGGTTTGTACATGTTGATGTTGCCTTGTTGTTTCACCTCCTAATGTATCATTCCCCCCACCACCCCCCCTTTGAAACCATGTATTTTCCTCAAGACATGAAAATGTGGCATCACACCAAAAATCGACATCATCCTTTAGTTGTTTGTAGGCAATCTATATTATTCTATATTTCCTTGAGCTATTGGAAGGTTGTGTCCCATTGAATCTTGGCATGTTGTAGTACTTGAATCTGACTATTGGTCTAGTTTAGGGTCCTTTCTATATCTATTGTGGTAGCTGGTATTTGGATTTGTGTAGTTATGTTCTTTGCATCCTTGAGTAGTCTAGGGGCATGACAAAGTCTTAGGCTAACCACTTCCTAGAGCTAATTTATTTATGCTTTAATTACCTCTCATTGGTCCTAAATTTGTTGGAGTTGAGTGCGCATGGTTTCTATTTGGGCCCTAGTTGTGCTTTCAATATCTTTCATGGCATCATATGTATTCGATATTTGTAAAATATGAGTTTCCATGTGTTCAATTTGATTCTTGAGGGCTTTTGTTAGAGTTGGAAATTGTAAGAAAAATGTTAAAGTGTATTGATATCATTAGCAGTGTTCTAAAGTGTTGATATGAGTCTCCAAGTTGGTATGAGCCATCATACATTTCTTCCTTGTTGCTTCCATGCACTTTTTTTCTACTTCTTCAAAATTCTACTCTTAATTGTTGTTTCCTGATTGTAGAGTTGTGTTATGAGTATGTGAGTTGTTTCAGTTGTTGACCTAATGGTATCATGGTATCTCATTGAGCCTGAGGTATTTTACTTTGAATTATATTGATTGTGATATCAATTTGTTCTATGTTATTTATATGGTATTTTAGTATATATTCCCTTGTTGTACCATGTAATATATTATTGAGCTGAAACTTTTGAACAAGAGATATATTTGAGATATCCACTTGTGTCCTTGGCAACAATAGTTGTAAGAGTAATAGTGTGGCTATTGGTTGGATTTTCTTCTATTGAGTTAGGAAATCTTGTATGAGTTGTGTGGGTGATGAGGAGGTGGACATTGTTGACTTACCAAAGATGTGGGCAGCTCTTGATATTGATATGGAGCTTCCTATTATTCTACTCCATGCAACTCTAGAATTTTATTTCTATTTCCTCTTAAGCATTTTCTTATCATTGACTTCGCAGTCTATATCATGACTACATCCATCCTTTGTTTGGATATTAACTCCTTTTCCTTACTAATACACTTTAGTAAAATTGATGGTTATCATTAATTAGAGTGATGAATTGCATTCTCAACATTAACAAAAAATATGAATGGCTTTTCTAAAATCAAAAGCTAATATAACCTTAGAAATTATTTTTTAGTGCTAGAAATTTCTCAGAAATAACATAAAAGCATTATAATTCATTAATATACCTAATGTGATGCCCCAGGCCTGGTCGGCCCCACGAAATGAGAGTGCCTATCTAGAGTATGGGCTTGGTAGTGCGGTAAACCACTATGGTAAGCGAGATGATTTTCAAAATGGTGGCAACCTCCATACTTGATACTAATATGAGATAAACTAAGAAATGTAATAGTGACTTGGATCCATATCTATTGAGTAAAAGATAAGTATTATGTAAAAAAGTCCCTTGGTCAACTCTACTTTAAAATTAGATTAAATTCTTTCTTAGTTTAAATTACTTTGAAAGGAAAATTACTTTGTGATTTATAATATAAAATTCAAACAAGAGAAATATCATTTAATTTAAATTGCATTGTAAATAATCAATTAGATGATTATAAATCTTAATTAAACAAAAATAAAAAATATTTTCACGACTATTAGAGTAATTTATTAAATTAACAAAGCTATGTATGACCTTGATTTTGGGGATACATATATGTAGGCAAGCTATTGGACAAAGGATGTCTAATAGCGTCAAATTTTCACACAAGTAATCTAAGATTTGTCACCACCTTACAAGGTTCCTTTTAGAAATATATTTCACCTAATCCTAAATGTTTCATCTCAATTGCAACAAAGTAAATATTTTTTTATAATTTATAAATAGAACATATTAATCAAACTTGAAGAATGGATGAAATTAAACACTAAAGCTAGGAGATAATACCTTATTCAATCCTAAAATTTGACTACTACAAAATAATGAATAAATAATTAACCTCACTTCTTATCATCTTTTCTTGTCTAATGCTATAATTTTAAGAATTGTTATGAATAACATAGGTAGTCACTTGATTCATAAAAGGCTACACATACTATACATACAATCTTCTAATAGCAAAGCATAAAATTATATTTTAATAAATGAAAATTTTCTAATGTTAATTAGTACCTAAAATGACTAAATATTTAATATTTGTTAAGAGGGCAGGTTTTTTCAATCTAACAAGTTAAAAATTCTCTATTATAAATAAATTTGCTTCTTATACATGATTAAATAATTAAATTATTGGAGGAAATTTTTAAGTTCGTGAAATATATGTTTTAGCTTACTAATTAATAATGAAAAGGGTTGAACATATCATATTCTTAAAAAAAAATGATGGAATCTAGGCCATTCATTAGTTTACATGGAGTTTACTCCATTAAATTATTGTTCTTGATGAGCTTACCATTATAGTTCATTATTTATAACAAGTTAGTTATATATCATTGAATCAAATCCTAATAATGGTTTTATGATTGAGTAAACTTACAATTATTTATAATATAATAAAATAAGGTCATGATTATAATTGTTAAATTTAATTCATATCTATGATTACATGTATCATCTTATTGGAACAAATAAACATTACATTAAAAATGACACGATTCTTAGTCAATCCAAAAGAGTGTCCTTTATGTTTATCTCAACGTAGAATTTAAAATTGGGGTGGGTAGTATCATTATATCATCCTAAATAATTAATACCTTAACATAATTTTTCACACATACATATACACACATAATCTATAATCCCAATAGATCATGGCTCTTGAACAAGAAAACTCAAGTGCATAACACCTAGTTTGCAAGATGGTAGTCAAGGAGGATGTCAAGGGGAATATATGTTCCTAAACTATTAGGAGTCGAGGTGAAGTTGACACCTCTATTTTTAGCTTGTGAATGTGATGATTACAGTATGGACTTTTAGTTATGTTAAAGGATATGATCAAGAAGTTATCACTTTTTCCTTCACATCATAACCAATATATTTATGAGGATTTATTATGACATTCTTGTCTCTTGTGTAATAATTCTTTTAGATGAATAAATTGACTGTAAAATTAAAGACTTGAAATTTCCATAGTCCATAACAAGTAAGCTTGGTATATTTCTAGATTTGACTATATAAATGTTTTTCATCATCATATGTTTACATAGTCAAATCTAAAAACATACTAAGTTGATTATAAAATTGTATAGATTTTATATGTGTGTATACTCATTTTGATCATGTGGGATGTTTCATCATATTTTGATAATGTCTACATCATGTGTATGTAATCATTTTAAAAGAATATGTAGCGTATCACCATTTTTCAATATTGCACTTAAGTTACATGTTTAAACCATTGTTAGTTACATGGTGGTTACCAGTATATGGAAAAATATAATACAATTTAGGTTAATTTTAGTTTATTTAATGATCAAGAAGAAAGGGTTGATACACTTTCATCTATGTCAATATGGACTCTAGAGTTATCTTCCTTTGTTGTGTCCTTCACGCGAGTATCCTTGTCATCAAGAAATTAACATCACTAATGTGCTCATCCTAGTCCTTGCTAGCATCACAAATCTTTCCTAGGATATTCCCAAGGATCTATTAAATAATTTCACTATATTATTAGGCATTGGGTGGTATGGTGCACTTTTATGACATTGTACCATGAAACCATTTAATGAAATCTAAATAATATTGGAAATGAAATCTAATTCATAATTACTTATCAAACTCAATAGAAAACCAAACATGGTGACTATGTTTTAAAATAATAAGTGAGTTCCATTTTTCACTATGCTGATAAGGTAGAAAAGTGAAACCCTAGGAATCCACCTTGTGATTTCACAAGGGCTCTCTTTTCCACTAATGGTAGGGTGCCTCTTATGATTAAATTCAAGAATGGCTAGGATATGAGATTGACTTGCAACTTGAAAGGTGAGCCAACCAATCCTAAGATCTGAATTTAAAGGTCCCTGGAAATGGATTGTATATGAAATGCAATGATATGACTAAAAATTTATGTAAATGACCTATTTTGATGCAAAAAAAAAAAAATCTATAAAATCACAAACAAATTCAGTGTTTGGAAATAGACTGAGCAAAGTTCTATGCACTTGGCATATGAATCTAGGGCTAATTTGGAGGACCAAGTCACCTAGGGTGACTATGTCCTAGTGATGAATCTACAATCTAATTTCATAGTCCTCTGGAGCCTTCTTAGAGCTTTCTTCCTTTCATGTATCATTGTTAGATCTTTGTTTGGTGTTGAGATAACTGAGTTTTCTTATGTTGTCAAGTTGTAGGGTTTGAATACAACAATGAATAAATTATCTTCAATCTTCCTCCATACTTCTCCAGATCTAAAACCTACACATTTAAAGAGAGAGGAAGGGTTGTGCCATATAGGGGCTTTCCTCAGTCAAACATGTGTTGGTATTTCCACCTCCATAATGGAAAATTGATAAAGAGAGCTTATCCTTTTAAGGGATAGAGGCTAACTGAAAAATGAATGATGAATCAACAATGGGCTGCAACTCACCACCCAAATCTGATTTCCTCGAAGGACTGAATTCATGCAAATCACCTCAAGGCTTGATTTAGAAGACCTACAAGGGTTAGTCCTCACAGACAAAATGATAACATAAACATGAACAAACTTGTATAAAACTTAACATGACACTTTAATAGTGAAATGTTACAATAAATATGCTCTTGACTGCTCTTGACTTGATAATAATGCTCTTGATCACCAATAATTCCAATAATTTCTTGTTGCTAGATATCTCTCAAATGATTAAATGAATAGGTATTTATATGCAATTAATCTAATTTCCTAAAAAATTAAATCTCAATAGTTGACATTTGACATTTGAAATTCAAATAATAAAATGCCAACTCCGACATATTAAAATTTGGAGGTGAAATAGGGGGACCAAGTTGCCTAGGGTGACTTAGTCCCGACCCTATTTTGTGGGGTGTAAAGTGTTGAGAGAAAAATATTAAATGTTTGCTTTGGTTTTACAAATGGGTTTTCTTGATAAATGTCCAAATGGGCCATGAAATACATAATTTTAGACATTAGATGCATAATTAGGTCCACACACTTAGAAGGGGTCCACACACTTAGGAGGGAGCAAAATATAGTGTGAAATTGTCAAGGGTGATTCCACCACTTATGCTCATAATCACACAAGATTAGAAAATATGTCAAGAGGGGTCTGATTGTCTAAATGTTGAAGAGATAAGATGACAATGTATCTAGGGGGAATGCACATGCCCCTAGGATTCAAGATCCTACGACAAGACAACATAAAGGCAAGGGAACACACATGCATGTAATGCAACAAGACAACACAAAACATACATGACAAACAAAATGCAAAAAAGGAGGGTATGACAATCACATACTAGCATCATTATGTTATGCTAGGATCCATACCCAAGGGTTCATGACTCACAAGCCAACAAAGTTTGATATTTTCTAGGTGAACCATGAAACCAAGGCATGATGGACTAGTGAAGTATGATATTCACTAGGTGAGCCTTTGAGAAAAACATAGCAAAATGAGAAACACACAAGGACTAGTGAGGACCAGTTTTCACTAGGTTTGTACCCATGCCAACCATACCAAGAATTGTAGTCCCACTAACTTTGATAAGGTGCTACACAAATGATCAAAATCCTATTCCAACACATTACTAAGTCTAGCACATGTGAACAAAGTGAAACACATACTGGAGTGTATGCCCCCACCTTAAAACTTAGTTGCAAAACATCATGCTGTGAGCAATTTCTTTAAGGTAGAAAAATGATAAATTCCCTGTGATAAGGCCATGGGAGCTTATTTGGAAAGCCCTATGCTGATGATGTGTTTCCAAATAAAGGTAGCTCATGATAATGGGTTGCCCCCATTGCAATGCTATAAACAACACAAAAGATGAACATAGAAGGGATCCATGAATTTGAGTTCAGTATACATCTTCGCTACAATACAAGTGAGCTCATAATTGACATCATTCCCCCAAATAATTGTGGAACTATGAACACAATGAAAGAATGACACATATGGAAAACAAAGAAGCTTTTAGGTCAACATGGAAGAGACCTAAATGTCTCAACACCTTGCATTGTCCCCAAAAGGAAAACACAAGACAAAAGCAATGTTTACGACATAAAGAAGAATGGAGATACAAATAGATGAATGCCATGAAAAATTTGTTTCCTTTGTATCCTTGTGCCAACAAAACAACAAGGGTCCTCCAAAGAAAATTCACAAACAAAAAGAAACACCAAGCAACACAACATGAGAGGTCACATCACGTGCAAGAAAACACAAAGGGTACCACACATGTGAGATGATCTAAAGCAAATCATCTACATCCCAATATTGTTCATCATATATGGAAGGAAAAAAACTAGCCAAAGGGACTATAACAAGTGTCATATTAGGATCATCACCAAGTTCAACATGTGGTGAATCACTCTCATCAGGAGGATCATCACGGTTGCCCCTATCTAAATCCATAGACTTTGAGATCAACAAGGATAGTTCATTATGCACTTGTTCATCAATCTTAGCATCTAGATTTATCACAATGGGTGGTTTAATGAAAATGTCAATTGTATGTTCTTGTTTCATTATTTGTTTTGGTTGGGACATGTAAGGTTCAATTTCTTTTTTTGGTGAAATTTGTAATTCATCTTGATTTGTTTTCATAGGTGTTTGATCATTAGGTAATGTTTTATTATTTTCACCCAACTGATGAGCAGTAGCACAATGTCTACGCTTACACTCTTTAGCATTTATGTTTCTTCTTGTGTAGTTTTTGATTTGTGAAGCAATAAGAGTGGGTTTCTCAACCATTGGTCTCTTTTCTTCCTTTAGAGGAGAACTAAAGAGACCATCGAGGGTTGGGAAGCCACTTTTTTCTCAGGTCTATATATTTGTTTCTCTTTTGGTGGCACAAAGGTAATCATGTGATTGTCTCTTGGTATTTTGTATGATATTGGTGGAGGAACTGGAACATAAATGGCTTGTGTACTTGGTAGGGTATTTGCTGCAGACATGGGTTTATCAACAATTTGTGGGGTGGGAGGAACAACCATAGCCCTACCATTTTTAGGAATATTTCTAAAGGATAACTATGTTATGCACTTTGCCTTATATTTTTGATGACTTGAAAAGGAAATCCTCATGAGGTTATAGGTTCCATGGGTTGAGGCCAAAAATAGTCTAGTAGAAAGTTTCTATGGGAAGCCAAAGGATTAAACCCACTATGATGCAATGTATATATTTGATTTTCAAATGGGAACTTTATGCACTTGTGGATAACCGACATGATGGAATTCATGGAGTGTAGCCATGCATAACCTGTCTTCACACAAAATTGGTTTGATGTCCAAATGATGGAGAATGATACATCTAGTTGTTTCAGTCCAACTTCAAGTGGAAGAGTGATCAAACCTGTCGTAGGTCGAGCAAAACCATCATGATTTTTTAACCATGCTTTTGGTTGTTCATAAGAATCTTGATAAAGCTCATGCACAAACAAGAATTCATCAGTGATCATATTCTCTAAATACACGAGATTAATGAGTATCCCTGGTGTAGGTTTGTCATTGATACATATAACGATATAGAGAGGACCATATGGCACATGAATATATACATCAATGTGTGTGAAAGAAATGTCAGGTAATAAAGTGGTTTGGCCCTTACAAGGTTCAACATCTATGACATTAATCATATCATTTAGACCATTCTCAACATCATTCTTATCATCACAAGCTTGCACAAAGTTGGATGGATGATTTGGCATGGGATTGGCACAAATTTGCAAATTTTGGTTGGATGGGGCAACAAACTTATTTCCTTTATCATTAACATCATCCAACTGGATGTGATTAGAATCAATGAGGTCATGCACTTGATGTTTACAATGCATACATTGTTCTATATCATGTCCAATTGTATGATGATATTGACAAAATGATTTTGAGTTAAAGTTTGCAGGCAAAGGTTTGGTTGTGTCCATGAGTCTAATCAGATGTAACTGGGTAAGGTTCTTAACAATTGCAACATGATCAAATTCATAGAATTAGAAATTTGGGTAAACTATCTATCTTTTGGCCTAAATTGATAAGGATTTGAACTTATGGCTACGATTTGTGGCTCAATATTGTTTGTTGTTTGAGGTGTGTTTATTTCGATAAAGTTTTTATTTTTATTTTTGAATGGTTGATAGTTGTTTTGAGGCATGGATTTGAATTGCTCAGTAGGAGTTGATGAAGATGTTCCTTCATACTAACTAACCGGCATCTGATAATCACAAAGATCTGTACGTATGTAAAGGATGGGTATTTCATTAACAATATCTTATCCCTAATGCTAGGTTGCAAATTTCTAATGAGCACTCTTTGAACATCAACATCAAGAAGAGTATAGCTTATTTGTGAGTAATGTAACTAATACTACCCTATGAAGTCTACAACCTTTTTATGTTTCCCTTGTTTGCAATATACTAAATCAATTAAGGTGATTTGAGGTCTATGTTTATGTGAAACTTTTGAAGAAATGCATCAACCAATTAATTGAATGAATTTATAGAGTTGTTCAGAAAGGAGAAAAACCATTCCAAGGCCATGTCTTTCAATGACCTAAGAAAGAGTTTAGCTAAGAGCTTATCTTCAAAGATGAAGTCGCTACATGCAATGTCGTATAAAGAACCTATATGGTTTTTTCCTAGGAACCTATCCATGCATGACTCATTCATTCACAAAATATTGTAAGACTTAGTATTCAATGAAAAACACAAATGATGTGGAAAGAAAATATTTTATAAAATTATAAAGCATGTATACCATTATTGATGCCTCATACTTAGTTGTAGCATAAATTCTCTTAGTGGGTGCCAATTTTTTGGTTGAAAAAATAAATTGGTTTATCCACATTTACCATCTAGAATATATAAGAAATATTCGAATAGAAGTGTATAATCCATCCACATGGACATGGAATAAGGTGTTCCAATAGGGAAAGAATAGAATTAATAGAGTGGCCAATATCTTCTTCAACATATTAAAGATATGTTGATGTTGTTAAGTCTATAAAAAATTCATTTCATTTCTCAATATTTCTTCCAAGGGTTCAAAGATGAGTGAAAAATTCTTATTTCACTTTTGCTAGTACCTTTTATTTCCTACAAAATTCAAATTCCATATCTATTATGTCCAACAATAGAATGAATGCTATCTTAGATAGATCTATTAATATATAATATTTACATATGATATGACCCAAAAAAATTCCTAAATGGGTTGTTGAAATACACCTTGTAGATTTAATATTTTAATTGGTGAAATATTCCAAACATTAGGTGCAAGGAATCAAGATGATGTACTAACATACCATAGACAATCCAAGCATCAAGGTACACCTACAAAAATTCATGAAAGAAATCTTCAAAGATGCTTAATTCTATTCAAAAAATAATAGTTTTAGAATTATTTAACCTAAATTAAATGAAATTACATGTAACACCATCCCATTTAGTAGAAAATGCGTTTTTCATCTTATCCACCTACTCAATTTTCACCTATTGGAACTTAAAAATTTATTTGTTAAATTAAACACTTCTTCCAACAACAACCTCAAAAATATCCTATTTGAATGGAGTGGGAAGGGAGATGTTATGCACACTTAATTTAATGCACGATAATCTACAAATGTACTTACTCATCCATCCTTCTTTATTGAGATTATCATCAGTCTTACTCATTCAAACTCAGTGTCTAGAAATATGATCCCTACCTCAAACACTTTATCTATTTATTATTTCACCTTAATGTGTATTTTGGTGTTTAATTTATATAGTTGTTTATTCACTAGCTTGGATCCTAGTGAATTGAATGTAAATTATTCTTAGGGATGGATACAAAATTTTTAGTTCATGGTAGCATATAGGGAATGTTTATATATATTCATGCAAGAAAATAAGCACTTGCAAAGATGATCCTTAGTCTAGTGTTATCTACTAGTCACCACCTTCAATGACTTTGATATCTATTTATTAACATAAACCATATTTAACAACTCATTGTGGTATGTTCCATCTTCAACCTTAGTTTCTTTACCTAGTCATTAATTTTTGTGGTTTGTATCTATAGATTGCATAGAACATCCATATCCACCTCATTTTCATCCTATGAAATATTGTTACTTGAAGGTTCATTATGAGGACTATTGATTTTTACTATCTTGGTGCACGTTTGGGAGGGTTTTCTCATCCTTATCTCTAAGAATTTTTCTTAATGTGAAAAATATTTATTTAATCACTAAAATAACTATTTTGACAATCTTCAACACCCACTCAATCCCTATAGTTTATTTAATGTAGGATCATCCCACAATGTAAAAATGATCTCACATCAACCAAAAATAGATTTTATTGATGAGATCTACTAGGGTTTTCTTGTGTGTGCGGTCATTCTTGGCCCCTCTTGTGTCATTCTGCACTTACTGCACATGAATTTCCTCTTTTCCTGTGTGTACGACCGCATTTACTGTGGTTTTTTTGTTTTAATATGCATTCAATCGGCTCTAACCCAATAGTTCATGTTGGTGTTGGTGGTTTGACAACTCTGCTCAATGGCTCCTTCTCCGAATGAATGACCATGGAAATTTGTTCCGAAAGTCTTTCATGAGGTAAGTATTTTGACTTCCTAGCTAATGTGGTTTTACCTTTTCCTGATTTTGATTCTTCTTGTCAATGGCTTGAGCAACAAACCCTTGTTGGATATTTTGTTGGGAGGACTCCCCCTGAAAGTGTGCTTAAGGAATGGACTGTCAACAAGGCCTGGGTCCCTCATGGTGTCCGCCTTGATATGGTCCAAAAATTAACCAAGGGTATTTCTTGTTCCACTTTGCGGAGGTCAATCATGTCTAGGAAATCTTGGCATATGGTCCTTGGTATGTCAGGTCTTCTTTGTTGGTTTTCTAGGTGTGTACTCGGGACTTCGCAGTCTCAGATGACACCAAGTTGTGGGTCCCAGTCTAGATTGAATTTCTAGGTTTACCTTTGCCTTGTGTACCTTTTCTGAATCATATTGCATCCTCTCTAGGGAGGGTCATTTGTATTGAGCCAGATAGGTTTTTTCAAGCTTGACCCTAGAAATGGGTTTGTGTTGAAGTGGACCTTTCACAAGATTTGAAGGACTCTATTAACATTCAAATTGGAACTCTTAGACATACCCAGAAGGAAAATTATTTTAATTTTCCTAACACATGTTATAGGTGTCAATCCTCAGACCACAAGATCAAGGACTCCCCTTTGGCAGTACCTTGTACTCCTCTGCCACAAGAATCTGAAAAGCCATGTTAGGTGGATAATTTTGTTGCCAAACTTGATGAAAAATGGACCACAGTTACGAACCGGAAAAATAAGTCCAGTGGCTCTAGGCCGGCTTCCAAAGCCCCTGAGATAGCCAAGAATGTTTCAAACCCTTCAGCAAAGGGGAAAGAGGCTCTGATCGGGGCTGATAATGTTCTAGTGCGGCCTAGGCTGACGACTACGCCTCAACCTATTGTCATTATGATAGTGCAGCTGAACGTTTCTCCTCCCGCGTCAGGAGCTCAAAGGCGGTCTCACAGTCCTTCCCCACCATTGCAAAAAGGTGAATTTGTACAAGAGAAATGAATATTTTCTTCTCTTCCTATTCAAATCAGATCAATTCCACTAGAGTTTTTGCAAAATTGCTTCTCTTCTCTGAATGAAGAGGAGTCAGACTCTGACAATATGGAGGATTTTCATTCATGAATTTCTTCTCATGGAATGTTCGAGGTCTGACAGACCTCTCTAGAAAGTATTCTGTTAGGGATACTTTGAAGAAATATTCTGGTATTGAAGTGCTTTGTCTCTAATAAGTTAAATTTTTTGGTTTTGTTGCTCCTGTCGGCTTGTTGCTCTATTTGGCCAGCTAGTCAAATGTTTTGTACTAATCATGAATTTGGGTTGGCGGAGTTGTCACCATTTTGTCCCCATGGTGGCACACTTGTGTGGTCAACCATGGGTCTGACCCCACACATCAGCTTGTCTGGATCCTTCTCAACATTGATAATCACTCCTTTGGGATTATTAATGTTTATGCTTCTAATGGTGCTGTGAAATGCTATGTGCTTTGGCATTGGATTGTTGATTCATTTCTAGTTGTACTTGGTTATTGTGTGGG
This sequence comes from Sequoia sempervirens, assembly GCA_007258455.2. Lineage (NCBI taxonomy): Eukaryota > Viridiplantae > Streptophyta > Pinopsida > Cupressales > Cupressaceae > Sequoia > Sequoia sempervirens. Next base: position 9,324,811 of record VDFB02072274.1, on the reverse strand, counting down.
GATTTCAATATGGTTGAGATGGCCTATAATAAAGATGTCACCTTGCCATTTAGATGGGCAACTGGAAAAAGAGAGGCATGCTTCTACATGTGTAATAAATTGGGGCTCTTTGATCCAAATATTGGCCGCCACCATTCCCATTCCCTCTAGCACACTTGGTGTAATTACAGGGCTGGTTCTGATAGGATATTTAAACGCCTTGATCATGTATGATCTTAGCTCAATCTTTTTTCTCTTCTGAAAAATTTTCACTCTCGGTTAAGCCATTAGTGGATGTGACTTTGTCAAATCATTTCCCCATTTATTTTCGCATTGAATGGGAGACAAGATAGCCTCAGGCTTGCAAAACACATTTTTTTTTTAACATGTCTCTAATTTGTCATCAACCCATGTTGGCCCCCATTCCTAGGGTCTAGAATTTGGAGTGCAGGCTAGCTCATCATACAAGATGGATTAATTGGTGGAATGATGCTATCACTCGCACGACAAGATTTCTGTGCATTTATGGGTTCCAACTTGCCATTTTTTGCTGGCAGTCTTATGAGGCTACCACAACTGACCTTTGTTTAGCTACCAAGGCTTTGATGACCAGCCCTTTCTCCCCATCATTACAAGTCAGGGTGGTGGAATTAAGACACGAAAATCAAGTTGCAGACAATTATGCTGCTAGAGGTGCTCAAATCAAAGCCAGATTGCACTGGTTAAAAATTGGCAACTGTGCCTCCAAGGAGTTTTTTTTGGCCCTGTGTGCCAGGCACTCATCTCCAGGAATTAAAAAAATTAAAGATGGAATTCAGGTGCTCTCTGAGCTACCTGACATTCTCCATGCCTTTGTTTGTCACTATGAGAAAGTTTTCACTACTCAAGAGTTTACGCTTGAGCGATAGCAAGCCCTTCAGGATTGCCTTGCTGTCATGCCAAATAGGCTATCTTCAGCCTAGAGAGATTTTTGTGACCAATTAATGATAGTTGAAGACCTCAATGAAGTTGTTCATTCCATTGCTGATGACAAGGCCTCGGGGATTGATGGTTTCCCTTGTGAATTTTACAAGGCCCTTTGGGACTGTGTTGGGCACGATTTGCATAAAGTCTATCTCGAGGCTTTTCATTCCAAATCTCTGGGTAACTTAATAAACAAAGGAAATATTAAATTCATACATAAGGCTGGGGATCCTGAGGATATCTGCAACTGGCAGCCTATCACACTCCTTAATGTTTCTTACAAAATTATTGCCAAAGCTCTGGCTCTGAAAATCTGCCATCTTTTGCCTTAGATTGTGCACCCAGAGTAGACTAGGTTTATTAAGTCCAAATTTATCTTGGACAACATCATTTCTATGTGGAAGGCATGGAGTGGACCAGATGCTCAGACCAGAAAGCTATTTTTCTCAAAACAGACTTTGCTAAAGCTTATGACTGCATTGAATGGCCTTTTATTCTGGCTATGTTGTGAGCTCTGGGGTTTGGGCCTAATTTAATTCAGGCTATCCAAATGCTCTTCTCAGACGCCTCTACTTGTATCACCATTAATGGCTTCCAATCTCTTGCCTTTTGGTTTTTTCACTCTATTTGGAAAGGATGTTTGCTTGCTCCTTCTCTTTATGTGCTTGTTGCTGAAGGATTTGGCTATCTCTTGGCCAACACGGTTTCTCAACAATATGTCAAAGGAATTTCATTGCCTAACTCTTAGGCTCAACTGGTTAATGGCCATTTTGCTGATGACTCTTTCCTCACTCTTCTACAGGAAGAGAATAATATCAAGGCAGCTCTTGAATGTCTTAACACTTTTTTCCTTCCGTCTGGTTCCACCATTTAGTGGCACAAAAGTTTGTGCTATAGACAATCTATATTGCCCAATCCTCATTGGCTTTAGCAGTATGGTTGGAAATGGATTGGGCCAAGGGAAATATTTTGGTTGGTGGGCATTCCCTTTGCCTTCTAGGCCTGTCTGGCCGAGCTGTGGCAAGTTGTTCTCTCTAGAATTGAGCAGAAGCTCGCATATTGGATTACTAAGCCTCTCTCTCTGGTAGGGAAATTCCAGGCGTGCTTCAAGATTTTAGCTGCCACACATGTCTACTACTCCTCTTGTTGGGCCCCTTCAAAAGCTGCCTATTGCAAACTTGAAATGTTGCTCTGAGACTTTCTTTGGGCCTCTGTGGAGACCCACAGATGGTTTCACCATGTTGCCTGGGAATTTTGTTTCCTTCCCAAAGATTCTGGAGGACTTGAGTTTCTCTCCACTCAACGACAAGGGACTACCTTGTGTGTGAAATGGATAATTCGTGCTCTTACTAGAGATGAAGCCTGAAAGATTTTCCTTAGGCATTGCATTCAGTTTGGTTTTCTTGTCCACAGACCCACCTAGAAGGGGATTGGATTTCAAACCCTTTTGGTCATGAAGGAACCAGTTCAAAATGTGGGAAATTTCATGGCCAAGAGCATTTGGAGAGCCTGGGAGGCAGTTAAACCCTAGATCTACTGGGTCAAATCTGATTTCCGTGATGGGCTTTCGCTCAATCAATATAATGTTTGGTGGTCGCCTCTTTTTGCTAGCAATGGTCAGCCGCTAGCTAAGTCGCCTTGGCCTAAGGCGCTAATATTCCACAAGAAAGGTATTCAAACTTTGCAGCAGATGTTTCACAAACCCACAATGCACATCATGTCATAGGAATATTTGTATGCCCTTTACAGACTTCAAAACTAGGACCATGCTCCTTATGATGGTCTAGTGAATGCTATTCCTGTAGAAATGCTTCATAAGGTGGGAATTCATGGGTCCAAGCCCTGGTAGAAGGATTGGAAGTGGTACCCAGACACCCCTTTTAGGAATTACAAGCCTAGGCTTGGTTATAGGTAGCTTTCACCACACTTTCCTATGATTGAAATTCTAAACTAGAGGTGGCTTCTTCAATCCCCCGCTCATGTCTGGTGAAAAAAATTCTCTACCACTTGGTCTACAAGTGTTGAGCCAAAACTTTCCCACTTTTCTTGGTGTATTCTTTTCCAAGGCTTTCCTGTGGGTTCTTGACTTGTTCACTTGGGGGTCCAGGACCCTCGTTGCCCTTTTTGTGGGAAAGCTGGGTCTTTTAAGCATATCTTTTGGTTTTGTACCGAAGCTCAATAGTTTTGGAATTGGATTCATGACTTCTTTTGGCCTTTCAGATCAGAGCCTTTCTCTTGGCATATGGTTTTGCTGGGAGACTTGCCTAGACTTCCAACGAAGTATACCCAGCTTTGGCACACTTTTAGGGTGGAAATCATCTTCAATATATGGAAAGATAGAAATTATTGCATATTTGCTAACACACAAATGGATAAAAATGTTTCTTTGTATTTTAAAGCTATTATTTTCTCTAATGTGCTCTTACAAATTCAGGTTCAGGCCAACAAGGTTGCACTTGAGGTGGTTCACCTTCATATGCTTTTGGATCATTGGGGCACTGCCCCGTGTACTGTTGCTCGAGTGCCCAATTCACCCACTTCCTCTCGTGATCGGTCGCCCTCTCGGGGTCGACAGTCGAGTGGCTCTGCTCGCCCCCACTCTCAGCCTCCTCTTCGGTGTGGTTCTCGCCCTCCTCGGTGGACTCGTTCTCCTCCTCCGTGGGTTGGCCAGGGGTGGCCATCTGGAGGTGTTACAGGGAGCAACAATGGTAGTTCCGGGTGGCCCTCTGATGACATTCCTGCTACTGGCTTTGATTGGCTAGATTCTGGCAAAAGATTTTTGCATCTGGTGCTTGCAATCTCACCCTGACACAAGGATAAAGATAATGAGAAAGAAAAAGATGCTGATGATGGTTGGGGTCCTCCTCCTGATGTCACTCTAGACCCCGTTGATGTATGGGGGAAGCACATGGATGACATAGACCCTCTTGGCTCTGCTAGCACTGCTTTGGTTGCTTGATGGCCATTTTATTTTATAATTATAATGTTTATGGACTTCTTGGCTAGGCCCATGTGACTCTGGTTTTTTGGTTTTATGAGCTTTTCCCGTGTGGCTCTCGGGGTGTGCCTTCTTACCACCCACCTTTTTTTGTGAATATATATCCTTATCTTTATTTATATTAATATAGATAGCTACCTATTCATAAAAAAAATGATTTTATTTACTTGTTTATTTGTTTGTAGGTTTTCATATTAGACAATCACCAAATTTCTCATTAAATTTCAATACATCTAAATATCCCACCTTTCAATTGGAAACATATGTTCACCATGGATCCTCCAATATTATATCCAATATTTAAAAGATTTTGATCACCAAAAGGAATTAATTATTTTTTTATCATTACTAGGCACAATATAATAATAGGAAATTCAATATTTGTATTCAAGGTTTACACCAAATCCTCAAAGATTGCTACAACCACGGAAATATATTACAAGGTACATTGGCCCTAAGAGACTTGATAGACTAGGTTGTAGCATGATCTATCAATCCTTCATTAGTACATTCATTCTAGAAGATACATCTACAATTTATAAGGTATATAGCTTTACACCACCTTTTGGTTAGTTGATAATTACCTCTATGACTAGAATGCAAACATACAAACTCTTAAGGATTAGTAGAAAGTAGCAAGGTGAAACAATGGAAAATAGGTTGGGGGAGAAAGAGGGGTTCCCCCAAATTGATATGGAATGGACCTATTCTCCTTTATTTCATTAGGAAATGAGAACCACACAATGAAAGGATTGTCAACCTTAAGGTGAGTCAAGTCAAGGTGTGAATCTACTAATTTCCTTTTTTTGCAAGGACTGGGGTCCTGATTAAACAATACTTTGGGGAGAAAGATTAAAAAGAGAAAACTAACTCCAAAATGCAACCTATAACTTGAATTTGGAAGATTAAGCTCAATATTAATGGAACCAAAAATTAAAATGTAGATTTGAGAAAGGGAAAATGATGTGTACCAATCACCAAATGTGCTTTTTCAAAGCTAAGGATTCATTTGCCCTATGGTGAATGGGTCATGGCTAGGGCTCTATAAAAATGGTTTTTGAGTTATCTTCTACTATGTTTGCACTCCCAAATCACCAATTCTCATAGTCATACATTCAAAAATAAATCTTGTAGGTGATTTTTTGTGAAATTGCAATAATGATGACAATAAATGCAACTTTGACAACTTTACAATTTTGCTCTTCAAGAGATCTTCCACCTAAAATCTGCAAAGACAAATCAAGAGGGAAAAATATTTGTTGTTGGTGAATGGGGGTTTTCCTTGGCCAAACCTCATTTTGGTAATTAAACCTTGTAATGAAATGAAATAGAATGAAAGAAATAATGAATGAACAAGCTTATGTCACAACTCACCAAACCCTTTTTTGAACATTGGAATGTGGATTTGCAACTTGCATGAAATGGCTTTAATGGATGTGGATCTTGATCTTGAAACTTGACTTGAAACAATGCCTTTGAATGCTTGAATGGATCTTGAACACTACATCAACATATTAGCTCAAATAACATGCATGATACAAGAGGACTTTGACATGGTAATATGATCTTGATTGCTACAATAATTCTTCAACAAATATGCATTTGAATTCCTTGAAAATTCTCTTGATAATGCTATTGTAAACTCTAGATTGGTTAGATCATACTTGCTCATAAAATTGCTAGGTGAAACATAGTGAAATGACCTTATATTTATACATATGTAACATTACTTTCCCGAAATTCAAATAACACAAGCTGACATGTGAATATACATTTGAAATCCTTAAAATACTACCAAAAACAATAAAAATTTAGGTCCTAGGCCTAATTGAGGACCCATTCACCCTTGGGAAAATGGGTCCTAGGACTTACCTAGGACACACATTCTCCAATAATAAATGTTATGGCATTAATGAATGTCAGGTTTTCCTCTTCGGAAATTGCAATTAATTAGGTTTGGATTTGAATTAAAAGGGTCAATTAAGAAAAATTATCCTCAATTAATTACTAAATCCCTAGATGAGTGTGAAAGTGTAAAGATACACCTTACAACACCATAAATAAGGCACAATTAAGTCCATTTTATTCAAAAGGCACCTAAAATTAATGTGAATGTGTAAAATACATATTACAACACTAAGTTAAGGAATCATTTAGCTCATTTTATTATTAATTATTCCTAGATTACGTGTGAATTTAAGGGATACTTTTTTCTACACTACATTTAGCCCCCACTTTAGTGAGATGATGAGCATAAGCGCAAATTCACACTAAAGTAGACATTCGAGACACATATGTATGCAACAATGACAAAGATACTCAATCATACAACATCAAATCCTAGAAGAAAGTGAGGCAGATCAAGCTTCAATTTTTTGTCCAACTCGATGTGGATCAAGTCTAGGTTGTTTGTGCAATACGTTCACAAGTAGAACTCGATGTCCACTATGCAAACAAAACATACACTCACATGGGCTAATGGAACCTTAGGTCATCCACTAGGTGAGCCCCCAATGGGTGGCAAACGAGAGAATCTTATTAGCCTCCCATACCATATCAAATCTATCCTCCTGGAAACTTCAATAAGGCACCACAATATGAAAATTTGAGCTTCAAAAGGCCTAACAAGCTGCATTATGCTAAGCACTCATGAACATGGGAAAGGCTCTACTGGAAAGCAAGGTGTGTTATTCTTGGTGGCCTTGAAAAGGGAGGGGTTCAAGCTTCACAAGGTTAACAAGTTGTATTATGCTAAACATTTATGAACATGGTTGCGGGTAACAATTTGTTTCAAAGGGATCATGCTTAGTTCGTGTAAGGTCTCTTCTTAGGGATCATCATGCCTAATGTTTCCAAGAGAGGACACGTCTAGAATAAGATGATCGCAACTTAGGGAATGAAATATGTAGCATCACCACTAAGAGGAAAGCCATACGCTAAGAAATATCATGCTCTTGGAGGACATCAAACCCAATGACACCACCAAGAAAAAGACACATCACAAGAATAAAGAAAATCACACAATGAAACATGAGTGTTGATGTATGCCCCCACTTTAAAGAAATTTCTAACACCATTGCTATGATAAATAACTTTAAAGTAGCAAATATTCAATGCTAACCATAAGAAATCCATGAGAGCTTATTCAAAAATCCCTATGCCAAGTCATATGTTCCCAAATGAAACTACATCATGGAATGGGAAGGGGTTGCCCCCAAAAATACGTAAGCGATCTATGGATTTGGGGTCAGTATATCTTTACTACAATATGGTTATAGAGCTTGAAAACATCATCATTCCCCAAACACTCACAAAATAGGAAGAATGACACATAGAGAGCGAAAACAAAGAAATTTTTTTTGGGTTAACATGGAAGAGACCTAGATGTTTCGATGCCTTGCGTCATCTCCAAAAAAAAAACACAAGACAAAAGAAAAGATAAATTTTTATGACATATAGAAGAATCTAGATACATATAGAGGAATGTTGTATAAGGGTATGTGCAAGATCATCATGGAAAAAAAGGCCCTTAAGTGGCGATGAAATTCAAAAAAATCAAAGTTAGGCAACTTGACGTAAAAATTTGAATAAGTTATCTATATTATTTCAAAAAATGTAACAATAGAATCTATAGCAAATTGAATGTAGTTTCTAAACTACTAGATTTAAAAAAAATAAAAAATTATTTGGTGAAAATTTGAAATTTCAATGCAGTAGTACTTAAATTTTAGGGAAAAAATAAGAAGTAGGTTTTTGTCTGACCACCCTAACCACAATAAAATAATATTTTTTATTTATAATATTTTAGATATAAGTAGAGGATTCATGTCCCGATGTGATGCATATTTTTTTGTAATTTTTTTCCAAGTAAATAATTAATTATGATTTTTATTACAACTTTTAAAAATATAAAGTTATGTCGACCACCTTAACTTGGTCAAAACTTCATGATTTTTTTAATCCTATAGTATCGAGGTATAGAATGTGACACATGTTTCAGATTCAAAATTGTGATACCGTTTGAAAGCTTATAGATGTTTTTCAATCAGCCTATCAATTAGGACTTTAGTCATAATTCAAATTAGAAAATGAATAATAATTATTTATTAAATTCAAAGTAAAGCATAATTTATATTGGTGGAAAGTTGAGAATCTCCTATAAAACCCTTTTTGTTTCATCAATTTTGGGTAAAAAAAAAGTCGTCACCAAATACCGTACACATACCCATCATATTGCCACTTTTGGCCCATCATGATCCTGCACATACCCATAAAGAGAGAGATACATCAAACATAATAGTATGGGGGACCACATTACGCACATGCAATCACACAAAGAAACATGCAAAAGAAACGAAGAAAAATACTAGTAAGGCACATGTAAGTCAACCTATAGCAGGTTGTCTACATCCCAATCTTGATTGGTATATACAGAAGGAGGAAAAATAGCCAAAGGGACAACATTAAGTGCCAAACTAGGACAGACACCAAGTTCAACACTCTTATTAGTAGAATCATCATTTAGGTTCAAAGAAGTGGAAAACATTAGATTTAGCTCATTATGCACTTCCTCGTCAATCTTAGCAATTTCAGTATCATCATCCAAGTTAATCACAATGGGAGGTCTAATGACCATATCCATAGAATTTTGTTTATGTTTATGCTATTGTGAGGGAGGAGAGGAATCATGCTTTGTTGTAGATAAGTTTGGATTTTGATTTTCTATTTTATTATTTTCTTCTTTTTTTTGTAACAAATGAGCAATAGCACAATGTCTATGTCTATGCTCTCTAGCATTTCAATTTACTTTCATTCGGTTTTCAAGTTGGGTTTGTGTAAAAGAAAGCTTATCAACCATAGGTTTCTTTTCTTCCCTTAAGGGAGGAATGGAAGGAACCATAGGAGGTTGTTCAACCTCTTTCTCTTTAGCTTTGTAAACTTGTTTGCCTTTAGGAGGCACAACAGGATTTGTTTGGTTACCTCGTGGTCTCTTATAGGAAATGGGTGAAGGATGTGTCATAGGCTAATCTTGGATATTTGGAAGCACTTTAGGTTCAATCATAATTTATTCAAGGATGGGTGGCTCATTCACGGGTTGAGGCATATTGCTAAGGGATAATTTTCTATGTTCTTTGCCTTAAAATTTTGATAGGATTTGAAAAATAAGTCTTCACGGGTCTAATAGGTTCAATAGGCTTAGGACAAAAGAAATCTAATGAAAATTTCCCACAATAAGACACAAGATTAAAACCACTATGATGCATAGTAAAGATCCCATTTCCAAATGGAAACTTTAAACATTTATGCACAACTGACGGGATGACATTCATGGAGTGAAGCCATGGATAGCCTAACTTCACATGAAACTAGTCAGACGAGGGGATGATGGTGAATGAGATATTTAATGTTTTTGGTCCAACCTTTAGAGGGATATTTATCACTAGTACACAAACAACAATATATGACTGAATAAACTACTAAAAATTGCATATAAATGACTAATTTTAGTCACGTGACTATTAGTGGTTTATTTGTAGTTATTTATAACACCACCAAATTTATGACTAAACTATTTTAGTCATTTATTTAGTCATTGATTTGGTCATTGATTTGGTCATTGATTTAGTCGTTAATTTAGTCATTTATTTAGTCATGGTAGCGATTTATTGAGTCATATATTTAGTCATTAATTTAGTCATTGATTGTTGTTAACTGGTCATTTATTTAGTCATGGTAGTCATTTATTTAGTCATTACTTTAGTCATATATTTAGTCATTAATTTAGTCATATATTTAGTCATTACTTTAGTCATATATTTAGTTATTACTTTAGTCATATATTTAGTCATTTAGTCATATATTTAGTCATTTTTATTTATTGGTTTCCATTAATAAAAAAGATTACTTATCAACTATCTAAAATATTTGCACAATAAAACAACAATGAGAAGGTAAAAATAGCTTATTTTATTAATCAAAAAGATATTACATTCAACTGTGTAAGCTTGAAAATGGAGTTACAATTTGTTGTCCCAACATGAAAGAACTTGAAAAGATTACAATACATTGCTGAGAGAGAAAATAACTAGCTGAAATCTGCTCCAAAACCTTGCCTTTATGTTGTTCAACAACTTACAAAAGAATAGGAACATGACTGTTCTTTTATATCATAACCTACAGTCCCTTACCCTTGTAATGCTTGTTGATCCTCTAACTGTCATTTGTGCATGACTGTTCTTTTATATCATAACCTATAGTCCCTTACCCTTGTAATGCATAAGTACATGATACATCTTTGCAAAGGAACTTTCATTCTATGATTGTGATAAAGCTCCAATCATCTTGTAGGCTGCCCTCATTCAAACTAACCATGCACAAAGATATTCAAACTCTCTTGCCTACTGTAGCTCTTTATGGAAACTCTGCCACCACCTCCACCAGCCCATCCCTTACCTCCAGAAGCACTTATCATACCCATTCCCTTCCTACACAAGGAAAAAAAGAGTCCCTCAATGCTACAATCAATAAAACCAATCTAAATGTAAGCAAAGAAAGTGCATCCATGGTTAGTGTAAACAATAACCTTAAATTTGAAATAATTCAATGGGTCTATACTAAAGTACCAAAGCATTACTTAAGGAGATTTTAGATCTTCTTCCATGTTCATATCCTAGAAATATTAATGACTTACATCAAGATAATGACTTCCAGGGGTCATTATCAGTAAAAATTGCTTGCATTTATTAAATATCTATCATGAACATAACATCTTAAAAGAATATTTCCCTGCTATTAAAACAAAAGTGATCAAGGTATCAACTCTAGTAAAGAAACTACCATAAATCTAAGCCAACATAAATATAAGCATAAGTGGTGTTTATAGCCAAACAATAACATTAGTTGTTGCTATGTAAGCCAAGGAATGTAATACAAGAAAAGATTGGCAAATGAACGCAACTTGGACAACCAAGAAAAATATTCAATGAAAGCTTCATTCATTTAGTAAAAATGTACATATTTAACAATGTGAAAATGACTATTTAGTTCATCTTCTAGATGATTGTTCAACTTCTAGTACAATTAGGATATATATAATATAAAATATTATCCTACTACTTCTAGGATTATGTACACTATTGTTACACCCCACCTTAATTCGTAGGGGTAGTGGTAGAATTACTATTTGTGTTACACATTGGGAAACTTGTTTATGGTACTTATTATTCTTGATACGAAGCTTCCATGTTTTGCAAGTAAGCTTATTATCTCTGAAGTAAGTACTATACTAATCATCTAACAATAAAAAATCATAAAGCTTAAGTTTGCTTTAAAAGAAAATCTATAAAAAAGATTTGTTATAGTGAAAATGGATAAAAACTGCATATACCGGTAATGACTTTAGAAATGTAATGTACTCCATCCATATGGGTCCTGAAGCAATATCTGTCCCTGGTAAAATTTTTACAAATAGGCATTAGACTTGAGATGCATTCCAATAGGAAGCTATAATAAATGTCATTGATGCAATAGAATAAATGACATAACAAAGGGCTTGAAGATAGTTGTGGAATATAAATAAAATAAAACATAAGCACAACTATAGTTTAAAGTACCATACAACAAATAGAACAAGGGGTTTGATAAAATTTTGTGGAAGACAAACAAACAAAGCATAAGCACTACAGGAATTGCCCCAACTTATCAATTAAAAGGTCAACATAAAGACACAAATAACATTGGCATTTTTTATTTTTTAGTGATGAGTAAGTTTTTGAAGAAAATGTTATGTCAAAAGGTAATTGGCATTGCTTATAAATCTATGAGGAAAATATAACAAAAATAACCATAAAAGAAAGAGCATTGGAGAATCAAGTTATTTATTTGCCACAAGTCATCAACTCAACTACAAATGAAACCCTGAAATAAAAAACTGAAAAAAATTGTCCATAGGAAGTACGACACAAAAATATGACAGTACATATGATTAGATTTTATCTTTAATTTTAGTACAAATATCAACATGACCAAGTAGGATTGGTACAATTCATCCATCTATAGCTGCAAATTTGCAACCATCTACTTTCACAAGCTAATAGAGCAAGATATCTATGTTTGGAAAATATCAAGTTAATAACTCAAACCACTGTGGTACTGTACGTTGTAAAATCATTTAGCAAAAACCTCTTCAGGTTTGAAATACAATATGCACAAGTATAATTCAAAGCTCAGGGTGAAAACATCCCAAATAGGATTTGTACAAATCCATAAAATAGAAAAAAAATTATGTGGTTTTTTTGTATCCAATGCTTGAAACCTAGTCAACTAAAAACTATAGAAAGGAAATATTGAAATTCTGGTAAATAATCATATGAAGTTTGAACATCAAGTAGATATTATGGTTTCATCTATAGACTATGGTCTTCGTAAAAATTTCTCACCAATGTGTTGTAGAATGAATTCAAAATCTTTCTTAATCTCATCTCGCCCATCTGTGCCCCTGCTTTCATTGACCTTGTGTATGAAATGAACATAACATTGCCTGCACATTTATGTACATTCAAAACATTAACAAAACACCTTTACAATATAATTTTCAGTGTCAATGCTCATACTTATTTTTACCATATTTCATCGCATAACATCATCAAAGTCAATATCAACTCAAATTGAGTGAAAATATTAGTTTTATCTAAGTTTTCTCATTTATTTGACAAGGCTAAACAACATGACATTAACCTTATTTAACTTGCATATATACTATTTATAGGTCAATTAACAACTTACTTTCACCAAATCATTGAAATTCCAATTCTCCATTGAAAAGTCAATCAGAGAGGGGCAATTTACTAATCGCCGAATATATGAATTGGCTGTCATTTTGACATTCTAGCAATGCTGACCAACATGTGACTTTCATCAAATTTATCTCTTTAAATAATTTCTTTAATCATTTAGTTGAAATTTACCATTGAAAAAAATTTTATAAGATATTACAACTTTGAACAACAATGACTTTTTGAAGTAGCTATTTGACTACAATACATTTGATTGATTTAACCTTATTACCAAATACTTATTTCTTGAAAAGATACAATATTGTGAAGTCCAAAAGTGTTAGACATGATTAGGTAAATAAAGTGCATGAATAGTAATGAAATTTTGGGGATTGGGTAAAACCCATGACTGCCCATGACAGTTGCATGATTAGGTAAAACACATGAATGCCCATGATAATTAGCCATTCAGTCCAAGCAATGTGAGCATGTGATTGTTGGGTAATTGGAGTAAACCCATTAAGATTTGGTAATTGAGTCATATGAAACATTTGAAAACCTGTGAAAGCTTATAATATCTCATAATTGGATAGTTAACATCCTATAAGAAATGATAACCAAATGAAATGAAATGTGATAAAATGAAATGAATGAAAGCCATTTTACTTGATAATGCAGTTTTTTATTTGCTATTTTAGTTTGGGTATGCGATTAAAATGTTATTGATTGGAGTCCCAAATTAGTGGTACCTTATAGAGCATTAAGGAGAACCTTACTATTGAATTCTTTTTGCTAATGAACTCTAATCATACCAGACCTACAGTATTGTGTACTGGCTTTTGTTGAGTATAATGCAGTGTCATAATTGTTGGCCTTGTATCTTGTCTTTGGGTGCAGGTACAAATGGAATGACTTATCTCTACACTACCATGAGTTTGAGGGTTTCCCATAGGCATCCCTAAAGTTTAAATTTTGCAAAAAAAAATGTTATTCTTAGCCTTTTAATTTGGGTTTCCCATAGGCATCCCTAAAGTTTAAATTTCTCTTGAAGCTTGTGCATAGTTCATTGCAACTTTCTTTCCCTTGACATAGTGCTTCCAAGACAAGGCTTCTCAATTGAGAAGATTTTTCAACATTTCTATCATCCACTCCAATATGAGATTGAGTTTGGTTCTCGATTGTTGATTCTCATCGCTTATCCATTGATTTTATTCTAGGAGTGACTAGTGCTTGTTATAGGGTGCAAAAATGAAAGCACATATTCTTCTTGTTCCTCTTGCCACTTTTTCTTGCTTTTCTTTCCCATGAATATTGACAAACAAATGGAATGCTCATGTCAATTCCACTAATCTGAGGACAATAAGCACTTATACCACTAATATCTGGTAAAAAATAAGCACTTATACCACTAACATATGGTAAAAAAAAGCACTTATAGCACTATTAAGTGGTAGAAATTTTGCTTTGATATTACTGATCTAGAGTAAATCGAGAATCAATGAACAACATACTAAATGTAGGGACTTAATGTGTTATCAACATAAGTGATTTTATTACAACAATTCTAACATAATATAATTGCAGAAGTGTAAGTAAATGAACCATAAATAGAGGGATCACTATAGGAGGCCCCTGAGAACTTGTGGACCATTCCTACATACCATTGTTTTCCTTTGCCTAGTAATATAGATTAAGTAGTCCTTAGATGTCTCATTACAGTCCACAATAATTCCTTTAATGTTGGGAGGCTCTACCTTTGGAATTTTATATATAGGTACATGTATGCGAACAAGAAAAACCAACACTTGAAAATCAATTATATCAAGCCCCTTGCTTGTGAAGACCTTCTCCAATGTTTGTCTTTTAATAGTTTTTATGGACACCTATAAAAATATATTGACAACTATAATACATTATTCTCCTCTTTTTGATGATAGATTGCTAAGGATGATCTAAAACATCTGTGAAGCCTAGTGTTTATCCTATCCTAAAGGTGCAAAATAACTATTATGCAATAAAGAAAAAAACAAGGAACACTTCAAAGATTAGCCTAAGGAATGATAACACAAAGAAAGAAGATGAAAATAAAATGAAGATACAATTGATTATACCTTCTTTGTGTTGCAATCCCTTGGTTGGCCCTTGATGTTTGAATGCTTGTGTGCTCCTTGGATGACTATGAAGATGGATAGATGCAAGATGAACTACGTGATAGAATGCTAATGCTTATGGCTAAGTGGCTTGGCTAGATGAGTGAAAATACTTGCAAGTTGAGTAATCAATTTGGTAGCATAAGGTGTAAATGGCTAAGTGTTGTCTCAAATGAAAAAATGGCAAGAGTTTGGTATCAAATGCATAAGGTCCCTAAATGAGAGAAAAGAGGGGGTATTTATAGAAGAATTTGAATTCTCTAGAGAATTCAACGGTTGAGATTAAGCCACCAAGGCCAAGATGAAGGGCTATGGTGAGTTGATGACTCACAAGCTCTCACATCTTGACATATGGAGGGTGAAGTGGACTAGGATGTGATGATGTGTAAGTGAGGTGGAATAAGGACAAGTGATGTGGAGGAAGGACAAGTACCTTGGGGGATGAGAAGATATCCTCAAAAAGGAATTTCTTGTGCCCAAGTGAGAGTGAAAGTGACATTTGAAGAATTTTAGAATTCCTCAAAAATCTCCATGGGGAATGAGAAAGTAGTTGGGAAAATAAATGTGAATTAAAAATTCACATGCTTGGAAGAATCCAATGGACAAGACAAGGTTTCAAAAAGGGAAGCACTTGTCCACATGTGACTTGATGTGACAAGTCAAAGATTCTAGAAGATGCATGGGAAATGAGGATTCTAGGAGGAATAAAAGTGAATTAAAAATTCACATGGGCAAGAGAGGAGCCTTGGATGAATAAAAATGAATTAAAAATGAATTAAAAATTCCTTGGGGGATGGGGAGAGTTGACCAAGGTACTGATTAGGATTAACTGATAAGTAATTAAAAGATAATTAGTAGTTAATAACGATTAGAAGCCAACTTGAAAAAGTTGGAGGATGTGACAAATCCTCATCAAGGATTAGGCATGTGCACATCCCTAATGAAGAAATTAGGAGGTGGGTTAGGATTAAGAAAAATATGTGACATGTGAGGAATTAAATAAATGTCATATTTATTTAATTCATTTGATGAAAAGGAGGATTAAAAAGATAAGGTATTTAATTGTTAACTAAATACCTTAGGGGTTTAGAGGAATTTAAGGATATTAATTAGATAATAGCAATATTACCTAATTAATGCAAATAAGAGGATGTTTAGACGAAAATGAATAAATTTGGACCAATGTAAGTGTCCAAATTTAGGTGTCTACAACATCGATGTAAAAATAGTAAATACACATAGTTGAGTGCAAAATCACTCTCTACTAACTTCATGGACAATGGAAAATTCATGCCTACTATATTACATAATTCAAGCAAATGATACATGGAGAATCCTTACCATAAATCATGGATTTTGTGTTTTAGTAATGGACCATTTTTTTCTCAAGGCCACACCATTTTTTTGGAGACTGTAAGGAGTTGTGGATTCCTCTTGGCTAATTGAGAGTATGCTCCCACATGCTTTGAATTGAGACTAACCACCATATTTTACAGTATCAAATGGACCACCACCTTTGTTCTCTCTAGGTGAGGAGACCAAGGAGCATGTTTTTAGTGTCATGCTTACCATGAAATACATGGGAGGCACCAATTATTATATCATAGTTACCAAACTCATACTTAACATAGACATTGGGCTCAACCTCAAACTCAACATGGAAACTCAACACTAACTCAAAAATTTGAAAAAATCATGATATATAGAGATTTTTTAAGGTAAACATTTTCCTATGCATTCCTCTTTAAATCAATTTTAAAAATTATAAAAACCTAATCAATTGCAAGCTACTTTGGTCATATACACAAATATGCATCAAACAAATGAGTACAAACTAGATTTGAGCTGAAGGAAACAAGATTTTTAAATATATAAATATCCTCAAGTGGTTTTGGTGTGCAAAACTCATTGGTTACAATATCACAAAAAAAAACACATCAAGTCATGAACTATGGTACATAGTATCACTCATTCGAACATTGATATCTCTATGGTGAATCCTACACTCATGTCTTGGATAGGTCATCAATGCTTTTGCAACCATGGAATGAAATGATTGATTGTAGAATGTGCACAAAATGGATTTTGCAAGGAACCTCTCAAAATATTTGAATTAATGAAGCACTCTGGAACACATCCTAACATTGTAAGCTTTGCTTGGGTTCTAGGTGCATGTAGTCATGCAAGTTTAGTGGATGAGGGCTGCACATACTTCACACGTCAGTAACCCTTATTGCATTACAATGGCTCTACATGATGTGGATGCGACTACTTTCAGAAAGCTTTGCTATCAGAACCCTTGCAATATACAAATTTCACCAATCCAATTGTAATTGGTATGATAAGCTCATAAATTGCCTTTGGCAGTGAATGATGACACATAAATCATAGAGTTTAGGGCCATGTTTTCACATCTTTGAAATTAGAAATGGAAATACCTCTTGAAATGCCAACTAGCCGTTGATAATATCTTTTGCAAGGAAAGAGTTGGATCTCAGTATACATACTTTTGAAATCGATGAAGATAATCAGACGATCATTAGGACATCAAGGAATTTTATAAACATTACTAGAAATCTATATGAAAAGTTCAGCAGTGGCCTTATAGCATATGTATGAACATAGAGGAAAAAGAACTCTAGATAAGTGTTTTAAAATTACTTTACCCCTATCTCAAGATGGAAGATAATTAGAAAATCAATTTGGGAAAGCTTATATTGTTTCTTTAGTGGAACTTCTTTCGATATCACTTACAATGGATGGAAAGGATCATGAAAATGAATACCACGAGGGACTAATCCATCCCAATTTCAAATTCGTTTGACAACAACATTGAAAGCCACAAAGTTTGATAGGAAGGAGAGTTAACTATGCATGTTGGTCTTTGATTCCTCCATATTCTTGCCTGAAAGTAAATGATATTGGAATTCCCCATATTTTGCAAATACAGGGATAAGTCACTCAATAGAATGTCGAGAGAGTAAGAAACTCTATGTGAAATGACTTCATGAGTATCCTGGAGCCACACATTTTAAGGATGAATAAGGAATAATCCATTTGTGGTCTCAAATTCCCTCAAAGTTTGATTGAAGTTGTGGATGCGATATTCAAATTTTAGCTCGCGACATAACAAGAAACAAATATCAAGCTATTTCACAACAAACAATGTAGGGATTTTTGGGATGACAATGTGGCATCTTGTAAGAGCGATAATTCAAGAAATCCAAGAAAGGAATGCATTAAACAATGCATGGAAGCTTATTTTCAGATTTCTCATTGAAATGTGAAACAATAAGCTCGTAGATGAGAGAGAAGGTATATTTAAATGTTAATAGAGTAGCACTATCTAAAACATGAAAAGAGAAAGCTTGCAGAAAGAACATGAAATAAAACCCTAAAGCTCATTGAGTGAATGAAGTATCGGAGAAACTTTTCAATATCGGTGGGAGTAATGTTGAAGTCCCACCGATAGCTTGACATCACTTAAATTCATCGTTGACAAGATTGATCATCGAAAAAAGTGAAAAATGAGTCCCACCTATAGCTCGATGAAGCATATTGGCAAGAGAATGAAATTTCAGCGGGAGTTAAGATTGAATCTCTCCAATAGGGCAAAAAGAAAATTGCTGTAGGAGTATGAAGCAAGGTATTAATAATCCCAAAATCATTTGTCTTTTGGAATAAATAATGCCAAAAATAAGCGACATCTTCATTGACAACCAGGTGTTCGATTTGGTTTCTTTACCCAATTCAATCTCTGGAAAAATGACTCGGGGACAGAGCAATGTCCAAGATGCTAGTTAAATTTGTGGTACATGTGGATCATATATGAATATAGGCTGAGTATTTATAGCAACACTACTTTTTTAGTTGGATCCTAAAAATGTTGCAACTTATGTTCTTCTCTAAAACATTTGTATGAGGTTCAAATAGTAAAGAGATTGATGAAAGATTGAGGAATTAAAAAAATACCTGGATGTAGTTGGATTGAAGGCCATAAACTGGTACATGTTTTTTGTGTAGGAGACAGGTCACATCCACAAACATGGAAAAGCTATGCAAAGTAGGAGAAATTGGCTTGGAAAATGAAGGCATCATGGTATAAAGAATCATTTATCTGCCACCATAGTGAAAAGTTAGCAATTACCTTTGGTTTGTTAAATATGGCCCCTAGTACAACTATTAGAGTTGTTAAGAACCTTCAAGTATGTTCTGATTGCCACACTACATCTCAAAGGAGAAATTCAATACTTGGAGGGCTCAATTATCATGATGCCCACACCTCATGCACTACATGACATTCCTTTGGATCAGATTTTCTATAGAACAGGAAAAAATCTTAATGCAAACACATAATGCATGGATCTAGACCAAAATTTGTTGATTTCTAATGCCAATTAAATTGTTGGAATACAACCCATAACTTAGGGAGTTAGTCTCCTCAGTTTCCATGAACACTATGGGAAAAAATCAACTCTTAGCTACCATCTTCCCAAGCAACAACTTGGCATACAAATCATGGTCTGCCTCTGAAACTATACCCTTACAAGAAAAATCCTTGATAAATAAGAGTTAATCTTACTATTCCAAGTGTCCTTCAAATGTTTCCTATTCATTACTTGGATCCACCACCTTAATTGCCTAGAAACAAGAAAAGATTAACAATTGAGATGATTTGGCTTTGATCATCAATGATATCAATGGATAGCTGAACTACCAAGGTGGAAGGTGGTCCAATCTACCAAAATCTACCAGATGACACCACATGGTTCTGCAAAAGCTAATTGATCATCCCTTATAATGCACTCTAACCCCACTCAATTAATGGTCTAGATCAATTTTACGTCAATATTAATGGTCAAGGGAGATCTTCTCTTCAGCCCAAAATTACTTGAACATCTTTGACTTCAAAAGCCAACCAAGACATGTCGCGTAAACTTATGTTTTTGCACTTGACTATATACCCTTTGATTAACCTTAAAGATCAAAAACTTCAGCAAATCAGTAGAATACTAAAGTTTTGAATGGTATGATTTATCAAAGTACCTACATCCACTCAAGTTCATTAGATCACACCACATGGTTTCACCAAAACAATTTGATAAAACTACTTGATATCTATAGGTTTTACTTAAACATCAATCAACATTGAAAGTGCAGATCAAATTGCCCCAAATATTAGTGATTATGACCGATTGGTGGATGGCTAAAGTGTTGAGTGGTTTTATTCACCGAAGTGCAAATATCGTTGAAATCCACTAGTTCATGCCACATGTACATATCGTATGCACCTAGCCTCCTACTTTCCATCAATGGCCACAATTTTCTCCTCTCAAGATTGAAACCTTCAATAGATGGTTGAGGAGATTGGTAGCTCGATCTACTAATATGCTACAATACACTAGATTGTGCCAAGTAGCCACAATGTCCATTGCCAAACAAGGACCCTAACACAAATTTGTTGCACCTCTATCCCAATACGGATCATACACCTTAGCATCCCTTTGAAAAAGGCTCCATGTTGGAGATGCCCATGGTAACAATAGAGACCTTTTTGGCAGATCAATATATGGATATTGAACCAACCATTCTGGTCTACCAAGATTATGGGACCATTATCCAATCATCAAACAAATAAGATCAAATCACTTAAATGAAATATAACCTCCTATAACAAGTCAATGAAAGAATATAATAGAAAGGTGAAGGAAGAGGCACAGTTCTTGGCCTTCACATAAATTTGATGAACCAATTTTCCATTAACACAACTCAACCAAGGTAGTAAAGAATTAAAAATCCAATGGGGGCAAGGAACCAATGCTTTGGAAAGGGATTTAGCCAACCACATAATAGGTGGGAGCACATTGTACTAGATAAAGCTTATGCAAAATCTTAATATAGTGGAAGATTATTTTGTTTCTAGAACTCCTCACAAACAAACCAAATCCTATTGAATCATTCTTGGTCGAATTATCTAGCAAGTTTAACAAGGCTACACATAGAGCCACACAAAGATTAGTTAGATTGGTTTTCAACACCCATCTCACATCTTAGTTGGCATGATTTGGTCCTTAATTGAGCTATGAGCATCTTCATTTTCCATTTTTTAGTGAAATCAAGCCCCACGAATTTGTTTTCAAAGACTATATCAAGTAGGTTCAACTAAATATGAAGCTTATCTACTTCTTATCCTTTCAACACAAGAAAACCAAAACCTTGGTTTTGTTCGTGTTGACTTAGATCATGAGCACCAACAACATCGGCCCATCATTGGAACCACCACCCAATTCCCGACGATAGGCACAAACTCCACTGACGACTTCCCCATCAGACCATCATAGGAATAGGAGACTTCATCTCGCCGATAGAAGATCCTCACACTGATGAAAAAACATAACTGTTGATGCATCATTGGAACTAGAAGACACATCTGATTGATAGATCAATAAGGTGGGGGAAGTCAATTCCATTTTTTGTAATGTGGTAAGTCATATAGGTATCGCTATGTCAGGCTGGGGAACTCTTTTTTGAGGTTCTAAATGATTTGCCTCTTTTTTATAAGACTATGTTGGAAGTGCCACCTAGATCACAATTGTTTGGTGGGATTCCAAACCCAAACAATGAGGTGCAGTTGTGGAAATATCATAGAGAGAAGCTACAAGCTACCATGATGATTTTTCTGAGCTAATTTATATTAGATTCTTGCTTAGCATGGCTTAAGAAATGTGTAGATGATATTCTCTTTGTAGATAGGCTTGGGGGAAAGTATTTGCTTGATCTTGCGAAAAGTGGCAAGGAACTTGCAGAGAATGAGACATTGATTAGAGAAACATTGGACAGTTTGGATGCATTTGAAGGGAGCTTGGAGTGGCTATAAATGGTTTTTGGTTCAAATGTTGAGTTTCCATGACAATGCATGTGTGAGATTGTTTTGAAGCACTCAAAGAGGCTGTGGGATGAACTTTTTGAAAGCTTGTTTGTTAGTAGGATGAACAAATAATAGCCGATGGATTTGCAGATCTGAGTGAGAGAGTTAAGGTTGGTAAATGCCTTGAAGCCATAGTTACATCTCTGGAAAGTTACAAATATTTTGAAACCCATTTGCACAAATTAACTACTAGTGAGGGCTGACTTGTCAAGAGAGGGGACCTAAAAAGTGTCAATTTACCTGGGTTGAGTTATAGATTTATGATGACAAATGATGAAGACTGGTTTGGTCGCTTTAACACTTATTTTGGAATTGAGGTTAGTCAAATAAAAGATACCATAGATGAGGGGTCCAAGAATATTCTGGAAGACCTCCTAAGTTTTCTTCATGCACATAAATCTCCTTCAAGGATAAATGATTTAGCATGTTATTTGCAAGAGCAATGCTTTCGTTTTATCTCAACATTGATTGTTCAGATTGAAGAACATCTTGCGCATCTTTCAGAAGCTCTCTATCAAGAAATGAAAAATGAGGAGATGCCAGAAAAAATGAACAAGGAGACATTAGAAATGACAGTTATAGTGGAAAGGGCACTTTTCTTAGGAAGGCTTTTAGTTGCTCTCAGTTTTCATTCAACTTCCCTTCCACTAGTTCTTGGCTTGTCTCAACTCTAGTTTGTCGAGAACAAAGCTTCAGTTTTAAGGAAAGGATCTTTGAATTTCAGATATTCCAGTATTGATTTTGATTACCCTCTTCTAGACAGTTCTGGAAAACAAATATTAATGGGAGGGGTCATTTTGAAGCCTGAATCATAGGATAAAAATAATAGCACCAAATTGAATAAACTGAGAAGAACTATGCACAATCTTTGCATCAGAGCTAAGAGGTATCACATAAATTGATCATAATCCTAAATATGAACATATGTACACAAGCCAAATGGGGAAATCTACATTTTGATCAATTGAAGTTAATTAGTTTTCTATTTTGAGGGTGGATTGCTTGTAGGCCTAAAGTTGGCCATATATTCAGTCAGCCAGTTGATAACTATAATAGAAAATGTCCACGACAGCTAAATAGGGGCATGCACATGCACATCTATACACAAACAAATGGGAAAATATACATGTTCACTTAGTTCAATTAGATTTGAAAAGATAATTCCTGCCCATCGATATGTTGAGAATTTCATATGTTTCAATTATTTAAACAAGCAAAATGCACAAGGGCTAACTTTTCTGCCTATAAAGTGCTTATTGAACACCTGACATATTAGGATTTAAGCAACAGAGTCCTTTAACAATCAATTATATACTCTATGGAGCAATCTAAGTATCTTTAAGGATGTATCCTCACAGTTTATTCATCATTTTTATGATTATCAAGTGTCTGTCAAACATATGACATATCAAATTATCCCATATAAGTATCTTATGCATAATGAAAATGGATAAAATTCCTAAGGTAAATCAATTTTATAATTTTTCTAAGCTATCTTGAAGAACAACTTATCTTTTAGAAAGATTTTATGGCATAGTACCAAAAATATCATCTCAAAATAGTTTGAGATTTGAGAATCTATAAATTTCATGAAAATGGGCAATGTTGTTGTCCTGAAATACAAACATGTGGGAACAAAGTTTGTGCAAAAGTTAGAAAATACCAAAGTTTGTGCAACCAGTCCATTTGTACACCACATTTTATTTCCATTAATTCGATAACCACCAGTTACACGATCAACCTTACATTTCATGTTGACAACATCAGAACCAGCTGAAAATGAATCTATGTCAGCTTCCTGAACAATAAATTTGCATTTTGTAAAGCATAACTAGGAAACATTTAGTGTAATTGAAAATTATTGACTTCCAACACATCAAAGAAATTCCAAATATATGTGCATATAGAAAAATAAAAATAAAAATTATACTCAACTTACAATTTGGCTCACTCATTGCCAATGTGCCAACATGCTCACCACTGATTAGCTTCAAAACAAACAAGTATGTAGAATTATTGATAAGCTTGTGAAACAAGAAGGAATGAATAATAGCATTACACAGATACAATGTATTAAAATTTTTAATACATATCATAGACTGCTTTTTAAATAGAGTAACATAGCACTATAAAAAATAGAAAAAAGAACAATCACAAGAATGAACTCAATAGACATATCTGGTCGACCATACAAATATTATGTAAAAACATGGAAGAAAATAGAAGACATAACATGTGGTGAAGTTAACTTGTCATTTTAAACGCTTTTGACTTGACCAAAAGAGAAATAAAAAGTAGAATCCAAGATCTATATATGTAACCTTTCCAATCTACCCCTCTATATCATTCAAATTCAAAGTCAAAAGAGAATATCGATGCTACATACGCCCACTTTATGTAATAGTTGCATACCCTTGTCAACAAATTAACACATGCATGTATTAATAATTTAATTGTCCTATGCATGAGGATACAAAACAGAAAGAAAACAAGCTCATATGTAAAGCAATGGCTAGAACATACACAATAGAAACTTTACAAGGAAGCTTCAATCTCTTCTCTCTTAAAACTTAAAAGCATAGCCAAAGGCCCATGCATCAATCTGTTCTAGGAAATATGCAATCAAAATGGATGCACTTCAATTACCTTGTGTGAATGATGTATTGTATGAATTTCTACAGCATGATATGTGGCATCTTTGACACCACCAAGCCCCATAAAATGAAGTACATAACAGATCAAGGATGCATTTCAAAAATTATTCCATGAAAACATACTCTTACAAGATCATAAATTATCAAAAACAGATACAAATGCATAGAGAAATATGCATAATCAACATCAAAGGCTGAGTACCATACTATTCAAATAAACTAACAACCTTAATTTTTCAAATAAGCAAACATGGAATTGTGTTCAAAACACTGAAGTATTTTTGAGGTTAACAATGTATACACTTGATATTACAAATGGAACTAGCTTCTACAGTTTCTCAAAGAAGGTAAATTGGCTTTCAAGCTAGTAATACAAAAACAAGCTTTGATCATTATGCCAAGATTTAATTCCTAGAAGAAACTCTATTCTTGCGAATTTAATTGCAAATTTCTGTTAGCGAAGGTTTCATTGACACAATGTAATTTGACCTTCTAAACTTAATACTCTACATAAAATTGAAGATCTTAAAGAAACAACCAATGATTACTCCATATGTTAATAGCAGCTTCATGTTTTCTATTCATCATGTTTCCTTGAATGGCGTTAGTATGTAAGTTAGCTTGATTTTTCCCAAGGAATTTCCATTCAAAATATTGTCAATGAGTGCTCTTCTATGGTTGTTTCCATTTGTGAATTTAATCCATAATGCATGGAATACATCAATGTCCTAAAGAAAACTACTTATTTGATATTTACTAAGACAATATGCTAGCAAACCTTTGGCAAGTACTTCTCCTTCTATGCAATGGTACCATGCCTTACCTACACATAATTTAAGCAAAAAATAATAAGACTGAAATGAAATGGTACAACAGTGAAAAGATGGAACAAGTCAGAGCATTCAAACCATCTATACATACTATTTGGTTTAAACATATATTTGAATGGGCTCCATATGAAATACCGACAAACCTAGAAGCACGACTAATTTCTTCCATCGCCATGCAATGATACGAGTACCCTAATCCAAGCCCTCCATATTCCTATATGCAAAAAACATCAATATATCAAAGATCATTGCAAACAACTTTTCCCCTTCCAAAATATATCTTGTAGTTGTCAGCATCTAATTAGCCAAGAAAATCTTATAGACTCTATTGTTAAACCAACATTTAGAAGAGTGCAAAATCACCTTTGTAAGATCTTCCAAAGGATTTCTATTTACACTCAACATCATCATAGAAAAACTCCAAGGGTTTTCATCAAGACATCAAACAGAAATATACATGAATGTCAAATCAAACATTTTATTTGAATACAAAGCAAAAAAAATGTCCAAATGCATCATTTTGTTGATAAAAGTAAGTTGCAGTCTCATCAAGGAACTCCGGCATAAGGACCCCATACCCACATCCTCTTATGACTATATATAGGTAATGTATCCATATCCTTAGTCATATATTCCCACCCTGATTTGAAATGGTGTGCCAATACCCATACCCATGCCCATATCTTCATGTGACTTGTAATTGGCCTAAACCATTCCCGATAGCATGCTAAAATAAATTAGAATAATCTGTACTCATCTTTTCTACAATATAGAGAGAAAAACTCCCTGATAAAAAAAATTAATTTAATGACCTTAAAATAAGTTAGTGTACAATGAGCAGTGAAATCCACCTCAAGATTGACAGAAAGAAAGAGATTATATTGATATCCATGATTGACCAAAGTAGGTCAGTCATACTCAAATGTACATCCAGGCACAATAGAAAAGTACTAGGGTAGAAAAGAACCCTAGAAGCTGATAAGGTGACTAAGGCTAACACTAAAACACAAAAAAATGAAAGCAAAAATATCAAGGCAATTGAACACTATGGAATACACGTACAAATACAAATAGTGAATTGGGGGTGACACAGAAGTGAAAGAAGCTGATAAGATCACTGATGAGAGCAAGGCATTAAACTTGCATGGTCACATTTTTAAATCAGATGAAAAGGAGAACCACTGGCACCATCATCATCGACGCTAACCATAGTTGCAAAAAAACTATGACCATAATATCATTAAGGTGTATCAACAACCTCTCAAAACTTTTATAAACATTAGTACCTCTTGGTATCTCATTACAAAAAGTAGTCAACAAAAAGAAACTATGTCCACTAGTAACTGTTGGTTTACTAATGTCCACCATATTTTTATCTATTTTCATTATGCATAAGATACTTATATGGGATAATTTGATATTTCATATGTTTGAAAGACACTTGATAATCATAAAAATGATGAATAAACTATGAAGATACATCCTTAAAGATCTATACAAAATTAGCTTCATGAATTGGGATCTGACCTAACCATTAGTTGCTAATTTGCTATGCATATAATGATCTAAAGTCAGAAAATAATAGGAACAAAGTTGTTGGCAATGTAGAGGGAAAGGTTAAATGGATTATGAATAAATCTATCTATGCATGGGTTTTATGACTACTAGAAACAACAAAGTATGGTTAGATGTTAAAAGTGTTTCTTAGTCCCTCCTTTAGTGCAAAACCAGCCATCTATAAAATTGAGGACATTGAAAGAATGTCTTCTTTCTTTGTGCAGGTATATTACTTGCAAGTGCTTCAATATAACCGAGCATGAATTACTGGAGTTCTTGCCTAGGTTAAAATTGAGTGCCTAAGTTTCCAAACTTCATACTTACTTCTGCTCCAAAACATGAAGATCACTTGATGGCAAACACATTTTCCAAACATTGAAAATCCTCCCACTAACAACAAAATGCATAAAATCCCGTTCTATATGTTTGAGTGAACATATGGGGGAGAAATATGATACAAGAGATATGGATCATGGTTTAACATTGGAAACACTAACTTCAAAAAAATTCTCACATTGATGGTTTTTTCTTTCTGTAACAATTGCATTTTGTTTTCTTTGATGAGACTTGTATATGCAAGTATCATATGAATTAAAAGTAATGTCTTATACCTTTAGATGTATAAATAATTGAGTATATGTATATTTTACTAATTGCCAAATCCAATTGTATTTGTATTAGGGTATCTTGAAAATTTTCCATATCCAACCAACACCATATCTTTCTATAAATGTTCAAACAAAAATAGTGGGCTACTGACTCCCCATGCAAAGGATGCCTCCATGAAAAACTTCTCCTTCATGCATACCAATTTACATCAAGTTAACTATCAATGCATGTAGTTGGATTGAAGGGCATAATATGGCACATGCTTTTTTGTAGGAGATATATCACATCCACAAACATAGGAGAGCTATGCAAAATTGGAGAAATTGGCTTGGAAAATGAAGGCAGCAAGGTATTTCTAGATTCAAGACTTTTACTTAATGCTATGGAATAGAAGAAAAAAGAATCGTTTATCTGCCACCATAGTGAAAAGCTAGCAATTGCATTTGGTTTGTTAAACATGGCCCCCTCGATACAACTATTATAGTTGTTAAGAACCTTTGAGTATGTTTTGATTTTCACACTGCATCTAAATTCATCTCCAAGATTGTTGTAAGAGAAATTGTTTGAGAGATGTGAACCATTTCCATCATTTTAAATAGGGACAATGTTCTTGTGGAGAATATTGGTGATGCTAAATGAAACAATATGAAAAATAGGCTTGCAATATAATAATGTGCACTACATCAGATATCCAGTAATAACAAAGGGACATCCATCAAAGAATAACAATAGGGATTTCTAAAATATTTCTTAGTTCTTTTTCCAACTAGATTCATCATGGACCATGATCTTCATGGTCATCATGTTGACCTCCATACGTGAAGAGTGAAAAGGGGGCTAGTGCAAATATTCTACAAGCTATTGCTAGATCTGGAGTTTTAGTTGGATATGATTAGTTGTACAGTTAATTCCTTTCAAAAGATATTGCTAATAGTTAATTTCTTTCAAAAGATACTAGTAATATCATATGCTATTTCCCACTCAAGCACCCAAATTTTCCTTCAAGGATTACATTAAGAAGCTTTTCAACTTCAAGGAAAAAATTATGAGAGGGTTGTTTTTAAAATGAAAGACTATCAAGCTTTTGATGGTCCTTTATGTGGTTAGACATTATTACATACTTCTCAACTAGGGAAAAGTGCCAGTGGATGATATGTATTGATGTAGATAAGTTTCTATTCTCTCGTCCTTGGTTAAATAAGCTAGGTGTAACTAAGGAGGACACAGTCCTAAGCAAGTGGGGACAATGCTAAAGACTTGGCAGAAATATGAGCATAGATAAGAGCTAAATAAACCTTGAATAGTGACAAATAAATGTTTTCAGTAGGTCTGAGAAGGGATTAAAGGTATTTGAGAGGCTTGAGAAACCTCATAATAGGATGACAAAGTATAAGAGAAGATTGAGTCTAGTGGTCTGCTCCAACAAAAAGGAAGTATGATGGTTGAATGGGATAACAATTATGAAACAATCTCTTTTACATAAATCTAGGATAATTAAGTAAATGCAAACACTTGCAAGAGAAATTGTTCTAAGAGATGTGAACCATTTCCATCATTTTAAATAGGGTCACTATTCTTGTGGAGAATATTGGTAGTGCTAAATGAAACAATTTGAAAAATAGGCTTGCACTATAATAATGTGCACTACATCAGATATCTAGTAATAACAAAGGGACATCCATTAAAGCATAACAACATGGACTTTTTGTCATATTTTATAGTTACAAGTGCCCTGCTAGACATACACGAAAATGTGGAAGCATAGACAAGGCAATCGAACTTTTTTTGAAAATGCCTCAAAGAAATGTGATGTCATGGAATGTTGTGATTAAATTACACCATAAACTATTGCTTCAATCTATTCACAGTAAACAAAATTTGAAAATATTAAGGTTTTAGGGCTTACTTAGATTCTTGAATTCAAAAAAAGAAAACCTTGAAATGGCACCAACAACATCAAATACAATATAGTCCATAGTCGTGGCTAGAGATAGGTGACCTATACTCTAAAACCCTCAGTGAAACCTTATTTTCAAGATGCAGCTGGCCAAATTGGAGAAGTGAAAGGTCAATACTAGCAAGGAAGAGTTTGGACCTGAGCGGGAACCAATAGTGGCTGGAAAAGAAGCAAAAAATGGTGAAAATAACCAAAAACAAAATTGCAAAAAATGATGAAAGACAGAATGACCTTGGAAAATAATATTTTTTTTTATATAATGCAAAAAATTAATATAAAATATAATTAATATATAATATATATTTAATATAATAGTAAAATAGATTATGTTATTATGATATATTGTATTCTATAATAAAAATTACTAAATATAAATACAAAATTATTATAATTAATAATTCATATATAAAAAATCTGATAGTTTAATTGATCTTCGTCTTGCATTGAGACAGACTCAATTTTAGACCATTGATAGACGAAATGAGCTTGGCAAAGTATAATTATTTTTTATATAATGCAAAAAAATATAAATAAATAAATAAATCGTCACTAATACCATCAAAGTCATCATGTATTAACTCCTCACTAAGCAATAATATCATGATGTAATGTTAGGCAGTAAATCATCATGATATCTAGAGAACAGACATGAATAATAATACATATCACTATGTAATGCAATGTATTATAATGCAAAATTATGAGATACTGATAAAGAACTATAGTCATTAGGCACATCATTAAATACAAAAATATAATTGAAATATTTGTTATCCCTAGACTCCTTCCAAGATGTATCATCAAATTAATACAAATATCATAAGGATGTGGAAATAGGACTATCATCATATATAGAAAGAATAACAACACTAGGCTCAACATGATGAATAGGTAAAAGAAGTGACACCACATCACATAAAGCATCCTCCCTATATATATTGTTAATTAATGGTAGAGCTATATCATCACCATCCATCACACAAGGAGAATAGTCATCATGAATCATGTATACAAATGAAGTAAAATTATGTCAAGTGGATAGAAAAGCACCAAGGTCCATGGAGTAGAATTTAGGCATGAGAACAACTCATGGAATATGAATCTTCATCAATATGAAAAAATGATGCAATATCATCAATGATCAAAGGATATAAATCAATGAACAATGAAAACATCTTATAATCCTTGAGGCATGTATGAATGTAGTCCCAAGACAATGGCTCAAAATGACCCATATTAATTGATCTTTAGAGAGATTAGGAAAAAGAAAGAGAGATAGAGGGGGAGACAATTCTATATAGAGAGAGGAATGTATACTAACACTTGCACCTAAAGGAGGTTCAAGGATTGCGCCGATAGAAAACTATATGTATGTTAATATGTTAGAGAGTATGTGTTTGTGCATGGATGTGCTACAAATTCTAGTTGCATGTGGCTAGCTTAAACAATTAATAATAAGTGCTAAATAATGGAATGAAATAAATTTAGACAAATCTAGATTAAGGCTCCCTAACATACTTCGTGCTCTTGGGCTTAGACGTGGTGAAGTTAGGGCTCCCTAACATGCTTCCTCTCTAACCCCAACATGGTGGACTACGGGAATAACACTATTGATTCTTGATTCCTTAAATGATCTATTCAAATGGATTGAAATAATTGATAATATATATGTATTATATGTACCATAACTCTTATTCAATCACTGGTAGAATTATATGTTATCAAACTATCTTCAAATCATAGTTAAAAACATTAATGATTCATTAACATAATGAGTAATAAAAGTTAAAGAATGTAAATGTTAAACTTTTTTATAAAATATGTGAAGGCCTTAAGACTGCACCGAGAGGCAATGCCTTCCACGTAATAGGTATTTTTGGTGCACCAAACAACCTAGGTGACCAAATGGCCTACTTAGGTAGGGGTCCCATGAGGGGGGCTTAAGCTCTATGGATCATGATCAAATTCGAAAGAAAAAAGAATAAAGGATTAATAGTCATTTTTATTTGTCTGATATTAGTCATTTATTTAGTCATTTTTATTTGTCTAATATTAGTCATTTAGTTGTGATTTTACTCGATGACCAAATTAGTCATTTATTTTCCAAATACTACTAGTGTTAGTCATGTGACTAAAATTTTTAGTCACGTACTCATTTATTTGCCAAATTCTACTAGTGTATCAAGCCAATCATAGGGCAAGCAAAACCATTATGCATTTTGATCCATGCTTTCAGTTTTTCATATGTATCTTGATAGAGCTCATCCACAAATAAGAATTCTTTAGTGATCACCTTCTCTACACAGATGAGATCATTTAATATCCCATTAGTAGGCTTGTCATTAATTCTTCCAGCTACGTAAAGAGAACCTCCAGGTGCATGTCTAAGTATGTCTTGTTGTGAGAAAGATATATCAAGCAACATCTTCGTTTGGCCCTTAGGATATTTAGCATCAATAAAGTTGACTGTGGTATGTATATTATCATTTTCTTTATTTTTGAAGTTCCTGTTAAGGATGTAAGTGAGGCTACAAAAAAATTGTATTCCTTGTTCATTCTTAAGTAGCTTTCTTATGTTATCTAGCATAGGAATTGCATCAGGACTCACAAGATTTTCCAATTGTTCAATTTCTTCATCTATCCTTCTTATGTTTTCTTGTAGGATATTGGAAACATCATGCAGATTGTTTGTAGGTAGGGAAACCATTGGAAATGAGGTTTGAAGGCTATGATCCATAGAGGGTTGATTATCAACACTATTAGTAAAAGAATTGGAGAACCCAAGATCCAGGACAAATGGTGTATGGAAAGATGACATGAGTCCCAAACTATGTCTCACAACAGTATTGCTAATAGGACACCAAGTTGTAAAGTTCGTACAAGTTTCACAAACTTGATACACACCCAAAATGAAAAGAAGGTGAAATGCAATGCAATAACCTAGAATGCAAATATGTAAATGCAATTTTCAAATTCTAAAAAAGGTAATTTCTTGATTACACAATGCAAAAACCTAAAAATGATGTCTTGTAAATGCAATTTTGAAATCACACAATGCACTAAATTTATCAAATGAAGCTAAATATGATCAATTTCACTTAACATAAATCTGTAAATTGAAATAGAAAACTAAAGATAAAAAAATAGAATGTAGAAATAGATGTTTTAATGCCCAAAAAATCAGGAAATGACCCTGATCAAAGACTCATTCGCCCCTAGGTTAGGGTTTTAAAAAATGTTTTGGTAAATTTCTGAGATGATTCCAATGGTTTCCAAATTCTGATCAGAAATAGTAAGTTGTTTGAATTATCTATAAATTTAAAGTTGAATGCAAGTGAAAAATGTGAAAAAATGACAAGCTAGGAGACCTGATTTGATGTACAATTTTTTTTCAATTTTCAAAATGATGCAATGCTATGCAAATGATATGCAAAATGACTGATTTTTTTGTATTTTTTAGATTTAAAAAATGCAAAGATGCACTCGTGAAACCCTTAAATGAAATGCAAATTTAATGCAATATAAACAACCCTAAATGAGATTCAATTCAATGAAATACAATGAAAATGAATGCAAGATCTAAATCTAGGGTGAAAATGGACTCCAAAATAAAAAAAATTACAATGATCAAAGTTAGATTCACCAAAATGAAACAAAGAAAAATAGGTTAGGGGAGAAAGAGGTGTTCCCGCAAATTGATATGGAATGGACCTATTCTCCTTTATTTCATTAGGAAATGAGATCCACATAATGAAAGGATTGTCAACCTTAAGGTGAGTCAAGACAAGGTGTGAATCTATTGATTCCTTTTTTTGCAAGGACAAGGGTATTGATTAAACAACACTTTGGGGAGAGATTAAAAATAGAAAACTAACTCCAAAATACAACCTCTAACTTGAATTTGGAAGATTAAGCTCAATACTAATGGAAACATAAATTAAAATGCAGATCTGAGAAAGGGAAAATGATGTGTACCAGTCACCAAAAGTGATTTTCAAAGCTAATTGAGGACTCATTCGCCCTATGGCGAATGGGTCCTAGCTAGGGCTTTGTAAAAATGGTTTATGGGTTATATTCTACTATGTCTACACTCTCAGATCCACAATTCTCATAGTCAGATAGTCATAAATAAATCCTGTAGGTGAATTTCCATGAAATTGCAATAATGATGACAATAAATGCAACTTTGACAACTTTACAATTTTTCTCTTCAAGAGATTTCCCACCTAAAATATACAAACACAAATCAAGAGGGGAAATTGTTTTGTTGTTGGTGAATGGGGGTTTTCCTTAGTCAAACCCCATTCTGGTAATTAAACCTTGTAATGAAATAAAATAGCAAGAAAGGAATGATGGATGAACAAGCCTATGTCACAACTCACCAAACCCTTGTTTGAACCTTGGAATGTGGATCTGTAACTTGCATGAAATGGCTTCAATGGATGTGGATCTTGATCTTGAAACTTGAATTGAAACAATTCCTATGAATGCTTAAATGAATCTTGAGCACTACATCAACATACTAGCTCAAATAACATGCATCATGCAAGAAGACTTTGACGAGCCTATGTAAAAAGATGGGGGGGCAAAAAGTCACCAAATTTTTCAAATTTTTTAAAAAGGCTATAATGCAAGCACACTATAACACACTCACTTTATGGCTTGGTGCGACCAATCCTAAGGCTTTGTCACAATGAAGCTATAACGTGCTCATGTTATAACACGAGCACGTTATGAGATGTTATAAGAAATAAAAGAAAAGTGAATTCATTTTTTTATTGTCACATTTCCTCCATCCACGGTCTACAAACCCTTCCAAGGCACACTTGTGTTGTTGAGAGCCAAAATTTGATTGTTCTTCACCAAATCTTCACTAATTCTTCTCTAGAATGCCACCATGCCAACGGGGAGCTCAAAGGAGTAAGATTTTATTGTTTTATTGTGAATTTGTTGTTAAATAGGTAGATTTAATATGTTTTTTATGTTAATTTATTTAATTTTTAGGAGTTGAAAATCCACTTGATTCTCCTCCTCATGAACAACCACACCAATAAAATCATGATGAAAAACCATAGCAACAAACTCCTCCAACAATTCCTCAACATCCTCTCAGAACTCAACAAAATTTAATGGGGGAAATTGAAAACAAGAAAAAACAAATTGAAGAGTTAATTACAAGGTTAAACGATCCTGTAAGTTCAACCTCACAAAGAACCACACTTGCAAATTCACTTCAAGCTATGTTAACACATGTAGATGCAATTAGAAAGAAATTAAGTAAACAATAGCATAGAAAAGGCAGTGAGCTGTTTGAAAAAATGCCTCAAAGAAATGTGGTCTCATGGTGATGGAATGACATGATACTACATTTCTTTGAGGCATTTTTTTAAATAGCTCATTGTCTTAAGAATAGATAATCCTCTTTAATCAAATAAAATCATTTTAAGGTATTATATTTGATCCCCAAATCTAATCCCATCCCCCATCTTCATCCTTAGATCCTATTCTTCCAATCCCTAAGTTCATTTCTAATCCATCATCCTAATTTCCATCCTCATCCAAAATCAATACCAATCTTTCTTCTAATCAATCCCCCACCATGTCTAACCATATAATCTATCCTTCATCTAACCTAATCTATTCTAATCCAACTTCATCCATTCCAACTAACCCCAACCATATCGATGATGATGAGGATAGCCTTTTTGACCAACCCAAATATAATCCCAATGATGAAAATGAGAGAATTGTGGATCACCTTGAATCCATTTTCAATAGACAAAATACTCCAATTTTCCACCAATCCCCCATCCAAAGCTCCTCTCAAGTCCCATCCATATCATCCCTATCACCACTGCTAATTTTATCCTCACCTACTACTTCCATAATTATAAGGATGACATGCTTAGATGTCTCCTTGGAATCGGTGCTAAGCTTCCATCCTCCCTTCCTTCATCCAATCCCAATCCATCTCCTCTTGCTTGTCCTTCCCATTCCTTTGACAATAGAAACCAAGCCTTTAGCCAAAATTCCCCTCCAAATCCTTTTCAAGGTCCTCATCCTCATCCTCAATTTACCAAATCATGGAAGCTTCCACCTCTTATTCCACTTATTCATATCCCACATCCTTAAATTCCACATCACCCCACTATTACCAAGCAAAATCGTCCCATGTCTCTCATAATAACTTCCTCCAAGGACTATTTGCAAAGGTGGTTGTTTCCCATGCAAAAAAAAAGTGGTGCAATCTTCCCATATCATGCATCCACCTTCATCACCCCCACATCAAGATAAACCCCAATACCCTAAATATTAAATGAATCCCCTATCAATCCATCTATCCAAGTTGAAGAGTCTATAAAACCTTCCTCACTCATCACACCATCCATATAAAATGAACTATGTCCATTTCCTAATCCAAAGCATGCTAACATAGATTTCCCTTCATATAAAGATCAAAGAAACCCTTCTCCTCCATCATATGATCCCCTTCCATCTAATGATCCCATTTCCAATCAAGAACAACATATCCCTTCAATATCATCTAATGATATCTTTCCATCTCAAGAGAAATATATCCCTTCATCCACCTCTCGCAATCCCCTCTCCCCCATTTTATCTAATGTCATCCTTTCGTGTCTAGATCAAAGTACCTCTTCAACTCCATTATATGACCACTCTCGAAATGTGGTCTCAAAGTACACCTTCCACCCCATCTAATGATCCTCTTCCCCTCATGATAAAAACACCCTTCCATCTTCATATCATGATTACCCTCCATCTCATAACCATGATCACACTATACCATCCACCCCATCCCAACATAATAGTATAGAGAAGGAAATGAACTGTTTGAAAAAAATGCCTCAAAGAAATGTGGTCTCATGGTGATAGAATGCCATGAAAAACAAAATTTTCATAGCATTCCATCACCAAGAGACCGCATTTCTTTGAGGAATTTTTTTGAATAGTTCACTACCTTCTCTATACTACCACAGTTTTCTAACATGTCTACCAAAGCATTTTATCAAATAGTTCACTTCCTTGCTATTATGGATAAAAGCCTAAAACAGGTGCTTTCGAGCAAGCTATGGATGGGGAAAATAGTAAGCATAATAGTAAGAAATATATAGTTCAATAAGTACTCAAAATTTTGTTGATTATCTCATACATTATAAGCCATGGCCTACATCACTATTATATGATTGAATAATTTGTTATTTTTATTTTCAGATGATGGAAGCAGAAACACTTCTTGATGTTGATAGGGAAATGTAGCATGGTGTATCTTTTGCAATAGATAGCTCGATGGCTCTCACAGGGGTATGAGGAAAATTAGTAAATTTCAAATTTCATTGTTATTGTTGTTTATTATTGAAAAATAAAATGATTAGTGATTTGTAATTTGATTTCTATTTGGATGGTTTCTATAAGACTTTGGCATGCCAAGACCTGAGCATGTGAATCTTCCACTTGAGGAGAGAGATCATTTGGTGGCGGTAAGTGATTATTTTGTTAAATATATCATTTTTTCTAATGGAATTTCTATATATTTATGTCTTTACTTATTATTGTACTTGATCTAAAACTAAATAGGAGGAGCAACCATAAAATTCAAAGTAAGCAAGTGTCATATGCATTGCCATCCACCTGACCAACAAAGGCCACCCATCTATTTATTTCACCTAGATGGAAATTAATTTTGATTGGGGTCCTTTGTTGTATGCCTATATGGAATTTTTGAACATATTTTGTATTGCATATACTTGACATTGTATTCCTAGATGACATTATTGTAAGCCTGTATGGCTATTATGTATATATTTTATACTTATATCAACATACATTGATGTATGCCTACATGGCTATTTGGTTAATACAAATATTTTTATTGATGGTGTTCATATTTGCATTATAAATCCATGCTTCAATAGATATTTGTAGACAATTTACTTCAAATATTTAAAATCCAAGTGTTTTCCATGCACTCTTCTTTTCTATAATTGTAAATATATAATAAAGTTTGAACATTATTCTCCTATAAGATTATTGAACATTAAATCAATCATATGAATATAGTAATGTTTCATGCTTCATGCTTCATGTGGTTCATGGAGGAAATTCATGTGTATGCTTGATGCTTCATGCTACCATTTTATTTTATGCTTCATGCTTTATGTATTACATAGGTAAAGAAAACATCATAAAAATATTGACAAAAGAAAATCAAAAGTAACAACTAAGTGTCACAAACAAAAACTCAAGGCATGCAAGTATTATTAAAGATCATAATGGCATTGGACTATTGGAGATTAAGAGACCATGAATCAAACTT
Organism: Sequoia sempervirens; assembly: GCA_007258455.2. Taxonomy (NCBI): domain Eukaryota; kingdom Viridiplantae; phylum Streptophyta; class Pinopsida; order Cupressales; family Cupressaceae; genus Sequoia; species Sequoia sempervirens. Next base: position 9,287,077 of record VDFB02072274.1, on the reverse strand, counting down.
CCCAACAACAAAATTCATGGATATTCATCCTCTTTCTAAACATGAATTCAAACCCAATAATTAGAATAATGCAACTTTAAAAGTTAAAATTGTATTCTTACAATAGTCAATAAACAACTTCAAGAGACATGCATGACAAAAATAGAACCAACTAAAAGTTCAAGAATTACCTATTCCCCAAGCATATCTGAAAGGTGAAAATAAATGAATTTAGGTTCTCACAAATAGTGATGATATGAATTTAGTTGTGGCTTTTCAAAGGCGAAAACTTGTGACCCTTTGAATAGGAAAGACTATGAAAATTTTATAACGAAGCACAGTGACCATGCCTTGCATAGATGTTCCCACTTAGACGTGTTGGTGCTAACTATTTGGCCCTACAAAGAAATAAAAAAAAAGAAACCTACCTTGCAACTTTACACTACATGCAACTGACTAGTTTTCCATCAACTAAAATCTGTTCACCATGGGAAAATGATTTGGAGATATCAAAAACTGAGAGAGGTTGTTGTAGAGGGGCCCTACATGATCCTATAGCCTCAGATGAAAGGTTTCAGAGTGAATTTTTTTTTGAGTAATCACTTGTCAAAGTTTTATGCCCTTTTGCAATTTGGTCTCTTAAGAGACTTCACCGGTAGAATGCAACTCAGACTGTTTCAACATGTTTGGGTGTGAAAGAGGAAATTTACTAGTATAAAACCACCCATATAGATGTGTTGCAATAGTCGGTTTGGTTGTATGATGAACAAAATAAAAGTTACACCACTTTCCAAATTTACACTACATGCAACTAACTTGTTTTCCATCAACTAAAATCTGTTCACCACGGGAAAATGAGTTGGATCTATAAAAAACTGAGAGAGGTTATTGTAGAGGGGCCCTACATGATCATGAAGCCTCAGAAAAAATGTTTCCAAGTGCCATGATTTTCAATTAATTTCTCATCAAAGTTTGCTACCCTTTTGCACTTTGGTGGCCTCTTAAGATACTTCATCGGTAAAACATGGCTCAGACTATTTTTACATGTTTGGGTGCAAAAGAGGACCTTTCCTAGCATAAAATCACCCATATGAATGTGTTGGAATAGCTAGTTTGGTTGCATGATGAACATAACGAAAGCTACACCACTTTCCAACTTTACACTACATGCAATTGACCAATTTTCCATCAACTAAAAATTTTTCACCACGAGGAAACAAATTGGAGCTATCAAAAACTAAGAGAGGTTATTGTAGAGGGGCCCTACATGATCCTGTAGCCTTAGAAAAAAATATTTCCAAGTACCACTATTTTCGAGTAATTGCTTGTCAAAGTTTTTTTCTCTTTTGCACTTTGGTCTCTTAAGAGACTTCGCTAGTAGAATGTGGATTGGACTTTTTTAGTGTGTTTGTGTGTGAAAGAGGATATTTACTAGCATAAATCCACTCATATATATGTTTTGGAATAGTTAGTTCGGTTGTATGACAAAAATAACAAAATTTACACCATTTTCCAACTTTACACTACATGCAACTGACCCATTTTCCATCAATTGAAATCTGTTCACCATGGGAAAATGACTTGGAGATATCAAAAATTGAGAGAGGTTATTGTAGAGGGGCCCTACATAATCCTATTTCCTTGGAAGGAATGTTTCCAAGTGCCACGGTTTCCTAGTAATCACTCACCAAATTTTTTTTCCCTTTTGCACTTTGGTCTCTTAAGAGGCTTCATTGGTAGAATGTGGCTTAGATTGTTTCGACATGTTTGGGTGAAAAAGAGGACCTTTCCTAGAATAAACCAACACATATGGACATGATCATACATTTGGTTCAGTCGTATGATGAATAAAATGAAAGTTACACCACTTTCCAACTTGTCGCTACATGCAACTGACCCATTTTCCATCAACCAAAATCTGTTCACCATGGGAAAATGACTTGGAGCTATCAAAAACTGAAATATATTATTGTAGAGGGGCCCTATGTGATCTTGTATCCTTAGACAAATTTTTTCCAAGTGCCACAGTTTCCAAGTAATCACTTGTCAGTTTTTTCTACCCTTTTGCAATTTGGTCTCTTAAGAAACTTCACTGGTAGAATGTGGCTCAAACTGTTTTGGCATGTTTGGGTGTGAAAGAGGACCTTTCCTAGCATAAATCCACCCATACAAATGTTCTGGAATAGTCGATTTGGTCATATGACAATCAGAATGAAAGTTACACCACTTTCCAACTTTACACTACATGCAACTGACCTGTTTTCCTATAAGAGAGAGGGACCCACCTCGTCAAGGCTCTAGGTCATGGAGAGTAGAAAGTAGAAGGCTGCCCTAACTTACCTCACTCTAAAGGAAGGGGATCAAGAATGAAGAGAACTATGTAGTACTTCTGTCACTCTTCATACCTAAGTTTCAGGTTTAAGCTAGGCAAGCTAGTTTTTGGAGTCTGTACTGCACCTTAGACAACTTCTTGTCTAAGGACGACAATGCAATTCTTGCATGACAATGTGACACATTGGCGGCTCTCTGGCATGCTGGTGTTTGTGTGACTAAAAAATAGGAAGTATAATAAAGACTACCTAAAAACATACTAACAACCTAGCTAGTTGCTTTTAGGTGGAAAAAATAGAATGAGGAAATACATAAAGTAAAAACGAATACAATAGAGAAAATAAAGGAGACCTAAGGTGACGAAGATAATCTCAGACAAGCACCAATTCACTAGCTAGCTCCACACGTACAATCATCACCTCCACCCAAAAGCTCACTAGCCAATGGAAGGAGAAAGCAAGCTACAAACTTGAAAAAGTCACCACCGCTGCAACTGTGGTGAAGGGAGGTCTCACAAGACTCCAAGCTCACAACGTCTATAATGGACTCACACTTGCAATGTGGAGTTGGAGTGCTCCTGCTGCAATGCTCAAGAGTAGAGTGTTAGAATGCTGCTTAAGAGTGAAAGAGTGAAGAGAAATTGCTTAAAGAGTTCAAGAGAATTGCTAGAGCCTCAAAAGAAGTGAGAATGGGTGATTTTGAAGGAAGAATCTGCCATTTTTGGGACAGTTGGTCGAAGAGGGACATTACAATTTGACCCCAATCGACTGTGTAATGCCTTTTCCAACTTAAGAAGCAGGGATCCATTAGGGACGGTAGTGCGACATGAGTGCGTCCCTAAAAAATATTCTCTCACCAATGCACAAGATAGATACCAAGTGGGTGGAAGGAAGGTGAATGATGTGGAATTTTTTCTTTGGATTTGATTTGCTAAGGTGAGGGTATATGAGGGGAATTTTCTAAAGGGTTGGAAATTCATGCCTATATATTTTTCTCCCACTTTAGTGAGCATGAATACTGATGAGCGCTTGGTAAAGCAGATCGAAGAGTTAGTAGGGTTAGAGTTGTATAGATGAACCATCAAGGAAGAAGACTGTGATCTAGCAAACTTGAAAGTGTAGGACAGACAAAGGACTCCATAGGTACTCTCCCTGAGGAGTTTGAACAAAATAACTCCATAGTCCCACATAACTATGAAGCTCTACAAAGTACAAAAAGGCCCTCAGACCAACAATGGACAAATGTCGTAGGATGAAAGCGTCTCTCATGAAGGAAGCCCAAAGAAGTAAGCACCTTATGGGCCCGTAAACCTGCAAGGAGGTGTCCCCCAAGTTCTCTCTCATGAGGGAAACCTAGTGAAGTAAGCACCTTATAGGCCTTAAAACCTACAAGGAGTTGTCCACCAAGTTCTCTCTCATAAGGGAAACCAAAAGAAGGAGACTCTGTAGAGTCGGATTGGAAAGCAACTTTACAGGCACACCTACAAAGCCACATGCTAATCCCTAGATAAAACATGTTAGAAAACAAAGTAGCCACATGGGAAAATAAGTGGGTAGTCACACAGACCATCAAAAAGTTGAAAGGATCTCAAAGGGGTCCCTCGGGAACCCTTCAAAAGAAGAGGGGTCCACTCAAGGGACGCACTGTTTGAAAGTGTAAAAGAGACGTTTTTCCTCAAATCAATTCATCATCAAGGAATCCTTTTGAAAGATGTTCACTTCATCAAGGAATTGAAAAAGGAAGAAAACGCCCCTCGCAAGGGGAAGGTCAAGGTTTTTCCCATAGGAAAAAAGTTGTTGCCACCCCGAGGAAAGTTCTCAAGTTTCTTTCTTTATGAACCCATGCTGAAGGAAACACGTTTTGCTAGAGGTCCAAGTAGAGAATGTGACTTTTGAGAAAAGGTTGCAAGGAATTTCAAGAAAACATTAATTGGCAACGAATGCATTTTTTAAAAATCATGACATTGTGAAAGTAATGTTGTCACACAGACGAGGGACAACTCAAGCAAAGAAGAAAGAAATATAAGAAAAGAGCGAGAGAGGGGAAACAACATAACAAATCAAGAGAAACAGAGGTGATCAGATATTTTGGAGTTAGAGATACTCATAAATATATATAAGTATAATAATAGTATATAAATGAAATGTCACCAACCCCCTACTATATCAGACCATGTGAAGAATGCACGAGAAGAAAAATAAAAAATAAAAAATTGGGTCAACATGGAAGGGAAGCTTAAATGTCCCCAATGCTCTGCATCGTTCCCAATTTTTTGAAAGTCAAAACACATAACAAAGGAAGAATGATGATACAAATAGAAGAAGGTTTATGACACAAAATCACTCCTATATCCAAGCACCAACAAGGGTGACAAGGTTCATCTAGGAACACAGCATGAGCATGGGGGAACACATCACAACACAAACACATCTAATCTAAAGATAAAGAAGAGGCCTTCCCTAACACTCATCGAACAAGAGGTCATCTGTTTCCCAATCTAGATCATTATAAGGGGAAGGAAAATGAGCTTGTAGTGGTGAAATATTAAGGGGAGCTACTTCCGACCCTCCCACAACAAGGGCTAAGGAAGAAGCCCCTGCAAGGTCTTCCTCGCTCGGCTCTTGTGGAGCTATGATCAACAATTTTACAAAGATTGTCGACATGGACGAGACTTCATCTAGAGAGTTGAACATGCACTTTCTAGAAGTGCCATGTTGTACCTCAATGGACAGAGAGGACTACGCCCGAGATTCACCGCTTAGTTGATTCAGTGACTCGAGAGTGGTGACAATCTTAGGGGAAGCCAAGACTTGTTCCATAACTAGAATGGAACAAAATAGCATAAGGAAAGAGACGTAGAGGAGGAGAAAACCGTAGCGGACACCACCAAAGTATTCAACATGAACACAGGTTTAGGGAATGGCTGAATGTCTAGAAGGGACATCAACAAGGGTGGCTCAACTGAAGGAGTGATGAACACCTACATATTTTTGGGGCTAGGTGCACTCACAATAGGAGCTAGAAGCAAGACTAAGCTTAGTTAAATAGAAGAAGAGGGGATGAGAGAGGAGGAAACAACAAGAGGTCCTGAAATAGGGGCAGTTAGCTCCTATTTCTATTGCTACAAAGCGACTTGTGTAGCCACCAATGCGTTTTGTCAGTGCTTGCACTCACACACAAGGTGGTTTCTGTGACTCTTTGACCTAGAGGTTGGGAGTTGTGAAGGGATGGAAGGATCCTACTCAGCCATAGGAGTGTCCATCACAGTCATTTCCAATGGACGTACAGACTCTTGAACGGGAGCAGGAAGAGATTGAGAAACAATGGGGGAAGTTGGCTCTAGCGCCTCGGTAGTGAGCCTCTTCCCGTTTACTACTTTTGGAGTAGGAGTAGTAGGAGGCCATGGAGGTCGAGACATAGAGGATTCCCCCTAGGGAAATTTTCTTCTACCATATAGGTAGGGATAAGGCCTAGGAGGTGTAGTGGGAAGATTGGATATCCGAATCTTGGGTCTACGCCAAGCCAATATCATCAGATTCCTCAGGTAAAAATTGGGAGTATTCATCTGAAACTCTTCTTTGGAAAGAGAAACGAGAGAGGTACCCCAAGGATAGGTAGGATTATCCCTCCCCTTTTGAGAAGAGGAGGTAGCTTGCTGCTGCACTATAGGAAGATTCAAATTTGGGTGTCTTGTGCCCCTGGTCTTATACTTCACATAGTTTTTATAAAGTAGGTTCGTTCTTGGTGGAAGCAGACTAACTAGGGCAGGCCAAAAATGATCCAATGAGTAGACCCCATAGGATACCAATGACTAGTATCTAGTGTCATGCACCACGTGCATAAAACCTTCGTGGGAGAATTTCAAGCACTTATGAATGACGAAAGTGATTCTATTCATGGAAGCTAGCCAAGGTATACCTAACTTCACTATGAGAAAATTTGATTCTAAAATAACATCAAAGGTTGTGTTCACAATCCTAGGTACAACTAGGAAGGAAAGAGTTATTGAACCGTATGGCTTGAGAGAGGGGCCATCATGAGTACAAATGGTAGATTTTTTTTATTTATACTCTCCCCTTTGCAAAGAATTCAGCCACAACGTCTCCCTGGTAATGACATTCACTCGACTCGTCGGGTCAACTAACACCACTGTCACAATGTTCCCATTGGGACAAGTGAGAATGTAGAGGGGAGAGGGCTTGCTGTTCAAGGGAAAATCCTGCAATGTGAATGTCACATCTAGAAAACCAGTCACAAGCTATGGAGATGCAGTAAACGCCTCCAGCTGAAATGTGGGGGAATCGAAGGGACCAATAATTAAGTTAGTAGAATGGGCCTGAAATGGGTCTGTGTATATCCAAAACTCACTATTTTCTTTCGCCACCAATTTTTTTGTATTTTTTCTACTCCCATCAAGATGAATAGTACCATCCTCAATGTGGTCCTATACCTCATGACGCAGACACATACAGTGTTTGATATCATGTTTGTTGACTCGATGGTATTGAAAGAAAGTGTTTGCATGTACCAATTGGGGTAAGGTTCCTTGAGGGGTTAAGGAGTCTCCAAGGTTATGATCTTACCCTTTAGCAACTTCTACTAGATGGAAGAATAAGATTCTACTAACTTTGTGAAATTTCTATTGCATCTGAGGCCATTATCATTCATTGTGGCTACTGCATTCGCAACAACCTTACCTTTTCCTGAGAATGATACAATAGATTTTCCTTCTAAATGGGAGCGTGTGGATGATCCCACGAACTGAACTACCGTATGCTGATATTCTTGTAATTCCACACACAAATGCGTGAAAGAAGGGTACTTCATAAGGGAAAACTTTTCCTGCCAAGGTCTCTGCAAGTTCCCTATGAACACCTTCTACACATAAGAATCAAACAATGGGTATGGGATTTGAGAAAAGAGTGTTTGATATTGCACTATGAAATCAATTATCTTCGTATTATCCCCTTGCTTGCATCAGAAAAGATCCAAAAAGTTCATCTTCGGTCTGATGTTGGCTTGGAATTGTTAGAGAAACTAATTCACAAGTTGATGAAATGAAAAGATAGAGTTGTCAGGTAAGGAATAATACCACTTGAGTGTTGTATCCTTAAGAGATTGAGGAAATAATTTTTCCATCAATGCATCATGATGGAAGAAGTCTATACACATGGCATTAAATTTAGACACATGTGTTTGCAGGTCCCCTTTGTCACCATACTTTTCAAATTTTGGAATCTTCATTCCTTGTGGGAAGGGAGTGCTTAAGATTGTCACTGATAAGGGGATATTTTGGAAGAAGGGTTGAAAGATAGGCTGGGTAGAGGCCTGGGAGAGACTTGCCAACTAGTTTTGCATACGACCCATATTTTGAAGCAAGACATTCAAAACATGGTCGTTAGATGACAAGGGACCAGTGGAGCCTCCAAAAGCATCGCTACTAGAACCACCTCCGGAGGCACCTACGAAGCCACTGTTGTGACCTATGCCAATACCACCACCAGCAGTAGGGACTCCACCAGAGCCACCTCCACTACTGCCTTCATGACCTCTACCAAGGCCACCTCCACTACAAAAGCCACCACCGCTCATTCCACCCAAGCCTTTGCCACCAAGGGTAGTAGGAGGAATGAAACTAAACTCAAGGGGTGTTTTATTCACCTTGATAGCAGGGGGGACCTAAGGAGTAGAGGAGACACTAATTGAGTGCCTTGATTCGGTCATGTAGACGGATGTAGTAGGTATTGATACACCTATTTTCTTCTCATAGGCATCGAGTAGTTCTCCTCAGGCGGTACCTAATCTAGGCCTATACGAGTAGACATAACCTTCAGTCAGATCAGCGAGGCTATGTAGAAACTCTATACCTGTTCAATCTTTTGCCACCAACTGTCTCACCTCTCTTGCAAGCCTAGCGGCTCTCGCCATCATTGACACTTTCTCTAAGTGGTTTTAAAGGTTTAGTAGTATATTATTTAATTCCATAAGGTTTTTTGTAGGAACATGCACAACATCATCCTCACCTATGGATGAAGGCATAGGGGATGCTAGAGGAGTAGGCATATGAGTTGTTTCTTCCATGAAACCCATCTCATCAGCATAATTCATGGGAAAACTAATGTTAAATTCATTAGCTAAACTAGTGAAAAAACCAGGGAGAAAACTAGAAGTGACCTTCATCTTCTCCATTGGTAGGTGTCACACACTTCACCTAACAATGTACCCAGAAGTCCTGAACTAGGTTGTGATGCTCATAAACCTTCACAACACTAAGGATTACAACAATCATAAGGTACATGGGAAAATTCTCAACACTGACGAATGGGTAGATGTTGCTTCACGTTGGGTTCAACAAAAATGTAAGAGAGGGGGACTAACTACATTAGGGCACTAGGTTAGGGAGATTTGAGAGTGGAGGGATGCCCTAACTTACCTCACTCTAAAGGAAGGGGATCAAGAATGAAGAGCACTATGTAGTACTTCTATCACTCTTTAAACTAGAGTTTTAGGTTTAGTCTAGGTGAGTTGGTTTTCAGAGTTTGTACTGCACCTCAAATAGCTCCCTGTCTAAGGACGACAGTGCAGTTTTGGGATGACAACATGGCACATTGATGTCTCTTTGGTGCGCTAACATCTGTATAGCTAGAAAATAGGAAGTACAATAAAGACAACCTAAATACGTACTAATAGCCTAGCTAGTTGGTTTTAGGTGGAAAAAACAAAATGAGGAAATACAAAAAGTAAAGATGAATATGATAGAGCAAAAAAAGGAGAGATAAGGTGATGAAGATAATCTCACACAAGCGCCAGTTCACCAGCTAGCTCCACATGTATAATCACCACCTCCACCCAAAAGCAAGCTACTAACTTGGAAAAGTCACCACCTCCATAACTGTGGTGAAGGGAGGTCTCTCAAGACTCCAATCTTGCAATGTCTGTAATGGCCTCACACTTGCAAAGTGGAGTTGATGGAGTGTTGCTGCTGTAATGCTCAAGAGTAGAGTGTTGGAATGCTGCTTGAGAGTAAAAGAGTGAAGAGAAATTTCTTAGAGAGTTCATGAGAATCGCTAGATCCTCAAATGAAGTGAGAATGGATGAATTTGAAGGAAGAATGAGGAATAATCTACCATTTTTGAGTCAGTTGGTCCAAGAGGGACATTACAATTCTACCCCAATTGGGTGTGTAATGCCTCTACCAACTTCAGATGTAGGAATCCATTAGGGAAAACAACGCACCACGTGGCTGTTTGCACGTCACACGTGCATCCCTGACAAATATTCTCTCACCGACACATAGGATAGATGTCAAGTGGATGGAAGGCAGGTGGATAATGTGGAATTTCACCTTCGGATTTGATTTTCTAAGGTGAGGGTATTTGAGAGGGGAATTTTCTTAAGGGGTGCAAATTCGTGCCTATACATTTTTCCCCCACTTTAGTGAGCACGAATACTAATGAGTGCTCAGTAGAGTAGATCGAAGGGTTAGTAGGGTTAGAGATGTATACTTGAACCATTGAGGAAGTAGACCGTGAGTTGGTGAACTCGAAAGCGCAGGGTAGGCAAAAGATTCCACAGGTACTCTCCCTAAGGAGTTTCAAACAAAATGACTCCATAGCCTCACAAAAATATGAAGCTGTACAAAGTACATCGAAGGCCCTCAGACCAATGATGGACAGATCCCACAAGATGAAAGCATCTCACAGGCCTGTAGACCTGCAAGAAGGAAACCCCCAAGTTTTGTCTCATGAAGGAAGCCTAGAGAAGTAAGCATCTTATAGGCTCACAGACTTGAAAGGAGGCATTCCCCAAGTTCTCTCTCATGAGGGAAACCTAGTGAATAAGCACCTTACAGAGCCACAAACCTACAAGGAGGCAACCCCCAAGTTCTCTCTCATGAGGGAACCCTTCAAAAGAAGAGGGGTCCACTCAAGGGATGTGTTGTTTGAAAGTGTAAAATAGATGTTTTTTCTCAAATCAATTCATCATCAAGGAATCCTTTTGAAATATTTTCACTTCATTAAGGAATTCGAAAGGAATAAAATTTCCCCTCATGAGGGGAAGATTGAGATTTTCCTACAGGAAAATGCTACCCTCACCTCAGAGGAAATTTCTCAAGTTTCTTTCTTTACGAACCTATGATGAAGGAAACACGTTCCACTAGAGATCCAAGTTGAGAATGTGATTTTTGAAAAAAGGTTGCAAGGACTTTCAAGAAATGATTCGTTGGCAACAAATGCATTTTTTGAAAATTGCAACATTGTGAAAGTAACGTTGTTGCACATACAAGGGACAACTCATGCAAAGAAGAAATAAAGATGAGAAATGAGCGAAATAGAGGAAACAACATAAAAAATCAAGAGACACAAGGGTAATATGATATTTCAGACTCATAAATATATATAAGTATAATAACAGTGTATAAATGAATTTTCATCAACCACCTACTATATCAAACCATGTGAAGAATGCACGAGAAGAAAAAATAAATAAATAAATTGGGTCAACATGGAAGGGAAGCCTAAATACCCCCAATGCTTTGCATCATCCCCAATTTTCTGAAAGTCAAAACACATAATAGGGGAAGAATGATGATACAAATAGAAGAAGCTTTACGACACAAAATCACTCATGTATCCAAGCACCAACAAGGGTGACAAGGGTAATCCAAGAACACCTAGCATAAGCATGGGGTAACACATCACCACACACATCTAATCTAAAGATAAAGAAGAGGCCTCCCCCTAACACTCATCGACCAAGAGGTCATCCATTTCCCAATATAGATCATTATAATGGGAAGGCGGGCAAGCCTGTAGTGGTGGAATATTAAGGGGAGGTGCTTCCAACCCTCCCACAACAAGGGCTAAGGAAGAATCCCTCGTAAGGTATTCTCTGCTTGGATCTTATGGAGCTATGGTTAGTTTTTTCATGAAGATCACTGACAAGGATGATACTTCATCTAGAGAGTTGAACATGCACTTTCTAAAAGTTCCATGTTGTATCTCAATGAACAAAGAGGAATACACTCAAGATTCACTGCTTGGCTGACCGAGTGACTCGGAAGAGGTGACAAACTCAGGGGAAGATGAGACATGTTCCCTCACTGGAACAAAACAAGCTATCATAGGACCACATTTCAGAGAATGTGGGTTCCTCTTATGCCTTCCATCACTAGAAGGTCCACCCTCTACCTTTTGCTTCATCAGAGGATGTGAAATCCTCATAGACAAGGTGAGAGGTGTAGAGGAGGAGGAGAAAACCATAGTGGACACCACCAAAGCATTTGGCATGTCCATAGGTTTATGGAATGGCGGGATGTCCGGAAGGGACATCAATAAGGGCAACTCAATTGAAGGAGTAATGAACAACCACATTTTTGTGGTCATGCGCACTCAAAGTAGGAGCCAAAAGCAAGACTAAGATTGGTTGAATGAAAGAGGAAGGGAGGAGAGAGGAGGAAACAACAAGAGGCCTTGAAACAGGGGTGGTCAACTCCTCTTTATTTTTCTACAAAGTGGCTTGGTCAGCCACTAGAGCCTTTCGTTGGCCCTTGTGCTCATGCAAAAGGTGGTTTCTACGACTCTTTGAGATAGAGGCTGGGAGTTGTGACGGGACAAAAGGATCCTACTCAACCATAGGAGTGTCCATCATAACCATTTATGGCAGAGGGGTAGAATCCTGAACAGAAGCAAGAGGAAGAGATTGAGAAACAACGGGGGAGTCAACTCTAGTGCCTCAGCAGCGAGCCTCTTCCTATTTACTACTTTTGAAGCAGGAGTGGTAGGAGGCCATGTAGGCTGAGACATAGATGATTCCCCATGGGTACACTTCCTTCTACCATATAGGTAGGGCCAAGGCCCAGGAGGTGTAGGGGGAAGATCGAATATTTGAATCTTGGGTCTATGCCAAGCCAGTATCATCAGATTCCTCAGGTAAAAACAAGGAGTATTCATGTCCAAAACTCTTCTTCATAAAGAAGAGTAGGAGAGGAACCATTAGGATGGGTAGGCTTCTCGCTCCCCTTTTGAGAAGAGGATGCAACTTATTGCTACACTAATAGAAGGGTCAATTTTGATTGTCCTTTGCCCCAGGTCTTATACTACACATAAATTTTGTAAAGTAGTTATGTTCTTAGGGGAAGCGGACTGACTAGGGTGGGCCAAAAATGATCCAATGAGTATACCACACGGGATACCAATGACTAGTATCCAGTGTCATGCACCATGTGCACATCACCTTTGTGGGAGAATTTCAAGCACTTATGAATGACGAAAGTGATTCTATTCATCTAAGCTAGCTAGGGTATGGCTAGCTTCACTCTGAATAAATCAGATTCTAGAATAAAATCAAAGGTTGTGTTCATAGTCCTAGGACTTACTAGGAAAGAAAGAGTTATTGATTTGTATGGCTTGAGAGAGATGCCATTGTGTGTATGAATGGTAGAATTTGTTTCTTCATACATCTCCCTTTGTAAATAATTCAACCACAACGTCTCCTCGGTATTGACATTCACTCAACTTGCAAGGTCGACTAAGACCTCCATCACAATGCTCCCATTGAGATGAGCGGGAATGTAGAGGGGAGAGGGATTGTTGTTCAAGGGAAAATTTTGTGATGTGAATGTCATGTCTGGAAAACTAGTCGCAGGCTGAAGAGATGGAGCAACCATAACCATGTTAACGTCACCTCAGACTAAGTGGTGGAATCAGAGGGATCAATAAGTAAGTTAGTAGAATGGGCCAGAAATGGGTCTACGTATATCTGCAACTCACTATTTTATTTTTCCACCGATTTGTTTGTATTTTTTTTACTCCCATCAAGATGAATATTACCATCCTCAATGCGGTCCTATATCTCGTGACACAAGCACACACAGTGTTTGGTATCATGTCCATTGACTCCATGGTATTGATAGAAAGTGTTTGCATCATACCAATCAGGGAAAGGTTCCTTGAGGGGTTGAGAAGTCTCCAAGGTTATGATCTTATCCTTCAACAACTTCTGCAAGATGGAAGAATAAGATTCTGCCAACTTTGTGAAATTTATGTTGCATCTAAAGCCGTTATCATTCATTGCGGCTACTACATTTGCAACAACCTTACCTTTTCCTGAGATTAATACAATATATTTTCCTTCTAAATGAGAGTGCAAGGAGGTTTCCTTGAACTAAACTATCATATGCTGATGTTCTCATAATGCCACACACAAATGCGCAAAAGAAGGGTACTTGACAAGGGAAAATTTTTCCTACCAAGGTCTATACAAGTTCCCTATGAACACCTTCTGCACATTAGAATTAGGCAGTGGGTACGAGATCTCTGAAAAGAGCGCTTGATACCACACTATGAAATCAGTTATCTTCTCCTTATCCCCTTGCTTGCATCAGACAATATCCAAAAAGGTCATCTTTGGTTTGATGTTGGCTTGGAATTGTCGGAGAAACTAATTCACAAGTTGATCAAATGAGAAGATAAAGTTATTAGGTAAGGAACAATACCACTCAAGTGTTGTATCCTTAAGAGATTGAGGAAATAATTTTTCCATCAATGCATCATGATGGAAGAAGTATGTACACATAGCATTAAAGGTAGAAACATGCATTTGCGGGTTCCCTTTGCTGCCATACTTTTTGAATTTTGGAATCTTCATTCCTTGTGGGAAGGGAGCGCTTAAGATTTTCACTGATAATGCGATATGTTGGAAGAAGGGTTGAAAGATAGGTTGGGAAAAGGCCTAGGAGAGAATTGCTAGCTAGTTTTGAATATGGACCATTTTCTGAAGCAAGGTGTTCAAAATATAGCCATTAGATGACAAGGGACTAGTGGAGTCTCCATAACCACTGCTACCAACACCACCTCTGAAGGAACCTACAGAGCCACCGCTATGACCTCTACTAGTACCACCACCACTGGTAGGGCCTCCACCAAATCCACATCCACTAGCTCCTTCATGACCTCCACCAAGGCCACCTTTTCCTATGTCACATCCACTACCAAAGCCACCACCACTCATTCCACCCAAGCCTTCACCACCAGGGGAAGTAGGAGGAGTGAAACTAATCGAGATACTTGATTCGGCCATGTAGACAGATGTAGTAGGCATTAATACACCTATTTTCTTCTCATAGGCATTGAGAATTTCTCCTTAGGTGGTACCCGATCTAGGCCTATACGAGGGGACATAAACTTCAGTTAGATCGGCGAGGTCGCATATAAATTCTATACTTGTTTGATATTTTCCTAGTAATTGTCTCACCTCTCTTGCAAGGCTAGCAGTTCTCACCATGCTCAGGGCTTTCACTAAGTGGTTTTCAATGTCTAGTAGTCTATTATTTAATACCATAAGGAATTCCGCAGGAACATGCACAACATCATCCTCATCTACAGATGAAGGTGTAGGGGATGTTGGAGGGGTAGGCACACGAGTGGTTTATTCCATGAAACCCATCTCATCACTATAATTTGTGGGAAAACAAGTGGTAAACTCATTAACTAAACTAGAAGGGACCTTCATCTTCTCCATTGGTAGGTGTTTCACACTTCACCTAACACTGTACTCATAAGTCATAGACTAGGTTGCGATGCTCATAAACCTTCAAAACACCTAGGTTTACAACAATCATAAGGTACATGGGAAAAGTCTCAACACTGACAAATGGATAGATGTTGCTTCATGTCAGGTTCAACAAAAATGTAAGAGTGGGGAACCAACTAAGTCAAGGCTCTAGGTCATGGAGATTCGAGAGTGGAGGGCTGCCCTAACTTACCTCACTCTAAAGGAAGGGGACCAAGAATGAAGAGCACTAGATGTAGTACTTTTGTCACTCTTCAGACCCGAGTTTTAGGTTTAGGCCAAGCGAGCTAGTTTTTGGAGTCTGTAATATACCTTAGACAACTCCCTATCTGAGGATGACAACGTAGTTTTGGGATGACAACACTGTGCACTGGCATATCTCTAGCACATTGACATCTATATGACTAGAAAATAGGAAGTACAATAAAGACTTCATAAAAATATACTAATAGCCTAGTTAATTGGTTTTAGGTGGAAAAAATAGAATGAGGAAATATAGAAAGTAAAAATGAATATGATAGAGCAAATAAAGGAGAGCTAAGGTGACGAAGATAATCTCACACAAGTGGTAGTTCACCAACTAGCTCCACATGTACAATCACCACCTCCACCCAAGAGCTCACTAGCCAATGGAAGGAGAAAGCAAGCTACGAACTTGGCAAGTCACCACTGCCACAATAGTGGTGAAGGGAGGTCTCACATGACTCCAAGCTTGCAATGTATGTAATGGTCTCACACTTGCAATGTGGAGTTGATGGAGTTTTGTTGCTGCAATGCTCAAGAGTAGACTGCTTGAATGTTGCTTGAGAGTGAAAGAGTGAAGAGAAATTGCTTAGAGAGTTCAAAAGAATTGCTAGAGCCTCTAATGAAGTAAGAATCGATCAATTTTAAGGAAGAATGAGGAAGAATCTTCCATTTTCAAGTCGGTTGGTCAAAGAGGGACATTACAATTCGACCCCAATTAGGTGTGTAACCCCTATGCCAACTTCAAATAAAGGAATCCATCAAGGATGGTAGCACACCGATGTGCATCAAAAAATATTCTCTCACTGATGCATAGGACAGATGCCAAGTGTATGGAAGGCAGGTGGATGATGTGGAATTTTTCCTTTGGATTTGATTTTATAAGGTGAGGGTATGCGAGAGGGGAATTTTCTTAAGGGGTGCAAATTCGCACCTATACATTTCCATCAATTGAAATTTATTCACCACAGGAAAATGACTTGGAGCTATCAAAAATTGAGAGAAGTTATTATAGATGGGCACTACATGATCTTGTAGCCTCAGATGGAATATTTCAAAGTGCCATGGTTTCTAAGTAATTGCTCGTCGAAGTTTGCTACCCTTTTGTACTTTGGTCTCTTGAGAGACTTTTCCAGTAGAATGTGGCTTAGATTGTTTCAGTGTGTTTGGGTACAAAAGAGGACCTTTCCTAGCATAAACCACCCATATAGACATGTTGGAATAGTCGGTTTGGTTATATTATGAATAGAACGAAAGAAACACCACTTTCCAACTTTACACTAGATGCAATTGACCCATTTTCCATCAACTAAAATCTGTTTACCATGAGAAAATGACTTGGAGATATCAAAAATTGAGAGAGGATATTATAGAGGGGCCCTACATGATTCCATAGCATCAAACATAATGTTTCCAAGTGCCACAGTTTTCAAGTAATCACTTTTTAAAGTTTTCTACCATTTTGCACTTTGTTCTCTTAGGAGACTTTGTCGATAGAATGTGGCTCAGACTATTTCGACATGTTTGGGTACAAAAGAGGACCTTTCATAGCATAATCCTACCCATACGAATGTGTTGGAACAGTCAGTTTGATTGTACGAGTAACAAAATGAAAGTTACACCACTTTCCAACTTTACACTCCATGCAATTGACTCATTTTCCATCAACTAAAATCTGTTCACCATAGGAAAATGACTTGGAGCTATCAAAAATTGAGAGAGTTTATTGTAGAGGCTCCCTAAGTGATCCCTAGCCTTACAAAAAATGTTTCCAAGTGCCACGGTTTTCAAGTAATTGCTCGTTGAAGTTTGCTACCCTTTTGCACTTTGGTCTTTTAAGAGACTTTTCTAGTAGAATGTGGCACAGACTATTTCAACGTGTTTGGGTGTGAAAGAGGACCTTTCCTAGCATAACCCCACCCATACAAATGTGTTGGAATAGGTGGTTTGGTCGTATGATGAATAAAGAAGAATCTACACATGCACCTTCCTAAAATTCTCGAGACTAGGAAGAATCCCTTCATTGAATACATTATGTATCTCATTCAATTTGATCTACTTCTTTTTCAAGTGTTTTTAGAGCAGACTAACCTCCTTTTTGTTGACAATAAAATCTTCTTCTTGTCTTTTAATTCCTTTTCTAAGTGGTTAATTTTAGTCTTTAGTTTTTTTGCTTCAATTTCAACACTTCCAACTATTTCCTTTGCATTTGTAACTATTGTTATCATCTTTGGAAGTGTCCTTTTTATTACAAAATGCAAATGTTTCTTTTAACAAGTTCTTTATAGAACTTATCTACCTTTATAGATAAGAATTTTCGGTGTCCACCGCACCGATTCTCATTTTTTCAACTACATTTCATATTTCTTATTCCTTATCATCTATTTCTAGTTGTATTCTCTCCATGAAAGTCTTAAGTTCAAGAATCTTTGACTTTATTTGTTCATTATTTACCCATAAAGATTGGAATGATTGCAGGATATACACAAAATGGAAAATGTATGGAAAATGTGGTAACATAGACAAGGCAATGAGTTGTTTGAAAAAATGCCTTAAATAAATATGGTCTCGTGGTGATGGAAATCACCATGAGACCACATTTCTTTGAGGCATTTTTTCAAACAACTCAATACCTTGGCTATGATTTTTTCTTACTATTATGCTTTGATAGATTTTTTCCATGCATCCATAGTTTGGTCGAAAGCACATGTTTTAGGCTTTTAGACATAACATCAAGGGGACCTTGGAATGGGGTATGACATCTATCAAAACATAAAAAGGGGTATTTTCTTGAGTCTTATGGTTGCAATTTCCTTAGTAGATACATGCAAAATGTGGATGCATAGACAAGGCACATGAACTATTTGACATAATTCCTCAATGAGTTGTTTGATAAAATGAATCAAAGAAATGGGGTCTCATGGGGATGTATATCACCATGAGACCCCATTTCTTTGAGGCATTTTTCCAAAAAGCTTACTACCTTGTCAATGTGGTAGCATTGGCAAGGTAGTGAGCTCAATACCTTGTCAATGTGGATGCATTGACAAGGTAGTGAGCATTATAAGAAAAAATTCCTCAAAGACATCACCATGAGACCCCATATCTTTGAGGAATTTTTTCTTATAATGCTCACTACCTTGCCAATGCATCAACATTGACAAGATATAGAGCTCACTACCTTGCCAATGCTACCACATTAACAAGATAGTAAGCTATTTGAAAAAATATATTACCATGACACCCCATTTCTTTGAGGCATTTTATCAAGAAACTCACTACATTGTGAATGCTACCACAATGATAAGGTAGTGAGCAGTTTGAAAAAATGCCTCAGAGAAATGAGGTGTCATGGTGATGTATTGAGGCATTTTTTCAAACAACTCACTACCTTGTCATTGCTACCTTTTAGGAAAACTAATAAAAGGACAATATGAGAATAATATAGTAAAATTTAGAGTTTAGATTTATAATGTAAAACAATGCATTTACACATTACTAAATTTAGGATGTTAATTAAAATGGTTAATCATTGAGTAAAAATATTCATTCTCACAAAGGTAGGCCAAAATCAATAGGATGAATGATAGAATGGGGTGATGAATAAAAAATCAATTATTGAAAATTGACTACTTAATCAAGTGGACCAAATTTTATTGAGTCAAATAATGAACTCATAACCAATGAATTAATAGCAAAGTTGCCTATCTATAAGTGGGGTTAGAAGGAATATTGCTTGAAATATTGAATAGAAGGTAGTGAGTTATTTGAAAAAATTCCTCTAAGAGCTATGAAAATGGGGTAGAGATATGCCATGAATATCTTAAACAAAGATAAAGTTTTTTAATACAAAATAAAAAATGCAATGAAGTCATTTCATATTTTTTTCTTTTTTCTATTATTTTGTTTTTTAATATAAATAAAGTATTTCAATGTAAGAATGTAATGAGGATTTCTACAAGAAAACATAGTAGAGATGCCAATAGAAATGTATGAATTTATTTTTTTGGGTCAAAGCATTACTAGTGTAGTCTAGGGTATGTCTATAACAAAAATTTAATATAATTTTCTGTCTAGCTATATTATAATGTACATTTGATGTTATTCCATTGTAAATATTTACTACTAGATGGTCTACTACATACAACTTGTCAATTCCCTAAACTACAAGGTCCTAAAGGTAAAGCATTACATGTTTAATAATATATTTTATCAAATGTAGCATGTCAATAAAGTTAAATTGATTCTTTTTAGATTTCAACATATTAACATTTCAAATCATGTGCCTAGATACAAACCATGTTAAATTAAATCTTTGAGGCATTTTTTCAGACAACTCACTACCTTGTCTATGCTACCACATTAAAAAGGTAGTAAGTTGTTTGAAAAAATGCCTCAAAGAAATGGGGTATCCTAGTGATTACAAATCACTAGGATACCCCATTTCAATCACTGGGATACCCCATTTCTTTGAGGATTTTTTTCAAAAAACCCACTACCTTGTCAATGCTACCGCATTGAACGAAAACATATATTCATCCCAATATTCATATGTAAACTAGGAACCAAAACATATGTCAACTTGAAATATAGAAACAAAAGGTCTAACTATCAACTAATCTTGATGTGTATACTTATAAATTTTAATAAAAAATAATGTGCATACTTACAAATTAAAAGTTCTAACCAATGTGCATACTTGAAAATTAATCCAACGAACCATCCGGGTCTGCTCTACTCTTTATTGTGTGAAGTATTGCCTCATGGTCAGAATCACACACCTTCCACAAGGTCTTTTTAAAGGTCTACCCTCATATTTGATCAAATGAACATTGGATGCGATGACAAGGTTTGAGTAATGAAGAATCTTCTGATGCATGCCAAAGTCTTGAAACAACCAAAAATTAGCACTCTTATGTGGGTACCTTCTAAGCTATGTTCTAGTAACAACCATCGAGCCTATAGGGTATTCAATGTTTTCTCCATTTGTAACTAGGGCGTCCAATTTTTTTTTGGCCTAAATATAATGAAACAAGTAATAATTTGTTTCCTCTTCGTTGTCTTCATCTGCAATAATTGCATAAACATGCCCTACATTGATATGTGCAACAAATTAGATGAAATTAGTCAACATTACAAAAACACTACAAAGATAACAATATGAATTTCAAAAACTATGCAAGTAGATATATTACCTGGTTGAACTAGATCTTATATATGGTCAAAGTCAACTAATGATTACATATGTGTAAGTTCCAATGTTGTTGGGAGCCGATACATGTGAAGTGGGCTAAGATAACTTAACCACCATTCATCAATCCACTCTTTTGACTCACACTCATTCCAAGCTTGAATTGTACATGAAGAACAAAAACATGCCATCTTCCACGTATGGATACTCCATGTTCTGCATTTGAGATAAGGAAAGAGTGTAGCTCACATGATCCTGTCATTGTACAACAATCCTCATATGGTGCAATGTTAGTATCATCTATCAACCAAAAAAATCTACAAACTAAAGACTTACCTTCATTACCTAGACCTGGATTGAAGCATTACACCACTTGACGATTAATTTTGAATTTGTCAACTTTGCATTGTCTTTATAATTTAACTCTTGTCATGCTAACATGCTCTTTCAATACATGCTCCCCCTTTCCATGCCCGACCTCACAAAAGTTCCACATATGTTGAACACATGTAATAACATGCATCTTGCTCAACCAATAAAACATCTAGGAGCTCTTGAATTGTCAATCATAGTTATCTGACCATACTAACTATATGCTATTCCCCTCCTAGCCAAATAATTGTAGAAAAACTAAAAGAAACCTTGCACAGACTCTATAAAATGTGTGTGATCATCAATAATATAAAAGTGGTACTCCCTCCATACCTTCCTATTATCCTCTATACTATTAGCTGCATGAATGGATGCTATGTGCACAAATATAGAAACATGTGTGAAGTTGTAATATTATGATTACACCTCACACTATGGCTATAGAGTGTAGTTCTCTGCAAAGTCAATGACTGAAATAATGCTACCAGGTAGAAAGGTGTCCTTGCATAACTTAAATTGCAAGTCCAACCATTGAGCTCTATGGGTATGCCTTGCATACTCATACACTATACTGTCACAAATGTAGACATAAATTGATACACTAAAATATTTTGAATAACCAAATTACACCTTTTTGCTTCTTTACCATCTTTTGTATTGTAGGCCACTATTTTATACTTTTTGAACTCTACTAGTTCCTTTCCAACCGCATGCGTGCTTTCCATATGTTCACATATTGGCATACATTGCAAGCTACCACAATGTTGATATGTGCCATCCAAGAATAATTTCATATAGAATATTTGATTGTCATCTCTCTTACATAAAATTGTTGATATGAAGTCTCTTGAAGATGTTGGTGGGGAATGCATGCCACAATCTTGCAAAACATTGTTAGTATGCAAATATAAACATATAGAACAATAAACATCAATATGGTTAGAAAATTCAATATATAATCTATAACAAGTAGTGCATGTATGATTTATCTTGACATAAAAAGGTTTTAGCATTTCAAAATATCTTTAAAAAATATTAATTTGACGATTCTCTAGAAATTTATGAAAAAACCGTGTTTGAGTCGTATCCAAAAAATGCCTTGGATGTAGCTCATGATTTTGACTATTGATTATCCTTCTTACCACATCCCTTTGACTTGGAGATACCCTTGTGTTATTCTTCCAAAATTATTCAATTAGTTATCTCAATGCTTCAACAATTGGGTTATCTTTTCATGGTAGTCTCTCTGAGAATGTCCATAACTCAGTGGAATTAGTGTCCTCAATTCTTTGGCACTTTTGAACTACTCTTCATATAGTTTTTCTATTAATTCTTAATTCTTGACTCATCTTTCTAATGATATGAGCATTCCTCATTTGATTACTTACTATTGTCGATGTAATGACACATCATGTGACATTACTATCTTTTGAGCGTGAGGTCTTACCCACACTCTCATATGCACTCATTAGATTCTTGACAATAGTTTTTTCACTTGAAGCTTCTGATGTTCTCAACCCAAGAATCTTCATGATGGACCTATACTTTATACTTTGCATCATTTAATCAACAAATAGTTGATATCTTGCAGTCTCATTTAAATTTTCAAAGAACACTCTCCAAATCTTATGAGCATATCTTCTACAAGTATGTTTTGGAATCTTACCTTCCATTGGCTACAAAATATTCTCATCAATATTAATCAAAAACTTTGGCTTTGTATGCAAAATTCTAGGTGGTGTTTTCAAAGGTAAATTCATCTCAACATTAGGAATTTCATCAATATTTAAATGAGATGGGCTAGATGGCATATCTTCAACCGAGGATGGAGTAGATGACATACCTTGAGTTTGAGATGGGAATGATGGTGTACCTCCTTCCTCACATGTGAGTGATGATGTACTCTCAACTTGAGATGTGGTAGAGGGTGTGTCTCCAACTACAGTATTCAAATTTCTCATAGCACAAAGGTTTCACATTTGTTCCCTTTGTGCCACCAATTCCATATCTCTTGTTGATGGTTGAGATTGCTCTTCAATTGGCATGTCTTCGACAATCGTTTTAAATTTATTCTTCTCATGATGTTCCCTCATATATGTTGCTTTATTTGCATTCTTATCTTCAATCTCTTCCTGTGAACTAGTTTAATCTTTGATTGTTTCCTTGGCATGATGGATAATTTTATCTATAACATGATAAAGAGATAAATATTAGTTCCTAAAAAATGAATCCATACAAATAAATGAAATATATGTCATTTAACCCTTCATACAAAATACTTACAATCATCCTGTAGAAGAGTAAATGTCACTCAACCATGATGAATAAATAAATGCAATAAGAACACAAGGAAAATGGAAAGCTAATTTTTTTTGAAGTATTTATACAGTGCAAAATGTGGTAGCATAGAAAAAGTTCACATGAATATTTTGATGGAATTCCTTAAAGAAATGTGGTTTCATGGAATGCAAGATAGGCATAAATGGATTTTTTAAAAGACATTACAAACTTTCAAGAAAATACAATTTCCTTGACTATAAATTCAAATTCCACAACTTTTGTCAACATCCTAACTTTGGAACAGTGTATGGGCATCAACCAAAACATTGAAAGAAAGGGGGATTTTTGTCAAATTTTATAATTGCAACTCCATTGGGAGAAATTTATGAGAAACGTGGAAGCATGGACAAGGCATGTGAATTGTTTGACAAAATGTTTTGGTAGACATGTATGCAAAATGTGGTAGCATAAAAAAGGTAATGAGCTATTTAAAAAATGCCTCAAAGAAATGTGGTCTCACTGTGATGTGGTCTCATGGTGATGTACATCATTGTGAGACCACATTTCTTTGAGGCATTTTTTCAAGCAGCTCACTACCTTGTCAATGCTACCACATTAACAAGGTAGTGAGCTGTTTGAAAAAATGTCTCATAGAAATGGGGTCTCACAATGATGTACATCACAAAATGGGGTCTCACAATGATGTACATCACTGTGAGACCCTATTTCTGTGAGGCATTTTTTCAAACAACTCACTACCTTGTAATGGGGTATGACATCTATCAAAACATAAAAGGTGGGGATTTTCATGAGTGTTATGGTTGCAATTTCCTTAGTAGACACATGCAAAATGTGGATGCATAGATAAGGAACATGAACTATTTGACAAAGTGCCTCAATGAGATATGTCCTCGTGGACTACAATGATTACAGTACATCACCATGAGACCACATTTCTTTGAGGGATTTTTTCAAACAACTCATTGCCTTATCTAACATGTTTGATAAAATTCATTGGTGGAAATGTATGGAAAATGTGGTACCATAGATAAGGTATTGAGTTGTTTGAAAAAATGCCTCAAATAAATGTGGTCTCATGGTGATTCCAGAATGTCATTTCAACACCATGAGACCACATTTATTTGAGGTATTTTTTCAAATAGCTCATTTCCTTGTCTAACATGCTTGATAAAATTCTTTGGTCTGCATGTATAGACAAGGCACATGAACTATTTGACAAAATTCCTCAATGAGATATGTCCTTGTGGACTACACTAATTGCAAGATATGTACAAAATGGATTATTTGATTTAAGGATTTATAAAATTTTAAGCAAATGCAATTTCTAGGTGTAAACCAAATTCTAAAGCATTTTCCAACATCCCCCATGCCTATACCAAAATGGAAGCTTTGGAAAGTGGTATGCACATCCATATAAAAGGAATGAGAAATGATGTATTATATTACATAGTTATAACTACTCTTGTAAATGTGTATAAAACATGTGGAAGCATACACAAGGTAGGTCAGTTGTTTAAAAAAATGCCTCAAAGAGATGTGGTTTGAAATGTAATTAGCAAGTGTAAAGAATTGTGTAGTTTAAAATGTGCCAAGAGGGGCTAAGGTTATAATGAGAAACAAAAAATTTGATGAACATGGAATATGCATAATAACAAAATCAAAGCATTGTATTAAGCATGTATGATAAGGGATGATAAAGAAACATAATAGAATTAAGAAAAATGTAGAGAAAATGTGTAAAGACTTGACATACCTAAAAAATGGAGATTTGAATGGAGGAACTACCCAATTATGTAGTCTTTTTTTCTTCTTGAATCAAACTCAACAATTTGAGTTTTTCACAAGCTTTCTTCCTTTTCAATGTTCAATTTTATATCACTCAAATAGAATTGCTAACAACAATACAAATAACCAATGTATAATGTTAAATTCATACAATTAATCACAATTAACATTACAACACTATAAAAATTGAGACTTGAATTGATATATATCAAATTCAATGTGAAAAATTTGTTATTTACTCCTTCCTAAGTTCGAAAACCATAAAAAAGTGGTGGAAAGTTCATGCAAAGGTGGTAGAATGTAAAATTTTTGCATATGCACTTTGTAACAACATCAAAAAGCTCTTTTTTGTTAGAACACATGCATAACTAGGAGAATAATAGAACATGGGGGCCTAGATCATGGGTGTGTTGACTTTTTTACCATTTTAGAGCAAGCCAATATGTGATCACATTATAACACAAGCACATTTTTTCTTGCAATACAAAAAGGCTATATCTCAACTTCTTCAAAACATGCTCATGTTATGAAAATGTTAATTTTCTAAAGGTTTCCTCTCTCTCTCTCTCTCCTTAGCCATCCATCCCCCCTTAGCCATCTAGGTCTCTCACTTAACCCTAAACCCTATCCCTAAACCTTGAACCTTGCACACTATGCCTTAAACCCTAATACCTCAACCCTATACCCTTAAACCATTAAAACATTAATACCTCAACCCTTAAACCCTAAACGCTAATCTCTCTCTCTCTCACTCCCTCTATATCTCTCCCACTCCCTCTCTCTCGCACTCCATCCCTCTTGCACTCTCTCTCTTATTCACTTAATCTATCTCTCTCCCACTATCTCCCTCTCTCTTTCTCACACACACACACACTCACTCCCTTTATCTCTCTCCCACTCCCTCTCTCTCAATCCCTCTCTTAGAATCCCTCTCTCTCCCACTCCCTCTCTCCCTATCTCTCAAGTCTATCCCTCCCACCCCTTCTCTCTTAGGTCTCTGCCTTTAGCACCCTACCTAGATAAATCTCTCTCTCTCTCTCTCTCTCCCTCCCACCCTACCTAGATAAGTACCTCTCAATCCAAACCCCTCTCTCCCACTAAATCTCTCTCTCTCTCCCCCTTTCTCTCAACTCTCTCCCTCCCACACTATCTCCCTCGTTTAGGTCTCTCTCTCTATCCAACTCCATCTCTCCCACTCTATCTCTCTCTATCTCTCCCTCTCTCTTAGGTATCTCCCTGCCACCCCCTCTACCTCTTTTAGTTATCTCTCGCTCACTCCCTCTATCCCTCTCCCATCCCTCTATCTCCCACTCATTATCTCTCCCATGTCCTCTCTCCCCGTCTCTCTCAAGTCTCTCCCTCCCACCCTATCTCTCTCTCTCTCTGGTCTCTCCTTAAGGAACCCTACATACATAACTAGACAACTCTCTCTCTCTAGCTCCCTATCTCCTTAGCCATCAAGGTATCTAGATTAACCCTAAAACATATCCCTAAACCCTCAACCCTTAACACTATTGTACCATAGAAAAAATGTAACTCGCTTGATTTGGGGAATAATTGATGATAAATTGGACTCAATGAGGCCTTGATTTGGTGTTGTGAGGTATTTTTCACATCCACACTAGGTCTTGGACCCTTTCAAATGCATTTAACAATGTCTTGTAGAGGTGTTGTAAAGTGTTGTAAAAGGCTTTCACACCTCTCTAGACTTAATGAACCTATCTTCCCTTAATTTAACATTATAAAATATATTTTATAGCATTATTGCATCAATCTAGAAGGCTTTTGAATTAAACTTAACCTTAGTCTAGTGTTGTAATGTGTCCTACACATTCACATTGGATGTTGTGCCTTCCTAGGCTGCGTGGACCTCATTTTAGTGTTGTAAAGTGTATTTAATCACACTTTCACATTGAATTTTGTGTCCCAAGCCATAATTGACCTTCACATCATCATTAATAGGCCCCTATGACCGTATATTGTGCATCCCAAGGAATAATTTGATCAAATACCCAATGAAATCAACATAAGAACTAAATTTTTTCATTTTCCACCATTCCAACTCTCAAAAGGACACCTTTGGGACTAATACATCATCTATGGTGAATGAGTCCCTGCTAGGTGGGATTGATTCACCCAAGGTGGTGAATTAGTCCCATTTGGGTCATTTTTTGGGTTTTGAATGAGAAATTTTGGATTAAGTTTTATTTTTTGTCATGTTGGCCTTGGGAATCTAATTTATAGGAAAATTAGGAGAATTTCCTATAAAATCAAGTCTATAAGCCCTAATTTACATCTCAGAACTCATTCACACATCTCTTATCATTCATTCATCATTCATCATCTCCTCAAGTCAAGCAAGTGAGGGTTTTTATATTCTAAGTCACCAAGATAGCTTCCAAAGACATTAAAGGGTTGAATCTTCATCTTTTGCTGCCAAAAATCAAGGTCAATCATCATGGAAAGGTATTAATTCCTTCATTCCATGTCCATTCTTCATATTATCTCTTCATTTGGTTTAATTACCTAGAAGGGGTTTGACCAAGGAAAAGCCCCATGCCCTAACATCCAACATTTCTCCTTCTCTTCTTGTGTGTTTGCAGATTTAGGTATATTGGAGGCTTGAAAATCTTTGAAGATCAAGTTGCAAAGTTGTTGAAGACATCTCCTTGTTAAAAAAGTCAAAATATCAACAAAAAGTCACTTTCAAACCCAAAAATTAGACTTTCAAAGGTAGACACCTGTCAGGAACCGAAGTGCAGACCAGCAACTTCAGTTTCCACCTAAATGGATTTTCAGAAATTCAAAAGTGGACTAATTCACCATGGATGGCGAATGAGTCCCACAGCTAGGCCTGAATAGGGTTTTCTGTAGTTTTGGATACCCATTTGTTCGAAACGGGTTGTGGAACAGTTTCCCAAATCTGGGAATAATTCACCTAGAATGGTGAATGTGTACTAGGCCTAAAAATAAAGATCAACAACATTTCAAAAGTCATTTCTAGTCTCTAGTAAGATCTCAGGTGTAGACTTTCAGTTTCATCCATTTCTGTTATAGTTTACCATTCATTTCTAGGTGTTTTCACACATCATAATGTGTTTTCAAACACTTTACATTTCTTAGGTTTTGCATTCATAACTCATTTAATTTTTCAGTATATTACATTTAGATCATTACATTGGCATACTTCATTCATATTTCATCTACTCTTGCATTAGCTTTGAGTGTGACAATTTCCCATTTTGTCCCTTCTTTCTCCTTTTAGGTGAAAAACCCTAGAAGTGCTAGAAAGGATTAGGGTGCCAAAATCAATTTTTACAACTATTCCTTAAACCCCAATCCCTTAACCCTATACCCTTAAA
>VDFB02072274.1:9154729-9258920 GCA_007258455.2 Sequoia sempervirens | reverse complement strand
TTTTTTCACTTTTTAACAATGTTAAGTCTTTCATCCATAATTTCTTTTGTTTGTATGTCTCTTTTTCACCAAAAAGCAGTGTTTGGTTTTTTTTTCGTTATAAATTAACCGCTCATCAAAATTTCAAATAAATTACATTTTTAGAAACTAGACTCCATTCTATAGATTTATTTATTTTTAAATCAATTACCTTCAAAAAAATTTAGGGGGAGCATGGCCAAAATTCTATTTTTTAGGAAGTGCCCACCTAGGAAAATTAGTAAAAATCAAATATTCATTAAAAATTATCTAAAAATTGTGCATCACTCTAGATGTTTACACTCAATCGTGATGTATTTTAAAATACTAAAAAAGTTAACACCATGCTTAGGTCGCATAAGCTATGTTATGTTTTTGATAAAACAACACCAATTTGTGTACATCCCTCTTTCAAACCCCTTAATCTAAACCATTTTCAAAATAAATTAGTGGTTTAGAAAGTAAACTCGGAGCACTTCGATCCTTGTTTTTGTTCCATCTCAAAATTTTGAGTGTAACTATCCTCAATTTCACGTCCAAGGTCAATATTTCCTGATTTTAGAAAAAAAGTGACCACTTAAGCCCCCCTTTTTGGGAACCATCTTGGTGCACTTACCCATCTCTCATAATTTTAACCCTAAACTCCTCAACCTTGAACAACATCTATGCCCAAACCATAATCCCTTTGAAACTCCTATACCCTTAAACCCTAAACCCTAATTCCTCTCTCTCTCCCATTAACTCTATCTCTCTCCCCCTCCCTTTCTCTCACTCCCTCTCTGTCACTCCCTATCTCTTGCACTCACTCTCTCTCCCACTTCCCCTCTCTCTTAGGTCTCTCTCTCTCTATCCCTCCCACCCTACCTAGATAAGTATCTCTCACTCCAACCCCCTCTCTCCCATTCACTCACTCTCTCTCTCCCTCTCTCTCAGGTCTCTCACTCAATCCCATCTCTCCCACTCCCTCTCTCTCTTTCCCTCTCTCTCAGGTCTCTCCCTCCCAACCCCACTCCCTCTCTCATTTCTCTCTCTCTCTCACTCCCTCTATCTCTCTCCCATCCCTCTATCTCCCACTCCCTCTCTCTGCCACTTCCTCTCTCTCAAATCTCTCTCTCCCACCCCCTATCTCTCTCAGGTCTCTCCCTAAGGCACCCTACCTACATAACTAGATAACTCTCTCTTCCTCTCTCTCTATCCCTATCTCTCAGGTCTCTCTGTCTCTCTATCCCTCCCTCCCTACCTAGATATGTCCCTCTCACTCCAAACCCCTCTCTCCCACTCCCTCTCTCTCTCTCCCTCTCTCTTAGGTCTCTCCCTCTTTTAGGTCTCTCTCTCTCCAAACCCCTCTCTCCCACTCCCTCTCTCCCTCCCTCTCTCTCAAGTCTCTCCCTCCCATGAAGAGGTGTTAGAGGAATTGGATTATTTGGGGGTAGATTATCATTTCCTAAAAGTTTAAACAAATTTTAATAAAAAAACCTAATTAAATTTACATTTTAAACAAAATTTCAACTTAAATATGCAACAATACTTACCTCTTAGACCTATTTGATGTCGTGGTGGCATTTTGATCAATATTCAAGCTTGCAAGTGAAAAAAATAGCCTTCAATTTTGGCAAGTGCGGGTTATGGAGCATGAAAAATGCGAGCCTTAAGTTAGACCAGCAGAGGCAAACAAAATGATAGGTTTTTTCTTTTTTTTTTTGTTTATCTTACCAATTTGGCGAGCACCAAATTTGGTGCTTTCCAAAAGGCTTGGATTGCCTGAGCCTAAGGCTCAAACCATCCAAGCCTTTTGGCACTCGTCGAGTCTTTATTTTTTGTTTTATTTCTCATGTGGCATCTTAATTGTGTCACAACTTGGTTCCCTATCTAAAACATCTTAATTATTCCATTTGATCCTTCCTTTATCTATGTCTATAGACTTGATCTTCCTTTGTCATTGGTTACAAAATTATGCTATCTAAAAATAATCCAATGCAACAATCCCATGTATCTAAAAAATTCCAATCTAGTATTAGTAATTCCAATCCACACAAATCTGCCAAGAAATCTAAGAAAATTATCCAAAATCATCCATTGGTTTTATTCCCAGCCTCTATGCAATCTTTGATCAACTCAAATCAAACCATTACTATCAAGATATGTCATTCCCAATCCTTGGATTGTTCTCAAGATATATTGACAACATTATCGTCATCAATCAATCAATCTTTGGTTTTTAGCTTGATCAAGAGCAATATTTTAGTTTTCCAATGGATCATTTGTGCATGCTTGTGCATATTTCTTGTGTGTTTTATCATGTTTGCATTTGTAATGGTCCTTACAGTATATCACTATAGTGCCATCATGTTCCTCCATATCATGGTGTCATATGACATATGATTGATTGCATCCTTTTCTTTTGAGTTATTCCTTCATGCATATGGTGTATCATTATTAAGGTCCACTATATCATGATGTACGACGCCTATGTGATACCAAAACATTGCTCCATCATATCAAAGTTTTCTAATGAATTTGTATCATGTACCTCTGCTCATAAATCCACCATTTTCATCCACATTAAACGATAATCAATCTTTTCCATTATCCCAACCATCATTACTCACACCTTATAATTCCCATATTCTACCCATTATCTCTCTATCCATCATTCTCATCTTCATCCATCTTTCATTCAACTATCTTTACACTTACTAACATCCATCTTTTTGAATCCCTTGCTTGTTCATCCTTAACATCCATCCTTTAACTCAATTCATCATAACCAATCCTTTTCACCCATCCCTTCCCTTCCCTTCCAAATTTATTAATATCCTTCTTTCACTACATCCTTAACATCCTTGTTGGTATCCATTTGTTTAGAGTACACGCATGTTCTTCCAACCCACCTAACCTCTCAAGGGGGCACCCCATCACCAAGTTATCCAAAATGCATCCAAGTGATGAGGTATCAATTTAACCTATTCCAGTCAACTGATTCAATCAATAAATCTTGACCAATCAAACAAGTCATGAAACCATAAAATTAAAATCTCATAGACAAATTATCACCAATATTACTTGTGATAATATTACATCTCATCCATATAAAAAAATGGTAAATATTTATCTTATTTTTATTAACCCAAATCAAATCTTTAACTGTTGAAGAGAACGATATTTAAGAATATCATCCTACACCATGTTCAACATAATGGCTTCAATGAGAGGATAAGTTTAGCCCACAAGGCGGATAAGTTACAAACGGATACAGTTTTCACCTAGGGGAAAGGAAACATAAACATGGTTTCTGAAATGGAAACGTTACTTGAGAATCTAGTGTCCTAATAAGCGTCCTGTTTTGGACACCACCCATTGCCAAGTCCAACAGTGTTTCGAATTTCAAGAACAACTTTGGAAATCTATAGTTTATCCGTTAATACGCATTTAAATTTCCACGATGATGAATGAATTCGACGCTCGTGAGCAATTCACGATGCCCAAAACCCACGTAGAAAAACGCCCGAATCATAACTGTAGTCTTGTTTTGGATGTGTTTTCACCGATGGATTTTAATTTGTGTGGGTCATAGCCGCCTAGATCCCCTCATTTATATGGGCCAGGTGGCAACAGACATAGTTAAAGGTCCAAAGTCCTCTGCCCAGATGGATATTGTAGATTTCCCAAAAGATTTTAACTGCTCAAAGTTTTTGATCTTATCATACAGATAACCATGAAATACAGGGTGGTGCCAGTTGTCACGGAAGGTAGGACTGTGTTGCTAAATCGGACGGTACAGAGGGAAGGTCCATGGGAAATGGGTTAGATGCAGACCGTAGGATCAATCCCTCAGCTGGCTTACGTGGCAGCCAGGGTACTTTATGAGTGGGGGTACAAATGTCAGGTGTGGCTTCATACTAGGACACTGAAATGCCTGGGCAGAGGTAGCAGTAGGGCTGTCTTTACTGTCCTCTAAAGCTGGTCAGTTGACATAAATCTCTCTGGTTTTTTTTGGATAAGAAATCTTCTTCTGGATTGTAGTGTTATAAATTTCTAAGTTTTGGGGGAGTAGGAGAAGTATTTGAGTTTGGTTCGGCCTGTTTTGAAAAGGAATCTGCTGTGTTTTTGTTTTGCTTTTTTTGGGTGTTGGTCTCTGTTAGATTTGACATTGTTGCGTTTCAAAATTCAAAGGATTGGAAGAGTTAAGCTTGTTTTGGTTGGTTTTTTGAGGATTTTGTGAAAATGCCTACTATGGGTTTTCAGTCCGAGGGAAGTCCGAGGTAATGGAGTTTGAGGGTCGAATAACGGCTTATATTGTCATCACATGTATCTTGGCTGCAAGTGGAGGGTTGATGTTTGGCTATGATATTGGGATTTCTGGTATGTTTCCTTTTAACATATTTGCTACCATCCTGAAAATTCTTATAGGAAGGATTTTATAATATCCATATTTGATATGACAGTATAAGTCTATCTTTATGTCATAGATACTGAAGTTTATTCATTTAGTTAAGAGTTAGGGATTGAAGTTGAGAGTTATGGATTGAAGTTAAGAGTTCTGTCAAAGTCGTCTGAATATGACCTTGGCCTTATCCCTTATGTCATATCTCTAGGAATTTGAACTTGCTAGATGTGTAATCAAAAAAGATATTATTATCCTCATTGAATTACAACCTTTTGATGCCACCTTTCATTTAAAATCTTCTGAACCGTTTGGGATAGATCTTAGTCTTTGATGTATTATTCTTTTGGGAGCTATTGAAAAATTGTTCAAGTTTTTGTGTTCTTTCTCTATAAACTCAAAATATTACTCAATTTTTTTGATGGAAGATTTTATATAATCTACATTTTTGTTATCTGATATGGAAGCACAAGTCTATATTGATATCTCTTTGGCTAAGAACTAAGGAATGAAAGGTATTCATTTCATCAAAGTCATTTTGAACATGGTCTCAGCCTCATCCTTTATGTCATACCTCTTGTTGGCATAATCAAAAAAGATTCTATCACCCTTGCCTATTTTACTCAATCAATTGAACTACAACCCTTTGATGTCTACTTCTTTCATTTAAAAACCTCTGCATGATCTGAAAACAGTTCTTAGTCTTTAATGCATGATTTTTTGGGAGTTATTTAAAAAAAATGTTGAGTTTTTTTGTGTTCTTTTTCTTTAAACTCAAAATAGCATGCAAACAAATTCCAATGGTTATAATACTGGCATGTCTCTGGCTTCTGACTACTTTTATGCTCATATGTAGGCGGGGTTACGTCGATGGATGACTTTCTGGAGAAATTTTTCCAGTTGTGTATCTCAAAAAGAAAGAGGCCCATGAAAATGCATACTGCAAATACGACAATGAAAACCTTCAGCTGTTTACTTCGTCTCTGTATATGGCGGGTCTCGTTGCGACATTCTTTGCGTCGTATACAACCAAACATTACGGTCGCAGATCCACCATGCTCATTGCAGGCTTATTTTTTATAGGGAGCTGGTTTTGAACACAGCAGCTGTTAATCTTTTCATGCTTATTCTCGGAAGAATTTTGCTTGGATGTGGGTCGGATTTGCCAATCAGGTAGACAAAATAATAAAATCGAAGACATAAATTTTTAGTATGAGATGTTTTTGGATTTCACTGGATGTTTAAGATTAAATTTTATGAATGATTGGCACTTTTGTTGTTTCTGATTTGATTGTGTATAATTTTTTAGCATCAACTCGTTAAGATGTTAGAGAGTTGAAAGAAGATGTGAGAATGATGGATCACATTCACAAAACATTCTGATGATTCTCATATCTTCAAAATATTTTGATGATGGATCATTGTGTGTATGATTGAAACATAATCAAATTCAGAAACAACAAAAATGTTAACCTTATGGATTGTGGAAATCTGATAACATTAATTCATGAATGATAGAGATTGTATTGTTTGATATTGACACAATCAAATTCAAAAACATTTGAAATTCTAAAATAGAGAAGGATTAGGATTTGACATAACGGGTAAATCTCCTGCTGCAGAGTTCCTCTTTTCCTGTCGGAGATCGCACTAACCAGGATTCGAGGCGCTTTAAACATTCTCTTCCAGCTAAATACAACGATAGGGATTCTGTTTGCCAATGTGGTAAATTACGGAACATAGAAAATCAAGCCTTGGGGTTGGAGACTGTAGCTGGATCTAGCAGGAATTCCTACGGTCTTCCTTACCGTAGGCTCCTTATTTCTAGGGGAAACGCCCAACAGCTTGGTTGAAAGAGGATACCTGCAAGAGGGCAAGGCCGTACTGAGAAAAATAAGAGGAACGAATAATGTAGATCCAGAGTTCAACGAACTAGTGGAGGCCAGTCGAATGGCAAAGCAAGTTAAGCATCCATTCAGCAACTTGCTGAAGCGGAGAAATAGGCCTCAACTTGTCATAACAATCTGCCTGCAAATCTTTCAACAGTTCACTGGTATCAACGCCATTATGTTTTAAGCGCCCGTGCTCTTTCAGACATTAGGATTCAAGAATGATGCTTCGCTTTACTCTTCAGTTATTACTGGTGCAGTGAATGTTACTGCTACAATAATTTCAATATTCTCAGTTGATAAAGTTGGGCGCAGAATGCTTCTTATCGAAGCTGGGGTGCAGATGTTTATTTCTCAATTTTTCATTTCTTGTTTAAACTGTGTGTAAGTTTTTGAATCAATATTTCAGATCACATTTTATGATCTATCATCAGAATATAGAGGGTTCTCATCGCTTTTGTTTCTGGAGTAGACTCTGTAAATTTTTTCATCAACATTCCCAATCACACTCCATGATCCATCATCAGGATACAGAGAGTACTCTTCGCCATTGTTTCAAGATTAGACTGTGTGTAAGTTTTTGCATCAACATTTTGGATCACACTCCATAATCCATCATTCCTGACGATGAATTATAGAATGTGATCTGAAACATTGATGTAAAAAAATTACAGTCTAATCCAAAGACAACATGATCAAAACTATAGATTGTGAAAATCTAATATCATCAATAGTTCTTTATGTTGAGTTTTGAGCAATATGTTTTAACGAGTCGTCTGGACTTGCAGGTGGTAATGGGAGTTCTGTTGGGAGTAGGGTTGAAACAGGACGAACAACTCTCCCGTGGAATAGCTATTGTAATAGTGCTTATGGTGTGCACATTCGCTTCAGCCTTTGTATGGTCATGGGGGCCTCTTGGGTGGTTGATTCCTAGTGAAACATTTCCATTGGAAACTAGATTCACCGGACAGAGTGTCACTGTGTGTGTGTTAACCTTGTCTTCATTTTTGTTATTGCACAAGCATT
This sequence comes from Sequoia sempervirens, assembly GCA_007258455.2. Taxonomy (NCBI): domain Eukaryota; kingdom Viridiplantae; phylum Streptophyta; class Pinopsida; order Cupressales; family Cupressaceae; genus Sequoia; species Sequoia sempervirens. Next base: position 9,251,603 of record VDFB02072274.1, on the reverse strand, counting down.
CCTGTCTATGCTTTGCCGTTTCAAATATGAGATTTTCTTTGTCTTTGGTACTTGGGTTTCAGTCATGACCATATTTGTACTGTTTCTCCTTCCGGAGACAAATTGGTTGTGGAAGAAGTATATGAGAGACGTTGATTTAACTAATGATGAAACGGGAGATGCCTATTCCAAACAAGAAAATGGAAGAACCGATGCCAACTCCTGCTAATTAAGATGCGCAGATATAAATTAAAGCAGACTTCATTGTCATATCAGTGCACTTGTTAACTGCATTTTGGAGATGAATAAATTATGAGTAGCTAGTAAAATTTCCATCACAAATGTGAAACGAGTCTACTTAGCTTGTTAGTGGTTGTGGTTGTGTTTTGTTGATGAGTATCTTTTTTTTGGTTGTTGTCGAGCTCAATTTTTGGATTTCATTGATCATCTGATTTCGTAGATGTTATTAAAAACTTTCATTTCATTTCATTATAAAATGTGTGACTACATGTTTCTCAATGTTCAGGAGAGCATTTACTTCTGCTTTGAGTTGTTTCTCTATTTCTGCCAAATGTATATTTTCACATTAGTTTCTCTTCCATGCATTGTTTTGGATCAATGGACTGCAATTAAATCTTTCAAATCAGTCTATAATTAATACCACATAATTGCAGTGGGAATAGGTTTTTGACTTTTTTTAAAAGGGTGAAATCACATATGGGGGGCTCATCCTCTTATCAAAAATAGGTTTGCTTAAACAAAACATTCTTAGTGTTGACTTGTCTAGGTGGCTCATCTTAAACCATACTAATAGATGGGTCTAATTAAAAAAGTGAGTCTGATTGAGATGGTCTACTTAAACAAGTCAACGCTTACAATGTACTAAGTCTTATTGCGAGAATGTTCTTTATGTTGGGAATAGGATGCCATTTAATTGCAATCCTAAACATATTTCATGTATCTCCTAAGTCCTTGGAAAGTGTTCCTCTTGACACTAGGATTAGAAAGAGATTATATTCAAATGAAATGAACATGTAAATTGACATTTGTGATTATTCCTCAATAATAGGAACATGTGGGGACATCCACTTTTAGTTCAGTATCAATACAGTTCAGTTTAATTCAGTTCAATTATGATTCAATTATCTTCAGTTGCATGTAGTTAATTTTAGTTGTATGCTAGTTAACTAAGTTGACTTGAGTTGCATGATAGATAACAAGTGTGTTGCAAGATGGTGTGTCCCTTGGTCTTTCTTGTCCAACATAGCACTTGGGTTTGTGGCATGGTTTAACCGCCTCCTGTGGATCTTATTTGAAGCTTGTATCGGGCATTGATGGGTTGGCCTTTTGGTGCAATGACAAGGCCAACAATTGGTATCAGAGCGAAGGTCATAGGTTCAAACCCCTCGCTTGTGCTAGGGGGATTGTTGCAAGATGGTGTGTCCCTTGGTCTTCCTTGTCCAATAGAGTGCTTGGGTTTGTGACATGGTTTAACCGCCTCTTGTGGATCTTATCTAATGCTTATATTGGGCATTGATAGGTCAACCTTTTGGTGCAACGACAAGGCCAACAAGGTGAATACTTTTAGTTAAGTGGGGATGATCAATCACGCATGATGTTTGTAGGAATTGATGGAGAGATATGTTTCAGTTAACTAAGATTGACTTGGACCCACCTTGGGTGCCCAAGTTGGCATCTTTCAGTTAACACCTTTTGCATGAGAAGATATTTACAAGGTTCAGTTAAGTAGGCCCATTCTTGGGCGCCAACTTTGAGGTGAAGCTTCCAAGATATCTTTTTATCCAGAGTTTAGTTAAGTGTTCAGTTTGGGATGCCTAAATTGAGGAGACTTTGGTTTTGGCTTCAAGTTACATTGTGAAACTCTACTTGCATAATCTGGGCGTAGATATTTGTGAGGAGAGTTTATCTCTTGTGTTGATAACTCTTATGTTAGTTTACATGCTCAAAATTGTCTATAAATTGTAACAAGCGTATGAGAGTTTATTGCAGGTTGTGAAGGAGTGTTGAAGGAAAGGAAGCATATCAATCAAGGATTGATACAGTATTATTGCAATCTTGTTCTAAGGTTAAATAATACAAGCACTATTGATTCTGGTGGTGGAGTTTTTTCTCGAAAGGGTTTCTCCACGTATATGTTGTGTCACTTATATCTTCTTGTCTCATTCTTCTACAATCTTTTGTCTCTTTCTATAATTGGTAAAATTTATCTAAATAGATTAATCATCCACAAAGAATTGAACAAAGAACACTTAATTAAATCTACAATCACATAGTTTTACAAGTTTTAAGTTACAAAATTACCTTCATTTTCAACACTTTATAAATTAGAATCATGGCCAAAATAAACACTTGTTGGAACCATGGCTAAAATCATATGAAGACATAAGAGTATTGTAGTTTTATATGTGATTTCTTCCATAACATGTATGGTTATAGAGTTATCAATGTTTGCAGAGCATTTACTTATGTTTTGAGTTGTTTCTGTATTTTTGTCAAATGTATATTTTACATTAATTTCTCTTGCATGCATTGTTGTTGGATGAGTGGACCACAATTAAATCTTTCAAATCAGTCTAACCATTAATACCACATAATTGTAGTGGGAATGGGTTCGGGTTAAACAACACACTCTAGGCATTGATTTGCTTAGATGGATCATCTTAAAGCACACTAATAAGTGGGTCTTATTAGAGAAGTGAGTGTGACTTTAGATGAACCATCTAAACAAATCAATGCTTAGAATGTGCTATTTATATCTAAAAGTGAAAACATTCTTTTGTAAATTAGAGGCTTGACTAGAATAGAATAATCACTTGTTGGAATCCTAGCTAAAATCGTATACAAAAGTGGAAGTGTATTGTAGTTTTATCTATAATCCCATCTTGTGAGAATTACTAAGGGTGGGTTCTCATGGATGGGAGCTTCTTAAAAAATTCAATGGGTGCTACTGATATTTTTTAAGATTATTTTAAAGTGGATGATCCCATGATTTGATTGTAATTTAAGCTTACAAATTAAGCTCCTCAATTTAAGGAAGCTAGTGGTGTCATGAATTTTTTATTATTTTGCATTTTCAATTTAATAGAGTAAATAAATATTATTAAATAATAAAAAATTAATTGGTGGGAATTTAAAAATTATGTATGATTGACAAGTGACATAATTTTTTTATGTTGGTGGGCCAATTTCTAGCCTCACCACAATTGCACCTGCTTAAATTTTTTTGAACTAAAAAATAAGAGCCACTATTGTTTAGAAAAAGGTTTTAATTAATCATGTAGTATTTTTTTTATTTTGTGAATCTTGGCTCCTTCAAACTGAATTTGAAACCTCAGATAGTCGATTTAGACACTCGTGTTTGAAAGGTATATCCTAGATGTTGCGGAGATATTTTGCTATTTTGAAGTAAACAAATTGTGTAATTCAGTGACTCCACAAATGAAACAAAGTTGAGAAGAATGTTTGCAAAGAAAGAGAAAGACATACGAAACTGAAAGTATATGAAATCTCTTTAAATATTTATCTTCGTGGTGTTTGCATGCAGGCTGGTATAATTCTTTTTTTTTTTTTTTGGTAGACTTTGTTTCATCCCACTATTTACAGCTCATAGGTTAGAGTCTTCATTAAAACCTGCAGTTGTAAGGCCATATTTTACATATCATACTTAAAATTAATGGAAATTTCCTAAAGAGAATTATCTGAACCATTGTTTAATTGCCCACACATGGATGAATTTCTTGCCCAACATAATTTAAGAGGTAACATGATCTAATTATTGTGTGGGCTAATTTTATACTTTTCAAATTAATTTTTAAACGATAAGTCAAATTTGTATGTATGTTTTGTTATTGATTTACTTATTTAAATTTAGTTAACAATAACTATGAAATAATTTGTTATGTGGATTATAATCATTAAGTAGTCATTTTGAATGGTCATTGAAAATCTATTGACTCTCACTACACCTATTAGAAATAAAAATAATTTTTGTTTCATTTATGTAACCATCCATTCTACATCACCCCTTTACATATTAACATTTGAAATTACAGTCCTTTCTTACACTAAAATTTAGATAAATAATAAAAAAAAATTAAAAAAGATTTTTTAAATAAAATTTAAAAATAATAAATTTAAAATGATTAATATTAAATATTGTTTAATTAATGTTCTTTACTTATTTGGTTTAGACCATGACCTTATAAGAATTATATAGGGCTCTTTCACTCTCATTTTCACTTATCATTTCATGTGATTTCTTGCCATTGTCTAAATTCTATGTTGTCACCTTCTTCTCACATGATTGTTGGTATGTCATGAGCCCTGAATGGAGATCCTTGATCAATAGAGAAGTGCTATTAAAAGCACGAATGAAGGAAGAAGTTCCATCAATGGTTACACTTCTTTTGGGGATGAGATTGTATGTAACATCTTATACCTTGTGTTTAACATCCTCTCTCCCCATATTGGTTTTTAGTGTATATTATTAGATTGTGTTTGTATTGTATGGGTTTCTATGTAGAAAACATTTGCATATGTATTTGTTGTATTTTTGACGTTTTGATGTCTATTATTTATAGGTATGAAGATATATAATGTGTGCCTTCCAAGTGTCATCTATCAATTTAAAACTTAATTCAATCAACTGATTGAATTAATCAATCTTGACCAATCAATCAAGACATCAAACCATCAAAGTTGAAATCTCAACACTTGGAACAAATTATCATCATTACTGTTTGTTTTAATAATCCAACAATCAATAATAATTTTACACCTCACCAATATAAAAAATTGATAATATTTATCTTATTTTTATTGACCCAAATCAAATCTTTAACCATTAAAAAATGATATTTAAAGATAGCCATCTACACAATGTTCAACATAACGGCTTCAATTTACTAAGAACTAAGTTTTTGAAGTTACTTTTAGGGTTCATGAAATGGAAACGTTGGTTGGGAATCTAGTGTCCTAATAAGCGTGCTGTTTTGGACACCACCCATTGCCAACAAGGTTTCGAATTTCAAGAACAACTTTATACTAGCCAGGTGCCAAAAAACATAGTTAAAGGTCCAAGGTCCTCCGTCCAGATGGATATTGTGGATTTCCCATAAGATTTTAACTGCTTAAAGTTTTTGATCTTAGGGTTATACATTTCTACAGTTTTGGGGGGAGTAGGACAAATATTTGAGTTTGATTCGGCCTGTTTTGGAAAGGAATCTGCTGTGTTTTTTTCCCTATTTGGGGGTTGGTCTTTGTTAGATTTGAGACTACTGTGAAGAGCCAAGCTTTTTTGGTTGGTTCTTTGAGGATTTTGTGAAAATGCCTGCTCTGGGTTTTTCAATCCGAAGGAAATCCGTGGTAATGGAGTTTGAGGGTCACATAACGCCTTATGTTATCATCACATGTATCTTGGCTGCAAGTGGTGGGTTGATGTTTGGTTATGACATTGGAATTTCAGGTATGTTTCTCTTTTAACACAGGGTTGATGTTTGGCTATGACATTGGAATTTCTGGTATGTTTCTCTTTTAACATATTTGCTACCATCCTGCAAATTCTTCTATGAAGGAGAAAGTATATGTCTATGTTCATACCACTTCTTTAAGCTTTAGAAATTGAAGGTTATTCATTATGTAAAAGTCGTCTGAATATGATCTGGGTTTCATCTCTTATGTGATATCTCTGAGAATTTGAATCTTAATAGATGGTGTAAGCAAAGAAGATACTATTATCCTCAATCATTTGAAATACAACCCTTCTGAATGGTCTCAGACAGATCTTAGTCTTTGATGTATTATTCTTTTGGGAGCTATTGAAAAATTCAGAGTTTTTGTATTCTTTCTGTGAACTCAAAATATTATCCAATTGGTTTTTGATGAAAATCCATTTTAATTATCTAATATGAGAACACAAATCTATATTGATATCTCTTTATCTAAGAGCTAAGGACCGAAGGGTATTCATTTCATCAAAATCATCTGGTGAATCGACTCATCCCTTATGTCATACCTCCTGGAGTTACAATCCTATTAGTTGACATAAATAAAGAATAAACTATCACTCTGGTCAACTGTACTCCATCAATTAAATTACAACCTTTTATGTCTACTTCTTTATTTTTGATGTATAATACAATCGAGAGTTACTGAAAAAATGTTGAGTTTTTCTGTTCATTTTTTGTAAGCTCAAAATAGCATGCAAAAATTCCAAACGGTTATAAATACTGGCCATGTCTTATATGTTCATATGTAGGCGGGGTTACGTCGATGGATGACTTTCTGGAGAAATTTTTTCCAGTTGTGTATCTCAAAAAGAAAGAGGCCCACGAAAATGCATACTGCAAATACGACAATGAAAACCTTCAGCTGTTCACTTCGTCTCTGTATATGGCGGGTCTTGTAGCGACATTTTTTGCGTCGTATACAACCAAAAATTACGGTCGGAGACTTACAATACTTATTTCCGGCTTATTTTTCATTGGGGGGGTGGTGTTGAACACAGCAGCTGTTAATCTTGTCATGCTTATTCTCGGAAGAATTTTGCTCGGATGTGGGGTCGGATTTGCTACTCAGGTAGACAAAATAATAAAATCGAAAGCATAAAATTTTCACAATTCATTCATGATACTAGTATGAGATGTTTTCAGATTTAATTGTATTTTTCAAAGATGTTTTGAATCAATGAATGATTGGCACTTTTGCTGTTTTTGGATTCGATTGTGTATAAATTTTTAGCATCAATCTTTCCATGATCTATCATCAAGTTGTTATTAGAAGTCGAAAGAAGATAGGAGAATGATGGATCACATCTTCAAACATCATTTTTAGCATTAATGTTTCCACTCACACTCCATGATCCATCATTCTCACATCTTCTTTCAACTCTCTAACATCTCTAGATTGTTCCAAACGTTGATGATAAAATCAAATGTGGGTTCGGATTTGCTAATCAGGTAGACAATATAGTAAAATTGAAGATACAAAATTTTCACAGTTCATGATATTAGTATGAGGTCTTTTGGATCTAGCTGTATTTTTCATGGATATTTCAGATCAAACTTCATGAATGATTGGTACTTTTGCTATTTCTGAATTTGATTGTGTATGAATTTTTAGCATCAATGTTTTTAATCGCATTCCATGATCCATCATCAAGATGTTAGAGAGTTGAAAGTAGGTGTGAGAATGATGGATCACATCTTTAAAACATCGTGATGATAGATTACGGAGTGTGATCCGAAATGTTGATGCTAAATTCATACACAATCAGATCTAGAAACAACAAAAATACCAACCTCATGAATTGTGAAAATCTGATAATATTAATTCATGAATAATGATAGATTGTATTGTTTAATAGGTAACCCCAATAAAAAAAAATATCCACAAGAAACATGTAATACTATAGCCAAGATTTCCCTTTTTCAAATTCTAAAATAGAGAAGGATCAAGACTTGACATAACGGGTAAATCTCCTGATGCAGGCAGTTCCTCTTTTCCTGTCGGAGATCGCACCAACCAGGATTAGAGGCGCTTTAAACATTCTCTTCCAGCTAAATACAACGTTAGGGATTCTATTTGCCAATGTGGTAAATTACGGAGCGGAAAATATCAAGTCCTGGGGGTGGAGACTTTCGCTGGGTCTAGCAGGAATTCCAGCGGTCCTCCTTACCGCAGGCTCCTTATTTATGGTGGAAACACCCAACAGCTTGGTTGAAAGAGGATACCTGCAAGAGGGCAAGGCCGTTCTGAGAAAAATCAGAGGAACCAACAATGTAGATCCAGAGTTCAACGAACTAGTGGAGGCCAGTCGAATGGCACAGCAAGTTAAGCATCCATTCAGAAACTTGCTGAAGCGGAGAAACAGGCCTCAAATTGTCATAACAATCTGCCTGCAAATTTTTCAGCAGTTCACTGGTATCAACGCCATTATGTTTTATGCGCCCCTGCTCTTTCAGACATTAGGATTCAAGAATGATGCTTCGCTCTACTCTGCAGTTATTACTGGTGCAGTAAATCTTATTGCTACTATAATTTCAATATTCTCAGTTGATAAAGTTGGGCGCAGAATGCTTCTTATTGAGGCCGGGGTGCAGATGTTTATTACTCAGGTAAATAGATTAATTTTTCGTCGCTGTTGTTTTTGGATTAGATTGTGTATAAATTTTTCGTATCAATATTTTGGATCACTTCATAATCCATCATCAGATATAGATAGTTCTCATCGCTGTTGTTTCTGGATTAGACTGTGTAAATTTTTTCCATCAATATTTCAGATCACACTCTATGATCCATCATCAGGATATAGAGCTTACTCATCCCTATTGTTTCTGGATCAGACTGTATGTAAGTTTTTTGCATCAACATTTCCGATCATATTCCATAATCCATCATCAGGATATATAGTGTACTCATCACTGCTGTTTCTGGATTAGACTATATGTAAGTTTTTTGCATCAACATTTTGAATCACACTACATAATCCATCATCAAGATAATAGAGAGCTAACATTATTCATCATCATAAGGACTGAAGTTTTTTTCATTAGCATTTTGGATCACACTCGTGTAAGTTCTTTCTAGCTGTCTATTATCCTGATAAGGAATCATGGAGTGATCTTCTATGTTGATGCAAAAAACTTACACAGTCTAATCCACAAACAACAATGATAAAAATTATAAATTGTGAAAATCTAATATCATTAATAGATGATTAATAATTATTTTATGTTGAATTTTGAGAATATGTTTTAACGAGTCGTTTTGACTTGCAGGTGATAATTGGAGTTCTGTTGGGAGTAAGCTTCAAACAGGATGAACAACTTTCTCGTAGCACAGCTATTGTGATAGTGTTTATGGTGTGCACATTTGTTTCAGCCTTTTCATGGTCATGGGGGCCTCTTGGATGGCTGATTCCTAGTGAAATATTTCCACTGGAAACTAGATCTGCCGGACAGAGTCTCGCTGTGTGTGTTAACCTTCTCTTCACTTTTGTTATTGCACAGGCATTCTTGTCTATGCTTTGCCGTTTCAAATACTGGATTTTCTTTTTCTTTGCTGGTTGGGTTTTAATCATGACCATATTTGTACTGTTTCTTCTTCCGGAGACGAAGAATGTTCCACTTGAGGAAATGACAGACAAAGTATGGAAACAGCATTGGCTGTGGAAGAAGTATGTGAGAGACGTTGATTTAAGTGATGATGAAGCGGGAGATGCCAATAACTAGTTAAGATTTGCAGATATAAACGAAAGAGGATTTCATTGGCATATCAGCCCACTTGTTACATGTATTTTGGAGATGAATAAATTATATGAGTGCCTAGCAATCACAAATGTAAAATGAGTCTGCTTAGGTCGGTATTGTGGTTGTGGTCTGCTGATTAGTATTTGTTGTTGGTTATTGTCGAGTTCAATTTTTGGATCTCATAGATTGTTTGATTTTGTAGATGTTATTAAAAAAAATTATTTTGTTACATTATAAAATATATGACGTCAGATTCTTCAATCAATATTCAGGAGAGCATTTACTTCTGCTTTAAATTGTTTCTGTATTTTTACCCAATACATATTTTTAAATTAATTTCTCTTGCATGCATTGTTCTGCAATTAAATCTTTCAAATCAGTCTAAATCATTAATAACATATAATTGTAGTAGGAATGGGTTTGACCTTTTTTTTAAGGGTAAATATTTTTATTGGAGTTATGAAGTCACAAATGGGGGATCTCATCTTCTTATTAAAAACAGGTTTGATTTAAACAACACATTCTTAGGTTTGACTTGCTTAGGTGGCTCATCTTGAATTACACTAACAGATGGGTCCAAATAGAAAAGTAAGTCTGATTTCAGATGAACCACTATAACAAGTCAATGCTTAGAATGTACTATTTAAACTCTATCATAAGAATTAGAATCATGACCAAAATAAATATTTATTGGAACCTTGGCTAAAATCATACAAAGATGGAAGAGTATTGTAGTTTTATCTGTAATCGTATCTCACAACAATTACTAACAAAGTTAAATAGAAGTAGAAGTGACTAATGAATAACTTTATTAAAAACTTTCATTTCATCCATAACACATGTATGATTATAGAGTTCTCAATGTTTAGCAAGCATTTACGTACATTTTGAGTTATTTCTCTATTTCTCTCGAATGCATATTTTTAGGTTAATTTATCTTTCATGCATTATTGTTGGATGAGTGACTAATAATTAAATCTTTCAAAGCAGTCTAATTATTATCACATAATTGTAGTGGAAATGAGTTTGGTTTAAACAACACATTTTTGTTTAGATGACTCATCTTAAATCATGAGTCTTATTAAAGAAGTGTGAATGATCTTAACTACTGATTGGTGACTAATAGATGCTCGATACAGCCACTTGTTTTAAAGCAAACAAATTATGAATTCATGCGCCTCCACAAATGAAACAAAATTGAGAGGAATGTTTGCAGTGAAAGAGAAAGATATACAAAACTGAAAGCATATAAACTCTCTATTTTTATTTTCATGGTGTTTGCATGCATGCTGGTACAATTCTATTTTTATGTGTTTTATCCCACAAATTACAACTAATAGGGTAGAGTCTATGGTCACTTTAAAATAATTGCAATCGTTAAAACCTATAGATGTAAGGCTAGCTTTAGTTAAAATTGTATGTATGTTTTGTTATTTAGTTAATTATTCAAAGTTATTTAGGGTTGAGGTTAACAATAAATGTGGAATGATTTTTTATGTATCTTCTTTTTTTAAAAAAATTATATTGTAAGGAAGTAAAAATAAAAAATTCATAAACAATATGGGGATTTCAATATTATTTTGAAAATTTAAATTAAGAAATCAAGTAAATAAGAAAGTAAGTTTATAGAGGAATTATTTGAATATTAATAGGAAGTAAAAATAATAGAATTGTTTTATAATTAAGTGCTTTTATAAATTTTATATTGATATGTAAGACTAAAATTTAAGATTGAAAATATAACTAATGGAAACATAGCTAAATCTAAGAAAATTCATTTAACCTTAGAAAATTATGAATAAAGCTATTTAAATATTATAATTAAATATTAATTTAATTTTAGTTGTATTTCCATTAGGTTGAGCAAAAATTAATTGAAATATTATCCTTAAAAAATTCTCTTTTTATAGTTCTAATTTCAATCTTAAATTTTAGTCTTACATATAAATATAAAATTATTGAAGGACTATAGAAATATTGGTTTTATAAGTTTAATTTAATGGAGTTTATAAGTTTTTTGCTAAATGATTGATGCAATATTTTGTATCTTTTTTTAAATTTTATTATTTTCAAACTATAAAATAGATATATTTGACTAAATGATGATATAATGTATATTCTAGACAAATTTACATAAATTGAAAGTTACAATGTATATTTAACTATATATATTAGAGTGTTTTCTTAAATCTAATTCATTTTGTGTTTCAAAAATCATGAAAATTCAGATCAATGAAAAATATGTTGAGTTCCAACATAGAAGCACTCAATAATGATAACTCTCGGCGTATTTTATATATATTAATATTTAATATATGTATGCTAGTTTTAAAGAAAAAAATTTATGAATTCATGTGCCTCCACAAATGAAACAAAGCTAAGAGGAATGTTTGCAAAGAAAGAGAAAGATATACAAAACTGAAAGCATATAAACTCTCTATTTTTATTTTCATGGTGTTTGCATGCATGCTGGTACAATTCTATTTTGATGTGTTTTATCTCACAAATTACAACTAATAGGGTAGAGTCTATGGTCACTTTAAAATAATTGCAGTCGTTAAAACCTATAGATGTAAGGCTAGCTTTAGTTAAAATTTTATGTATGTTTTGTTATTTAGTTAATTATTCAAAGTTATTTAGGGTTGAGGTTAACAGTAAATGTGGAATGATTTTTTATGTAGATTATAGATATTGAGTAGTCATTTTGAATGGTCAATCAAAATCTATTGATGAGGGGTTTTATTGTGGCTCGCTATCTCTAATAAGAAAAGTTTAGTAGAATTTTTTTAATTTACATAATTATCCATTCCACACCACCCTTTCACATATTACATTTAAAATTGTAGCCTCTTATAAACTAAAGTCCAAATAAGTATCCAATTTTTTTAAATTTTTTTTAAAATAAAATAATAAACAATAAATTTAAAATGATTAATAGTGGATATTATTTATGTGTGCAGTGTGAATTTGACCTACCTAAAGTGCAAAAACTAAACTAATGCAAAGAGAAAAAGCACAAAAAAAAACTCAAGATTGGGCATACGATGAACTCAAACAAAATGCAAGAAAATAAATCTTTTACCTTGTTGAGTTGATTGCTTGGTTGGCCCTATTGATCATTTGAATGTGTGCTCCTTTGGATGGAAAAGTAGGATGAAACCTAGTTCTAATGATTGTGAGGTGATGGAAAATGCAATGATGCAAGTGGGTATTGTGATGGATGCAAGGTGTGGATGTAAAGGATCCTACAACAATGGAGGATTTTGGCTTGATTGAGTGCTAAGTTGAGTGCAAGTGTGATGATGCAGATGAGAGAAAATTCCTTTAATTTTAGGGGAAATACCTCTAGATAATGGAGGGTCAAGATGAGGCCACAATGGACAAGATCAAGGGCTAGGGTGAGTTGAGGACTCACAAGCCCTCACATCTTGCCATGTGTTAGGTGAGGTGTCAAAGGGGAGATGAAGTGGAGGTACCTTATGGTACCTAGGGATTTGGACAAGATCTCCTCATAAAGGAGGTCCTTGTCCCTATGTGGGTGATGGGATATGTGAGGAATTAAAAATTCTTTAAAAGGCCTAGGGGGAATAAATGTGAATTTAAAATTCACATGGGGGAGGGGTTTCCTTCTTCAAAAGGAGAAATAAATAAATAAAGTTGACTTGGGTGGTTTTCCATAAATGGCATGAAGATTAGGTTGACCTAATTAAGTGATTCATGTTGTGCAAATAGAGGACTAGATGAATTAATGAAGGATTAGGGACAAGTGGGGTATTATGGGGGATGTGACCCTAATGATGATTAGGGGTGTGCACATCCTAATCATAGATTAATTAAATTAATCTGGATTAGAAAGAGTTATGGAGGATGGGACAAGGAGAGAGAAATAATGAATTTAAAATTTGATTTAAATTCATAAAGACAAATGACTAAATTAAATAAATTAGAGTATTTACTTAATTTAAAGAAGAAAGGGGATAAGGGATAAAGTATTTAACTATTTAATTAAATACCTTAGGGACATTAGAAAATAGGGAATATTAATTAAATAATGAACTATTTAATTAATAAGGGTAAATGATGCCAAATAGAGGAACAAGAGGGATGAATTTGACCATATGGGAGTGGTCAAATTAAGATGTCTACATTTCGCCCCTCTTTGAAATACTGTTAAAATATAGTGTTTCAAGGAAAAATAAAATACAAGCGATTCAATAGAAGAAAAGAATATTGAATGATGTCCCGGTGACTAGGGGAGTGGATAGGATGGAAGAATGGAGGAAAATAACAAGGTATGCCCCATTGAGAGGGCAGATGGGGAAGAAAAAGGGGCCCTAGGTGACTTCTTGATATGGAGAAATGGAGGCTACCACGTGATAAAGCACAAAAAACCATGAAGAACAGCTTTTGAACGGAGGAAAACGGACAAACAGGGTGTAAATGGTGGCCCATGGAAGAAAAGGGATGAATGAATTAAAAAAAGGTTAAATAGAGGGTAAAAATTACCCAAAATTAAAAAGGCTAAAGAGGTGAAAAATTTAAAAATTATAAATAGTAAATTTGAAAATTAGTATTTACCATTCACACACTTAGCAATTGACTAAGCAAGAGAGAGAAAGAGAGAGTGACAAGGATGGATGATGGGTTGAGCAAGGATGAGGGATTTATGGATGATGAGCTCATCCACCGAGGTGAGGAGGTGTGGTAGTTCTACTATGATCGCAAAGTGCCATGCCAGGTAAGATTCGGGAGCCCACTATGTAATTTGAGTTAAAAAAAATTATGCATTTTAATTTGGGGACTTTGGGTAGGTTTAGGGCACAAACTCATAGCAGAAGGGTGGATTGGCTCGTCCATACGACAAGTTCACCTGTTCAAAAGGGAAATCGAGAAAGGGGTGATCATGCATTGTGCAGGGGCGAAAGCGCAAAGGAGGGGCGATTGCTAAATTGCCTCTCTCGGAAAAAGACACATTATTGCATGACACAAAAGCGAGAGTGACAGAAAATAGGAAATTTTGAAATCACCCAAGATGGGAAAGAGCTTATTCAGTTTCACCTAGAAGGGTAGTGAACTCACCTGTCGAAGGGAAAAAAGATGCAAGAGCAATTGCAAGATCGCCCTTGAAAGGAAAAAGGTGAATTTACCTGGATAATAGGTGAATTCACACAAGGGCGGGAAAAGAGGCAAAGCTGGCAGGGAAAGAGGCAAATATGTGGGCAGGCTAGATAGAGGCGAATTCACCAAAAAGAGAAGTGAATTCGAGGGGAGACGAAAAAGAGGAAAATTTTCCAAGTAAACAGGTGACTTCGTGGATAGGAGAAAAAGGGACAAATTTTCCAAATAAACATGCGAATTCATGGATGTGGGGAAAAAAGGGTGAATTCGCAAAATAAACAAGTGAATTCGCCAGATAAATGGGTGAATTTGTGGATGGGATGGGAAAGAGTCAAATTTGTGAGAGAACCGGAAAAGGGATGAATTCGCTAGAACCCGGGGCAGGGGAAAAATGAGGAAAAAAAAGGAAAATGAATTGTAAAAGGCTAACAAAATGTTTTGTGTGGATGCAGAACTTGGAGACTCTAAGGATGCATGAGATACATTCAACAATGTTGGAGGTGATGATCAAGGCGATGGATGACCATGACCATGTAGCACTAGCATAGGCAAGGTTATTGCACATGTTGGGGTACCCCAACAATAGAGCCACTAACTCATTTGATTGCAAAATCTGACGAAAATTTCTGACGAAATATGTACAATTTGATGTATCATCGAGTGCTTGTAAAATTTGATGTGTAATTTTCAATTTTTTAAAAGTTTATCCCTGACATTTGTCAAAATTTCGACGAACCTAGGTTTTGTCAAAATTTCAACTAGCAATTTCGTCAAAATTTTGACAAACATGAAAAATAAGAAAAAAATCAAATTGTGGCTGACATAAAGAAAAGTGAGTTTGCTGATTTATTGCGAAGTGTTTTTTTCTACTTGAGAAAGTTTGTGGAGAACTAAGGACGATTTTCTTGGGAAAAGTAAAAAAAATTCAAGAAGATATCACCAGGTTGAGGGTAGTCATTATCTTTTTGCAAAATTTAGTTGTGAAGTCAGATTTGTAGTTCCAAGTTTGAAAATCATATTTTAAAGCAACATCTCATCAGATTTCATTTTTAGAGGTTTAGGGTTTTGAGAATTTCATGTCCATATTTTGTTGTGTGGAATCACCATAAGATCACAACCAAGGAACAAATTCTTGTGACTGTAATTATGTGATCCATAACTCTATTGGTCATGTGGCACAGTTGTGCTATAACAAATACATGATGCATTCATGTGTGACCCAAGTTTAATGTGGCTATGTTGTGATAGAAATGGAGGCACTCATATAATTTAGTTAATTCAGGTTGTATAATGTAGGTGTCAATCATCATTGGGTGCATTCAAGTTGTCTCAAGTTTGATAGGTTACGATGTAATTATAGCATGATCCAAGAGTGATTACCTCTTGCTGCAATAAAGAGCCTATAACTCTGGTTGATATGCAAGAGTGTTTGTGTTATATCAATTATGTAGTGCATTCAAGCACAACCCATGTTTAATGGGCTATTCTAGAGAGTGATCAAGATTTTCTAAACCTTATGAATGTTACTTAAAAGTGTATAGCTTAAACTACAAACCAAGTTTGTTACATACTTGAATGCAATCTTGGGTTACTGCAAACTATAATAATGTGATCTGCTAATAACCATTATGGAAAGTATTAAAGCAAGACCCATGCTATATATGATACATTTCTCTGATCAGGTTTACATACCTTAATGATCAAACACAAGCTTCCCACACACTCTAGGATACAATCCAAAGATCATACCACAATTTGTCAAGACAACTAATTTTTTGACCCAAGATTTAAGGTTGTTTTTAAATACCAACAGAAGCATTGGTAAGAGCATGATTAGGGTACAAATCCTAGGCCTCTATTGAAACATAAACAATAACTCTAGTGGATTAGTGAGGTTGCAATACTAGAAAGATTGAGACATTGTAGCTAATAACAAAATCTTGCAATCTAAAGATTGTAGCCAATAACAAGCAAACTATGTAGCTTAGTGACATTTATAAATGCAATCTACAGTAAGAAGAATTATAGTCACTTGAGACGTGACTATCAAAAATAGGCTGAGCAGTGACAAGATAATAAAGCTCAAACCTTGCATAGTAAAGTGGAGATTTTAACAACGAGTTTCCTTATCCCCTTACTGACCTTAATGGTTTTTCAAATGCTTTTGGTAGTGTTAGACAAGGAAAATGCAATTAGGGAATGATTGTCCAAATGAAGTAATAGTGGTAATCATAGGTTCAATATTTCTTCTTAGCCATTAATGTATAATAGAGGTAGTGGATTGCATTTTTGAGCAGTGTTTTGAGACTCATCAAAGATGGGAGAATAGTGAATAATACCTTGTGGACTGTGAAGTAGTGTCAATAAGGTTGAAGGATCTTAAGATCTACAATACCATGAAACAATGAGTCCCTTGTAGTAAGTAGGCAGTCTATAGGGCATAGTTTTTATTTTATAGAAGGATGCTCATGAAAGGAATC
Source organism: Sequoia sempervirens (assembly GCA_007258455.2). Classification (NCBI taxonomy): domain Eukaryota; kingdom Viridiplantae; phylum Streptophyta; class Pinopsida; order Cupressales; family Cupressaceae; genus Sequoia; species Sequoia sempervirens. Next base: position 9,234,757 of record VDFB02072274.1, on the reverse strand, counting down.
TTCAAGTGATAGTGAGTGAGCTATTTGAGATTTCAGTTGAGGGTGTAATACCCAGTCTTAAAGGAAGTTAGCAAAGTAGTAAATGTGCAATAAAATCAAATTGTACACAAAAAATAATTCACAATGTTATCTTACATAATGCCTTGAGTTTGAAGGCAAAAAACTCATTGTATCTTGATGAAAGTGGTGACCTTAATGGTCAATCACTGGAAACCATGATTTTAAAACATGCTATTGTGCTTATGGAGGCAACATTTTAAGCAAGGCAGTGAGTGGTGGTTTGGAAGAATGGCAGGTATGAAGGACTTGCTTTATATGCATACTATGCAGTCTAGCTTAAGACAACATTCTTAAAAGAGATTGAAGGTGGATTATGGAACTCAAGGGTTACCATGAAAATGATTAAAGAAAATACTAAGATCTATTTAAAAGCCACAGTCATGAAGATATTAAAGATGTCACATGCAAAATCCTAGTAGCTGGAGTAATGAATATAGTGCCATAGAGGATAGTGTGTTGGGGCAGATTTAAGAGATCTCCACATTATCTAATTACAGGGAAATGCATCATTTATTTATTTAATTAATTAAAAGAAATCATTCTAAACCCTATATAGGATAAATTGATACTTCAAAAGCCTCTGAAGGAATTTGAGATTATGCAAATATATGTCAAGTAAATACCTAGATTATAAATAGTAGCAGGAACAATGTAAGATTTGTTGAGCAGAGAAGGAATGAGATAAGCAACAATGAATCCTATGCCTCTTTTCACACACATCTCCTCACTGTTCTCTGTCATTCTTTACTGAAACACTTCTCCATTTTGGTGGTCTATGCTTGAAAATAATGTTTTGACAGAGGTTTTAGAGTATGTTTATTAAAATGAAAACTCCATTCTGGTGGGCTATGCCTGAAAATAAGATTTTGACAAAAGTTTTAGGGTATGTTTATTAAAGTTTTAGAGTATTTTGGTGGGCTATATTATTGATTCCTTAAATTATTTATTCAAATGGATTGTGACTAAATAAATGACTAACTATTTAGGTATTTTTTATTTGTGTGACTAAATAATTTTTAATCAACGACCAAACTAGTAATTTATTTACTCATTTATAGCTGAGTTGCAAAAAATGAGCAGAATTTAGTCATTTTTAGTTGTTGTGACTAAAATTTTTAGTCACCTAGTCATTTATTTTCCAAATTCTACTAGTGTGTGCTTCCTTGTGCGATTAGGGCTCTCTCAATGTTGAGGGCCCTAAGGATAAACTCATCATAAGAAGTGACACATTACATCTTTAACTAAAAGGATAAATCTGTATTGACATTAGCAATGATGATTCCAACTTGTTGCTCCTTAGGAATGGGTTACTTGCTCTTAATAGCTCGTTACCTCCATCGTTGTAGGAAGTTTGTGATCAAGTTCAATATTCTAATTTTAGGAGTCTAACGGTTGGAAATCATAGTAAAATCAGAATTTAATAAGTTTTGGAATTAGCATTTTAAAGTGTTTTTTAGGGTCATTAACTTTAGACTATCTTCTCTTTTGTAGGGGTGGTTGCATGCAAAAAAAATTTGGTGTAAAATATGAGAATTATTAGATTTTGTTATCTGTCTATGAATAAAAATTATTGGAGTGTGAGTTTAATATTTTTTGAAGATCTAAATAGTCAAGCTTGGTAAAGACAAATTATGTCAGATAATATTAGTCCAAGAAAAAATGAAGAGACACTTGATAGATTGTGGGCTAGATTGAAAAGAAAGGGTGATGGGAAATGTTATTATCCTTGCAATAATTGCAAAGGCTTAAAGATCAAATGACTTGTAATCACAACAACTAAAAAACATTGTAGGAAGCATGGTCACATTGAAGGCGGCATGATTATTGTTCATTGGTAAGTTGTTCATTATATGTGTTTATATTGATTGAATTTGTAAATATTTATATCATTTTAACATTATATATATATATATATATAATCACTTGATCATGATCATGGTTTATTTATGTCTATCATTATTATAAAGGTGGGGCGCCCTAGGGCACATGATATGGACTATTACGACCCGAAGAATGTGGTTTTGCAAGCAGATGAACATGGAGCTGTGAATATCGAAGATGAAGTTAATGATCCTATGGAAGAAGATGATCATGCACCAAAAAACACAGTTGAAGATGATGGTACAGATACATTGATCCATGACAAATTTAGTGGCAAAGCTGATCATGATGATCGAGATGGCTTTGATGATGTTCATGATTTACCTGTACTTGAGAAGGCATACAAGCCCCTTTATGAATTCTCTCAAACAACTCTTCTCCCTGTTGTATTGTTGCTATTGAACTTGAAGGTTATGAATGGTTTATCAAACATAGCAATCTCATGGATGTTAAGGTATGTCATATATGTCATCTTTTTTCATCTATTTTAATTGCTATTAGTTCATCAATAGTAAATAAAGGATGAAATATGTACCATTGATATTCTTTATATTAACAAATTATTTTTTGTTGTAGATTGATTGGTGAATTTTTGTTACCACTATCAAATATTTTATCTCACTCATATCGAGATTTATATAGCATTATGAAAGATATCAGAATGGAGTATCAAGCAATAGATGCATGTCCCAATGATCATATTATATATCATAAACAACATGAATTTGTAACATAATGCTCAGAATGTCATATCAGTAGATATCAAATAGATCAACTAAAAAAAAGGTGCCTCACAAGGTTCGTTATATTCCCATTATTCCATGAATGCAACAATTATTTAGGTGTGAAAGCTTAATGCAATTTATGGATTACCATGCATGAAATAGAAGTTGAGATGGCATTCTTTGAATACCTGTGGATGGTTTTGCATTTAGGGACATGGAGGAAAAATGACCACACTTTAAAGAAGAACCTCGTAATCTCAGGCTTTCATTGGGAGTGGACGGTGTCAATCCATTTGGAGAGCTAAGATCTATTTACTTGGTGTGGCCTATTTTTGTTATCAGCAATAACATTCTTACATGGATGTCAATAAAGAGGGAGCACATAATGTTGTCAATGATTGTTCCAAGTATTTTTTTACATCAATTTTCTTTAACGTAGTAGCATCTCATTTGTATTATTTGTTGCATAATGACTTATATTTTTTTCATTCAATAGTCATGTACATTAATTTTTATATATGTCAGTAAAATGGTTATAATAATTATGTAATGTTTATGTTCATTCAACTAGGTAAGTACTACCAAGTTAAAGATATCAACGTATATATCAAGCCTCTTATCGACGAGTTACTAAAGTTATGGAATGGCATCACTATGTATGACGTCTCTAGACCAATAGGAAAAAGACAATTTCAATTCCATGCAATGCTTGTATGGACAATTCATGATGCCCCAGGGCTAACACATTTTTGTGGTATGCTATAACGTTCGACTGCACTTTAAAACAATATTTAATTTTATAAACTGGATATCATGCATGTTTTTAAATAATCTATTCATTATATATAATTATAAAAATTGACATATTTAATCCAATTATATATGATCTTGCAAGTCTTCAAACAAAGGAAAAATTTGCATGTCCAATTTGTGGTCCAAAGATGAAATCTCGTTGTTCAACAAGTTTAGGAAAGTAGGTGTTTGATGAGTATAGGAACTTCCTCCATAGAAATCATAAGTATTGAACTACTGAAAAACATCTTTTCAATAGGAAAGAAGAGACTACATCAAAACCACGAAGAATGACACCTTGCCTATAGAAGTTGAAATATAATAGAATTAATCATCAAGGTTATACATCAGATCAAATTGTTTATCTATCATATATGATATGTTTTGAATTTATATTTTAATATTGTGTTGTGTTTACTCATGCTGTAATTGAAAATGATTGTCGTTAATTTGTTTAACTTATATGCTTCATGAAAGTTGTCAAGGCATTAATGGTTGGCTTCCACAGGGACTAAAAAGTTATCCCAGACAATTTAGTAGGTTGCCCTACTATGAGCAGCTACAAATTGTGCATTTTTTTGATACAATGCATATCGAAAAGAATATAACAGAAACATTATGGAAAATATTGGATGGAAGGCATGACAAAGAAAAAATTGTCAAAATTTGTAGTGACATTCAGGAAGCCAATCATCCAATGAAAAATGTCATTCAATTAAATAACGATGGAGACCAAATTAATATAAGTGCCCTTCCTTGGTTATCAACGGAGCAACAAAGCAATGCTATAAAAGAAGTCATACGAAAAATTTGATTTCCCACAGGATTTGTTGCGAACATAAACAATATAATAACAAAAAAAGGTGAATTTGGGTCAGGGATGAAAACACATGATTGACATACCTTCATTAAGGTAATTATTTTGGTATATTATACACACTTGTAAAATACATGTACTTTTTAGTGTATTATGTTTACTACTCTTGGGAAAATAATGAAAAGATCATTTTATAATTGTTGCAGTATGTTCTACCTCTATCTCTCCCAAACAACTTTGACAACAATGTCAAGCAAGTTATATATGATGTTGGAAAATACATGAGGTAAGTAGCGATATTTATTCAATTTGTTGTATATATGCAGAGATTGAAATCAATGTAGCAAAATTGAACAAAGCTCAAATACAAATGTTAATCAAGGAAATAAAATTTACAAAATGAATAATGAGAGGACGTTGAGAGAAAATGACCGCCTGAAAGATTTGTTAGGAGTTACAATGAAGTTAACCAAGCTGCTCACTCATGGTGAAAATTCACAAGAAAAAGATCATTGGGAAGGATCAAGTGCATATTCTCAAGGGAAATATGATGCACTTGTAGTAGTAATTAAGAAAAGACAAGCCAGTCTAACAACTTGGTTGAATAAGCTCTGGGCAACACACTCACATAACTTTGCTGCATTGTGAGAACATGAAAGAATGGATGGTAGGATTCTGGAGAAGCTTCAAGAAATAAACCAGAGGGATGTTTCTGATAATGTAGCAATTGAGGCTGTAAATCATCTTGTGAACAAGCACAGAGACTTCTTTGAAGAATTGTGAGGGGATGCGTAGGGATTAATTGATACCACCAAAAAGGGATTGACTGCATTCTTCGATGATAGAGGAAAATTAAAAGAAATGACTAGGTGGAAAGGTGAAAGTGAATCAATATTGCAAGAAATTCTAAAGACAACTACTATGAAAGATACAACACTAGATGAAGCATGCGAACAAAATGAAAAGATGGTGAAAATGGAGATTGTGATCCAAAATGCATTGGGAGATGAAAATACACATGAGCACCGGGAATACTTGGACCACTTGTCGAAGATTCATTTGTGGCTTAATAGAGCCTAATTACTTCTTTTTAATTATTTATTATTTTAACATTAGACATTTCTGAAAGGACGTCTCCTTTCAAACAGTTGATGTATAAATATCCATTTTTGGTAGCAAATAATGAATATCGAATAGGAGAAAGATATAGTAGATTACAATGTTTTGTAATTATGAGACTATGATGCATGTTTGAAACCATGGAGATATCAATGAAAATTGTTTAATGTGGTGGTGTATTTCTATTATCAATTGTTTGTTGTGTTAATTGAAAGTATTACTGAAATTGTCTCCAAGGTTGATGTTTTCTATTTATTTAAATTGATATAACAAGCTTATATTCAATTTATCGGTGCACACTTGTTGTACTTGTATGGTTGATTAATTGGTTCTTTCAATAAAATATTAAATCCTTTTAGTTGATCATAGTAATTAGGGAATGTCATTTGGATCATTAAGAAGAACTTGGTAATCATATTCTTTCATGTTTATACAAGTTATAAACTCAAATTTATTTGCCAAACAATTAGAGTATCTGCCAGAAAGAAGTTACTCATTTTAGATTTCTCATTTGACTCTGCATACCCAATAAGGCACTAGTCTATACATTTTCACCATTTAGGTTTCACTCATTTTTACATCTGTTAAATTGAACATATTAAGTTTTAGCCTTGATATTGCTATACAATCTATACCAAACTAAAATTCATTTATCCACTCCCATTTGCCATTGTGGATGAATTATTTTAGGAAATAAACATAAACCAAGTCTGCCTCATTCATATAGGTATACCTGCCTTGTTCTAGAAGCACCTGAAGAGAAGGTCTAAACTATTTTGGCCTTGTCTGTTACCCTGAAACATACCAAGAGATTGGCAACCTCTTAAGGCATTTTTCCTGCATTTTTGAGAGCTAACACCTCCCTCCCTCTATCTCTCTCCCACTCCCTCCCTCTCTCTCTCTCTCTCAAGTATCTTTAATATCCTACCCCCTCTCCCTCTCTTAGGTCTCTCTCTCACTCACCTCCTCTATCTCTCTCCCCCTTAACCCTAAAAACCTAAACACTAAACCCTTTTAACCCTAAACCATCTACCCTCAACCCTCAACCCCTTCCTTCCTTTATCTCTCTCTCAAATCTCTCCCTCCTAGCACCACTCCCTCTCTCTCGTTTCCTCTCTCTCTCTCTCTCTCATTCCCCACCTATCCCCAAGTCTCTCCCCTCATGCCCCTTCTCCTCTCTTAGGTCTTTTTCTTCACTCACTCACTCCCTCTATCTCTTTCCCTCCACCCTCTTTTAAACCATCTACCTCACCCTTTAACCCTCCTCCTCTCCCTCTATCTCCCCACTCCCTCCTCTCTCTCTCTCTCCCTCAAGTATCTTCAATATCCTACCCCATCTCCCTCTCTTAGGTCTCTCTCACTCACTCCCTCTATCTCTCTCCCATTAACCCTCAACCCTAAACCCTTAACCCTTAAACCCTCTACCCTATACCCTTAATCCTCCCTTCCTTTATCTCTCTCCCACTCCCTCCTACCCCCTCATCCCTAAACACTCAGCCATAAACCCTTAAACCTTCTATCCTCTACCCTCAACACTCTTGCCCTCTCCCTTCCCCCTCCTAATTATCTCACTCTCTCTCTACCTTCCCCCCCTCTCTCCCCCCGTCTCTCTCTCTCTCTCCCTTTCCCTCTCTCTCTCTCTCTCTCTCTCTCCCACCCTCTACCTCCTAATTACTCTTGGGTATATGTGTGCAAAAATTGGATATCTGATTTAGATCAAATATCCGATTTATATCACCAAAATATTACATTTTAAAATGTTTTTTAAATTAGATATTAGACATGAATTGGATATCCAAAACAAATTAGATATCTGATTTGTAGTACTTTGTCTTGGGAATTTCTATGGAACAATGTACTAACACCCAACCCCAAAAAAAAGTCAACACGAGATTTTCACATTTTTTGGCAAGTTCAAAACACTACTTTTTTCATGTTGCACTTTTTGTCCCATCATGATCTTGCACATACCCAAGTCTAAATCAGGTAGTTGTTATTGCTAAGGTGGATCACTCCTTTCTTCGAAGGCCATACACTTACGATTGGGTCAAGTGTTCTTTTCTTTAGAAAATTCCTATTTCCTTTTTGATAGGTTAATTATTATTTGATTAGATGGGTTATGAAGCACTTATTTCAAACAAATATCTTTATGAAAGAAGTATATTGGCATGAAATTAAATATGATTTGTATTCCAATGTAAAGACTACAAAGAATGGAAACAATTCTTTCAACACATAAACTATTATGTAGTAGTAAATTAAAATGAAAAAGCTTACTCTATATTAGTTAGGATACATAACTAAGAAAATGATCTAAAGTGACTTATTTATCCTAGGGGAACTAAGTATATAGTATACAAAGAAAACCAACAAACCCACAACTACCCCTATTTTGAAGGAGTTTAGTTTTCTCCCCTTCCTGATCTCGCTAATATTGTCTAATTATTTTAAAGAGATGAAGGGTCATAACATGAATTTATTCAACCCAGTAAATAGCTTGGTTAATGAAACTTGACAAAAGCAACAAAACAATTGCTACATTTGGAATTTCATGTTGAATGAATAGTGGTGACAATAATCTACTTATAGTTTAATAAAACACTATTTTTATAAGAATGCTTGACATTAGAAAGATAAGTGTTACTTATAGTTTAATAAAACACTATTATAGTTTTACCAACATATACTATTGTATGCTTGCATGGATTCTTAGTTAACATATGGGGAGATAGAGATAGATGGGGAGAGAAAGAGAGAGAGAGATAGAGATATATGGGAAGAGAAAGAGAGATGGATATATATGTGAAGAGAAAGGAAGAGAGGTGGAGATAGAGAGTTGATGGATAGGGGGGATAGGGAGGGAGAGATTGTGAGAGATAGAGAGGGGGAGATAGAGAGGGGGAGGGAGAGAAAGGGATATAGATAGAAAGAGATAGAGAGAGGAGTGAGAGGGAGATACAAAGAGAAATAGAGATAGATATATAGAGATGGAAGGAGAGATGGAGTGAATGAGAAAGAAAGGGGGGAGAGGGCGAGATAGCTCAATATATAGAGGGGGGAAGAGGGAGTGACATAGATAGTGGGAGATATAGAGATATAGAGAGCGACAGGGAGAGATATATCAATCACCCTCCCTATATCTCTATCTATTCATCCTTATCTCTTTATCTCTCTACATCTCTCTATCTATTTGTCTCCCTTTCTATTTGTATGTTTGCCATTATCTCCCTCTCTCTCTATATTTTCTTCCCTATGTTTATCTTTGTCTCCTTAAGTGTGCAATGGGTACATTGAAGAGGTCTTAAAGGAGAATTATCATATCTTTAATCAAATGGCATGCTACCTTGAGCATAACTCCCCAATGACACATGCCATCCTTGGATTGTTGACATGAAACAACCAATCAAAATTTAGTTTCTCTCTCTCATATTAATATATGTTACTATTATATTAAATATATTTTGTATTATATAAAAATATACTTATTATTAATTATTAATTATAATAATTTTATACATATTTAATAATTTTGTTAAAGAATATAATATATAATTATAATAAGTTGAATAATTATATTATTTATTATGTAAAATATAGCTAATATATACTTAACTATATTGTAGAATATTAAAACCTAGCTAAATGGCACAATTTTTTTTAATTTAATTAATATACTGTAAAACCTAACGAAACCAGGTTGTTGCTCGTCAAATTGGAGAAGTGAAAGGTCAATACCAATGCCAAGGAAGAGTTTGGAGTAGTCAAAACAAGGTCAATTCTAGCACCGAGGAAGAGTTTGGAGTTAAAACAAGGTCAATACCAATGCTGAGGAAGAGTTTGGAGAAGTGAAAAAAATGTTAATATCAGTGTCGAGGAAGAGTTTGGAGGAGTGAAAACAAGGTCAATACCAACGTCAAGGACAAGGTTGAGGGAACTCAGGGAAAATCGATGACCAAGGGGCAATGAGTACTATAATTTTGGCACCCCCATTCTCTTTAGCCTGCAATTTTCATGCCTAGTTTCCAAAGATCTTCTTGTACATTGGCACCCCCATTCTCATAAAATGGTATAAGATAAGACAAAAAAATAAAATAGCTTAGTCTTTCACATTTTTATCGACCAGCCTCAGGTCTTGGAAAAACTCCCATAATCTACCCACATCTTCGTTGAGGTCTAGGATTTCATCACACATAGCCTTCATCGAATGAGTCTGAAGAAATTGTAGACTTAGCCCAAGTATATGCTAGGCTAAGGTAGATCTAATGAATGGAAATAGAGGCATACAATTCTTCTTTAATACCTCCATGAAAAACATATGCAAGGTGTTGGTTTTTTTATGGTAAGCAAGTTGATCTTATAATCTACCTATGGAATTTCCAATTCCAATAAAGGGCAGCTCAAAGGACCTGGACCAACTGATGAGGATTTTAAAGACCTCCTACACTTTGGGCTCTGTAAGACCTAGGAGGGTGATCCCTTAATGCATTTACAACCTCTACACCATCATCATAAACAACATTAACAACAATAGATAATATCATTTAATAGCTAAATATAATAGGATAATACTGAATAGAATTGGTTGTTTATCAATAATATCAACTATTTGGAGCATGAGATAATGACAACAACATTTCACAATATAAGATAGTCATTGATTTGTAATTTGTAGCAAGCTCTAGGTAAAGGAAAACAAATATTAAACCATACGAATAAGTACAACTTAGATCAATGTCATATATCCATTAGAGGAGTCAAATTTATAAGCATCTAAGGGTTTATGACAGATTTAACACATAACATATAAGATCCTTGATAACATTACTTTACAGTCTCATCAATATGTATTCTAACCCAATACTACTTATCAAATCCTTATATAGAACATATCCACCTACAATCCCATTCAAGCATTTTAATTAATTCCTTGAATTAAAGCTAAAACAAGAATCATACACACCACAACATTGAGATCAACGAAACAAACCTTGATCATTTTATTCAAAATTCAAATATGCTTGTACAATGGATAGACATGAGTTCGAATTAATCATATCAATTCAAATGCCAATACTGTCATAAAACATGAAATCCCCATGAATTCAAAACCTAAATTGCATTTTCCCTAAAACCATCAGACTTTACAATTTGCTCTGCAACTTCATCTAGACTCAACCAAAAATATCTAACTTGTTAACCCATACTTCTGGCCTTGAAATCCTTCTTATAGAAAAAGAAGGAGAAAAAAAGTATCAGGCTAGAAAGTACATGTGTCATCAGCCAATTGGACCACTTTGTGATATTCCAAAAATTTGTTACAACAACAATCTCCCCATAGAATCTTCTTGTTCATTGTGCCCACTAAGAATGGTTGATGTAGCAACAAAAAACTTCAAGAATTCCATGCCTAGACTGTCACAAAAAAAAAAAATTAGAATCTATTGTAACTACAACAACTGATTTTCCAACCATTGCAACCTACTCCTTTTCACTCTTCCTCAGTTAAATATACATTTACCCATTTCTGGTACTCTTCATCAATTGGAAAATCAAAATTGATCACCTCATTCACCTTGACACTATAAGGTTTGTACTTAACTACCACCTGATTCGCTTCTCTTTCAAAAGACTCCAAGAATGAGTTGGTGCTAATGATTTTGTCCATAGAACTCACCAACAAATCATAATCTAAGTTACCCTATTTTTGAGGGTTTTGTAGTCCAAACATGATATAAAGGGGCTCTTACACTCTTTGTGATTACTGGAGCTTGTGTAAGAGGCCCCATGGATACTGTTGTAATTGTAGGATACATGAATAGGGCGTAGGATGAGAAATAAAGAAGGTATAGCTGATGTCCTGAAGAGTGTTGTGAAGAAAAGAATGTGAAATGAGAGGTTCAAGCCTAGGTTTCAACAAAATATGTATGGGAGATCTGATTTTATGAATTTTTATCCATGTGCAGACCTAATGGGTTGTTTCTAAACACTGAATATAAATGATATACACACACACACACACACATATATATATATGTATGTATGTATATGTGTTTTTAAATGTAAATGTAAATGCAATTACTGGATGCTCTCCTAGAACAATAAATGCAACATATCATTAAAGAATCTATATCTATGTATATAAATGTGTATTTCTAAATGCAAGTGTAAATGAAAATACCATATGGTTTTGTAGTGTTATAAATACAACATATCCATAAATTAATGTAATTGAAATTCTAAAGTCTTCAACACATATAATATGAAATCGATCAAACTATTAAACTACATCAGAAATAAATGAAAATAGTAAATGCATATGTATGTGTATTTGTAAATGTAAGTGTAAAATAAATGAAAATAATGAAAATTATAAAGGAATACAAGGGGAGACCAATGCCTTATTGGGTATATGGAGTCTAATGAATATCTATAAATGTGGATTTCAATAATGGCAATAATTCAAACTATCAGGCATATAAATTGTTTACAACTTGTGTAAACATGCAAGTGAATAATTGACAAACTCTTCTTGAGATAGAATGAAAATTATAGTTATGTGATTCTTCTTATTAATCCAAGTAACACTTCCCAATTGTTGTGATTGATTAAAAGATTTTAATCCCTACTTTAGATAAACGAATAACCAGATCACACATATATAGCAAATGTACAATGATAAACTGAGTATAAACTTGTTATATCAATTTAAACAATAGAGACACATCAGAATGGAGACAATCAAATAACTGCATAAATTTAACAAATAGCTAATACCAAAATCTTAATCCGCAACTTAGATATCTTCATTTACTACATCAAAATACATGCATATGAGTCTCTGTATATAAAAATTCATTGTCTACTACAAATGACCTATATGCCATATGTTTGGTGTCTGTATCTTGGCTCTCTTCAACACTTAGTTCTCTAGGAGGTCAGTTGTAACCTTAGGCTTTGCCCAAACACCATAGATGACCAGAGACATAAGGCATCTTGATAAAAATGGAACACAAAGAGAAATTTTTTGAAGTTCCATCACAAGGAAAGGTCTCCTCCCTCCTCCACACACAACCCTTAAAAATTATGAATAGAGGAATATAATCTTTGAAGAACTCAAAGTTGATTCTCTCCTACCTGATGCAATTAGTCATTTTATCCTTACAAACATTTATAGTGATTACTAGAGGCACATAGACCAATTCTTCATAATAGAAGAATTTAATCATACTTTTCCAATGCTGGCATTATGAGAAAACCTTAGGTTAAATGAATAATTCCTAGCTAAGTTCTTTAAATCATGTACAGCCGTATAAGGGAAGACCGCTGCTATGTGTACCTAGATACCATGGAGAAAGGATCTTTGGGCTCTTTCATCAATCATCCTACCTTAAAACATACCAAAAGTCTCATAGCAATTATACATAGGAAGATTTAAGATGACTTAAAAAAAATTTATTGCCAAAGCATAAACTTATGATGACTTAACCAGGCCTAGTACATGTTGGTGTAATTAATTATTAATTACACTTTGCATAAGTTTACTTAGGCATATTTAATTCCTAAGTTATAGGTTTTCTCCTTATCTTATTGAGCTATCTTGTTGCTCAAGATAAGATTAGGTTTATGCATCTTTGCTTTTATAAAGCAAATTATCTCTTATAATTATTTGTACTTCGAATATATCAATTTGCACATCTTTTGTAAATCTCTACTTTTTTTGTTTTTCTCTTCTATGGAAGGATATTTTGGTTTGTAAATCTGATCTTGGTTTCTAACATGGTATCAGAGCCTCGATTTGTAGCCCTTTCTCAACTTTTTTGGAGGAATACATTATAGAGCGCGTTCAGGGTCCCTCGAGGGTTTCTTTCCTTGAGCATATTTATGGAGCGTCATGGATTAGATCGAGGTTTTTTGTTGGATTCAAAGTGCTAGAAAAAGTTAGAAATGGCTTTTATTTCATTCATTTTGGTCACCGTTTTCCAGATCTGTGAGGGTCTCAAGGTTGGTGATTTTTTTCTGATAGATCTAGGGGTCGCCTGATTTTCGGAGCACTTTGGGCCCAAACAAACCTCGTCGTTGGATTCACAGTGCCCAAAAACCCCTATTTTGATATAAAATTTGTCCGATTTGGACACAGTCATCTAGAGAGGAAATTTTTTTTGCCCAAGGGCCATACGGCCCCTAGGCTCGCTCCATGAGGCACAAAAATTAAAATTTTAAAAAAAATATATCCAAAAAATCAAAAATTTGGATGGAAGTCTAGCGCTCCTTGCATAAATCAGGCCCATCACCTGGTGGTCATCGAGCGGCCACCGGGCGACCACCGCCGGACCACCACCACCACACACAACCATCGGTCTGCTGCTCCCTGCACTCAGCCCCCGCGAGCCCTAGCCTATGGTCACATTAGGGACCGATCCCCATGCCACAACCCCCTGCCAGAGTTTAAGCACCTGCCCTGGTCACATTGGTGACCATGGGCTATGCTGAAGCCCCTAATTGCCAGCCCCCTGGTCCGCCAATGCGACCAAGGGCTTTATTTTTTTAGCCCCTGAGGGCTTTTGGAGGCCATATTGGGCAGTTTTGGACCATTTTCACCAAATTGGGCATAAATTTCACATACGGCGTCGTTTGTTTGCAAACGAGATATCACCGGAAAGCTGTTTCCGTTCTCTATACAATGGTGTAGGTGTGATTTTCTGGTTTTTTCTTTTTTGATTCCTTTTTTAGCCACGGAAGTCAGATGTTTCCATTTACACTCTAGGAGACATATCTTTTGACTCACTTATCCATTTTTCATGATTTTCATAGCTTTGGAAAGATGTTCCAGCATCTATGCAAATCTAAGGTCATTTACATAATATGTGTACCTTATTTTATGCATGCATTCATTTTTGTTTTGTGCACTAGGTTTGCATTTTCGCTTATGTTTATGTAGCTTTGCATTCTCTCCTTCTACAATCATTGGGTATTGTAATAATGAACTGATATAAAGTTCCATTAAGGGGGGTTCTTGCATCCATTCTTCGTATTGGTGATAACTGACATGAGTTTGTCTGGTTTCCTGTCATTTCCTTTTAGCTTCTTTCTTAGTTAGCTAGACTCATTGTTGGTTTGTTTTGGTTCACACTTCACATTGGGAGTTTATGGTTCTTGATCCTCATTGGGTCAAATATTTCTTAGTTTGAAGGCCATGTTTTTATGGTTAATGTTCCAAAATCTTGATGGTACTCATCTTATGGACAATTTTAATTTCAATTTGGCATTGGCTTCGAGAAACACAACTTCCAGATTTTGTCATCATTATGGGATTCATTCATTCTTTCATCTACTGTTGCTTACAGATTCTAGGGTTGATCCAGTATGTGAGTTTCTAGTGTTCCTTGGCATTGGGTCTGCTATTGCATTTGTGATTCCGATATGGTATTTTGCAAACAGAAGTATCTTTCTTTTCTTGCTAGATTTGGGGTTCCAGTGCTTCTTCATTAGTGTTCTTCCAGTGTTTCTTTGCAGTAGTTCATCTCATTGAAGGGGGTTTTTCCCATTGGGTTTTCTCTCTCTTTGTGTTTCTAAATGAGTACTTGATCAGGCCTTGTTGTTAGGACTCATCTTTGCATAATAATTTGCTTCTCCCTAAGTTGCATTTATGGGGGGGTGTTGGTGTAATTAATTATTAATTACACTTTGCATAAGTTTACTTAGGCATATTTAATTCTTAAGTTATAGGTTTTATCCTTATCTTGTTGAGCTATCTTGTTGCTCAAGATTAGATTAGGTTTATGCATCTTTGCTTTTATAAAGAAAATTATCTCTTTTAATTATTTGTACTTTGAATATATCAATTTGCACATCTTTTGCAAATCTCTTCTTTTTCTGTTTTTCTCTTTTGTGGAAGGATATTCTGGTTTGCAAATCTGATCTTGGTTTCTAATAGTACACAATCCCTCCCCGTTAACCACTTAGACATATGGAAATTAAATGTAAATTTGCTACTATTTTTAGTCATGTAGGTGTCCAATAAACCACTTGGTGATGTTTCCCTTCAGGTTTATTTACTTGAATGAAGAGAAAAAGTCCTTTGATTACAATTAGAGAATACATTTGAGGCCTTGGTTGTGTAACTGGTGGACCATAGTCACACTTAACACTTGTTACAAATTTTTGGAGTTAAAACGTTAAGTAGATTTGATTTGTGATGGACACATTTGGATGGTAGTAACAATAACTTGCAATCTATCAAGACTTGATTACCTTATAACCTGTGAAATTCTAGCAATGAAATGATAGATTAATCATAATGTCACCTTAGGATCACATCACCATGAAAGAACTTCATCCAACATCCTTATGAGTGTAGGTACCACCAAATTGGTATTTGTCAGATCTATCTTCCTCGGGTGAGGGAAATTCAGGAAGAGAAGAGGAAAGCGAGATATGTAGTATGTCTAAAAGAGGGGGATCAACTAGAGGTCAAAAGATTAGAAGAAAACTTTGTAAACACATGGAATTTTTTCTTACTAAAGGGGGGTCATGTTCTTATGATGATGAGAGCATAGGCAATGTTGAGGTGCCCTTGAGGTACAAACATCAACGGAAACAATGGGTACCCAAGGAACTTCCTCCAATAAACACTGATTTTTGTGTCAACAAGAGGATATATCGCATAGCACCATCATCATTACATGGTTTGTGCCTATTTTGCATGGAAAACATAAAGGTTTTTTATGAAAAAGTTACTGAATTGATGGAGTATGTTAGAGCCTGTTATAGTTACAAAGATTGGATGCAACTAGTTCAATATACATGAAGTATGCATAGGTATGCACTGTCAGAAAATTATATATAGTTGAAAGATAAGGATAAAAATAAAGGAGTGGCTATGTACATTGACAGAAGGCCAAAAGCATCAGGCAATATTGTAGGGTTTATAAATAGTACACGACCTGGGTCAACAAATAAGCAACCCAATTGCATATTCAAGGAGTGAGAGGGAAACCGTGTATTCATATGTGCGATAAAATCAATAACTATAGGGGAAGAGTTGCTAATTGATTACAATTTGAATTGCTTAGTTACAAACATAGTTACTGTGGGGGTGGTATGTAATATGTACCATTTTACCCAACCTTCGATTAATGACTCCAATAAACCATTTTATTCTTATGCTTTTTTTTCATAAGTCTATTGGTTTCATTTTGGTAATGTTTTTTATATTTAATTTTTGTCATAGCGGGACATTGATCATACGGAGAAGCCTCTAGACCATAGCATAGATCGTGATGTATCTTCAGGTGCTTCTACCCAACAGTTTTACCTCAATGTAATTGTACAAATTAGATATGAGAATTTTTTTTATTATTATGTTATTTTCATAAGTTTATTGGGTTAATTTGGATAATGTTTTTAATATTCTTGTTGTAGTCGACTGATCGGGGAAAGCCACCAGTAGTAGACGAGAGCATCCATAGGGAGGTGTAATCAATATTATGTGATGATGACATCGCTTATTCAACAAACCCTCTCGATATGATAAGGAAGACCCAGAAAAAATGCAATGAAGAAATCCTTAATTTTTTATTCATAGTGCCTCAAATAGATGAGATAAGAGAGGGTTAAAATATTGACTGCAAGATCACAAAAATTGCAAGTAAGCTATCTTGAGGTCTTTAATTATAACATAAGTTCATTCATGGTTTTATATTTTGTACTCTTTTATGTCATGAACTAAAATATGTATTGTTTTTAGATAATTTTTTGCATCCTCATGATGCTCCTGGCCATGATCAGGGTACTACAAGTGTTACCCAAGGAGTAGGGGTTGGTACAAGTGTTCATCATGATCTTCCTGCACATACATCACATCATCTGACCCCATCATTCGTGCCTATATTGTCGCCTGAAATGTTGCAAACACATACCATGTAGGCATCCGTTAGTGCACCCTCTGGCAGTGAACACATGCCAGAACATGCGTCAGGACATGTACCTGGGGATGCAGAGGCCACTAGTACTGGTGATATTTTAGTAGTATTTCTTGGATCTTCCCGTATTACCAGTATGGGAACATTTTCAGTCACATTTGGGGTGATCGAGGATTTTGTGCCATAAAGATAGAGAAGGTCCCAGGTACTTTAAAATGTTTTAATTATTATTATATATAATCCAATTGAAATTTACTTATTGATCACTCTTTTTAGACTATTGATCCTATGATCATTTTGCAGGAAATGATGTTTTTAATAAAAATCTAAGTGACATTACATTGGAGTTCTTTGGGCCTACCATACGTACACGGTGGAATTCCCAAAATCAAGATTTAAAAGATGAGCTCATTAACCGTTTAGTTGTGCTCTTCGGTGATAAAACATTCAACTAAACCAAGGTACTTAAGAAAGTTGTTACCTATCTAAAGTATGAGGGACCAATATAGGTCACATTTATAGAAGAACAAAAAGTATAAGCATCCCCCCATGATTCTAAAGAGGGAGTGGAAGGACCCGGTGTCGGATGGAAAGGAGAAGGCTGAAAAGAAAAAAGGAAAGACACCACCAGGCCAAGGAAGGTATGTGATACTATCAACAATGTAATTATATACTGATTACTCTTTATTTTTACATAATCTAACGTATTTTAAACTTTTCATAGGCCACCCGACACATCGAAGGCAACAAAGAAAAAACTAGAAAAATGTGGGAATCACAAACTTTTCTCTGGTGGTTATATGAAATTAGCTACACAAATTGTAAGTATCAATAAATGAAATATTGTATCCAAACAATAAATTGAAAACATTTTTTGTTTTATCACACCATAGAAGCAAAATTCATGATCTTATGCAAAAATGTAGGGCTCTGAATTCAACAGAGTTCCCATAGAAGAGGACCTGAATATTTCCTTCTAGCAAGGCTATGGAGTCATGGATGAACGCCTAAGAGTCTTGACTGGGCAAACACAATCTTCCACTGCATCTCACACACAAGTAAATAAACTCAATAAATTTTATTTAAAATTGAATACTTGTGCAATCTATTCAATATTAATTTCCACCATAAAGTAATTACATGCCTATTTGTTTTAAACATTCAAGCAATGATAATTCTACACATGACATTGGAATGTAGCTTGTGAGGGTGGAATGTACAACCTGCAGATGGTCATGGTGTGCATCCTGGTACTTTAGAGCATATAGAGCGTGATCGACATGTTGAGCATGATCATGCTAGAGAAGATTAGGAACATGATGTGGCCCCATCAGGTAAATAGGACAACTCTAAAGTTATTTTCAACATATTTAATTGCAATTGGTGTATTAATTAATGTAACCTTTCATGTTTCAACTTTAGAGCATGTAGAGCGTGATCAATGTGTCAATCATGATCATGCTAGAGAAGATCAGGAACATGATGTGGCCCCATCAGGTAAAAAGGACCACTCTAATGTTCTTTTAAAAATATTTAATTTCAATTGGTGTATTAATTAATGTAACAATTCATGTTTCAACTACAGATCAGGATTTAGAGGGTGTTCAACATGCTGAGCATGAGTCTATATCAGAAGTTCAGGAACATGATGTGGACCCATTAGGTAAAGAGAACCACTCTAATGTTCTTTTAATTAATGAAATACTTGTAACAATAATAATAAAACATATTAGTTTAACATTTTTTTATTATTGTAGCAGACGCCCCTTGTAACGATGTCCATGTCATGAAAAGACGACTAGGCGTACATTAAGATCACGAGTAGAGGGTAGAACAACTAATGGGGGGATAGATGATTTAGAAAATGATACTCCACTTTAGATTTTTTTAGCTTTAAAAAAGAAACAAAAAAAAAGGTGATTGTAATCATATTATGACAACCATATTTTTGATAATATATAAAAACTGAAAGAATGAATATTATATGTTAATGAATGAATGTGAATATGTTAATTAATGAATGTTGTATGTTAATGAATGAATGCTATATCTTATTAATGGATGAATGAATGAATGCTATATGTTATTAATAGATGAATGAATGAATGTTATATGTTATTAATGAATGAATGAATGATTAATGTTATATGATTGGGTGGGGGAATTGAGAGTGATGTGAGGAGGGGGGGGGGGAAATGATCTTCCACCATCACGTGGTTGGCCCTATTAAGTAGAGAATATTAAACTATTCTAAAAAAAAAGAGAAGCTCAATAAGGTAATGCACTTTTCAATATAAGAAATGCATCGTTTGAAGCATCAAACCAATATGCAAAGATGAAAGAAAGTGCTAAGTTTTCAATTTGGTTGCAGAATAATGATTCTTTATACCCTGAATCCATACTTTGCATCATAATTTGAAGTTGTTTCCATTCCAATGTTCTGAGTTTAGTTTGTTTGTATGGCTTTGTATGAATACCACATTGTGTTGTGTGTGGATTTGGTTTCAAAGCTTTGTTTCTTCTATTTTTAGTGGTGACATAACTCTAAAATTTGACTTTTGTGCATAACAGGTTAGTGGAAAAATTGACAGATCTAAAGGGTTTAGAGGCTCAATTGAGATAGATACACGGATATTTGGATCTTGTTGTTGATGGGAGGCTTCCACTTAACCATGAAAATTTGTACCATCTATAGGTATGCAAAAGTTTCTCTACTTACATTCATTCTTGATCATAAATGTTATAAATGATATTAATGCTTCAAACTTGAGATTCATTTCATTGTTATAATGATCAAAATTTTATACTTTGCTATACATTCAAGCATTCTCTTTCCTCCTACCCTTTGCTCTCTCCCCCCTCCTTTTAAGAATTTTCTTTGTCATAAAAGATTTGAATTTCTATCTCATTTACACAAATTTATCTGAAGCACTAGGAGCGAATAAAGATATGTAAAAGATAATGGATTATGTCTAAACAACAACTTTCCATCTTATAGCTAATTAAATCCTTAATATTTGAATAGTTTAGAACTTGAATAATGCTTGTATATGCATGTGTAGCAATAAGGGAGCCTACATGTGAGGATTGAAATTTAAAACATCACTTTGGTATTTTTCCTTAGGTAGTGAAATGTTATTTTGAGTAATACAAACCTACACACACATTGATATTTTTTGGAATTGCATTGAGGAATTTTTTTTCTCTTATACCTACCCTCGGCTAGACATGGAGGCATATAATATTGGTTTCTGGGTTTTTTTTGTAAGTAGTTAATTTCACAAAGGAAGACTATAATCTTCTTAATGTCCTGTCAGGTGTGAAAGCATATGAATCATTTGCTAAAGGCACCATTTTGTATTCATCCAAAAACTGGTTTACAAGTTCATTTTTTTATGTTTCTTATTTTTTTAGGCTCTAGAGATGTAGCTCAGCTCTTTCCTTTGCACTTTTCATCTATTTTGATGATTACAATAGATTGTCCTCATAATTTTTTATGTAGATGTGTTTGTAACCTTATTTTGTACCAATCAATTTGCAAACCAGTCACATATTAAGGACCATTTCACTAACTTGTAGTCATCCATTACTTCATATGTTGTAGGTTGTGTTTGTGTGCCAATAAATCCTGATGATTGGGAGAACTTTAATCCTAAAAGTGTACCCAATCTTTCTCAAGTAAAAGTCTTGCCTTATTTTATAGTACTTTAAATGGTTAATTGAAGATGCTTCTTTAGATCTAAGATAGTTGAACCCTGGGTTAAAATATGGTATTAAATGGGCAATATAATGATAAAACTGAGGTCCATTGAACGCAAATTACAAACATAATTTACTAGACTATGAATAGTGTTACAATTATAATTATTTCTCCTCTACCTACCTTTGCATGAATGAAAAAGATAGCAAATATTGGAAGTTCATTACATGTCCCATGTATGTGTTAGTATTTTAATTTTGTTTAAGTTGTTCAAGAGATTGATTAGGTCAAGAATATGTTCTACAAGCTCTATTCTCTTGACACTGCTCAACATTTTCCCTACACATTTTCTCTTCAATCCATACATTTCTTAACTCCTTCACTTGTTAGCCCTTGGTTGTTCTCAAGTGTAATGCTTTTTCTATGCATCTTGCAGTTTGTATATTGATCAGTCATCATTTATGAAGCATGGATAACATTTCATGGAATTTTTGTTGTGATTAGACAATTTCCATTATGAGAATAATCATTTAATTTGTATGGAAGTAAGTCTTTTTCATATTATTTGACTTGGTATTGTACACTTGTCTTGTAGGATTATCTAGGGGGAACAACAGAACTATGATGATAGGTATAGTTGTACAACACCATAAATCATTTGGCATTATCAATATATCACTTATAGAATACTTTGTGCAAGTAAAATGGAATGTGCAATGACAATTGGTCTCAAATTCAAATCTGAATATAAGTACATTATACACAAGAAGATGGTATCTATTCTATGATTTAAAGAACCCCAAAATAAGAAAATTAATAGGTTCCATCTATTTACTTTCTCTTAGACACTTGTTTAATCGGTGAGACCCTTAGAATGTCTTGTTGATAACCAACAGTGTTCAAAACTCTTGAAGAGGTCAGATCAGTGTGACATTGGATCTGTCTTGCCGACAAAAGTCATCGACAAGACATGGACTATCGGAGTGAGTTTTCTATCATGTGCTAATGAGTGATCTCTCACTGATGGGTTGGCTTCAGTGGTCACCGCCAAGAGTCTCTGTGATGACATGGTGTAGGTCTATTTAAAACTCCTGAAGAGGTCAGATTGGTGTGAGATTAGATTTGTCTTGCCGATAGAATTCATCAGCAAGACATGGACTATTGTAGTGATTTTTCTATCTTGTGTCGATGATTGATCTCTCACTAATGGGTTGGCTTCAGTGGTCATCACCAAGAGTCTTCGCGATGGTACATTTCAACTAATATTTTTTTTATAAATTGCATTGTTTCATCACAATTTCGATGAAGGCCGCCGATGAATCATCGAAAATGTCTAATGAAGTTGGTATAGATGCAACAAAGGATTCATCATAGCTCCTTTCCCATTTTGTCGAAATGACGATGAACTTTTGGTGTTGTTTCGACACTTCGAAAGAGCCATTGCAATTGCATTTTGGTTGTAATTCATTGGTGGATACATGAAGTTTTCATCAATATTTCGATGAACATCTAAGTCATTTTATGATGCCAACGACCGACGAATCTACACCGTTATTTTGACGTTTAATTCTTTGTCAGAATTTCAATGAAAAAATGGCAACAAATTTTTTTTTGTCAGTTCATCAATTGTCCGAAAAATGTTTGTTGAAGGACTGATGAACATTTGTCAGAAAATGGAGTCAAATTTAGTAGTGAGCACACCGGGCACTCTTGAAAACATTGATGGATAGGTGGAGCTCGGAGATGTCGACCTTCCATCTCTTGACAAGGGAGATGATGGTGACATTGGAGGACATGTGGAGGATCCTATAGCTGCCGATTGGAGGGAATTTAGTTAGCTAGACATGGAGCCAAGGTCAAGATTTAGATAGGATCCTATGGGAAACTTTTGGATGAGTGAATCTCCTCATCCAGGGGAGGGAGTTAGACTTGGATGTGTGCATGGGACTAGGGGTGCCTACATTGCCATTGTACCTCTACGGCCTGATTAGTGGTATTTTACTACCATACAAGAGCGAACACTTCTATAGCCTCAAGGTTATTGAGCTTGTGAGACACATTGTGGAGAGGAGGGAGGGAGATTTTGCATGGGGTGCATGTGTGTTGACCTAGTTGTATTGAGACATGCATGTGGTGTACTACAAGAGAGCCCTTAGCATGACACATGTGACCTTTCTCTAGGTATGGGCCTAGGAGCACATTAGTGTTGCAAGCCAAGGGATTTTGATAGCAGGGACACATGATGAGACATTTCTAGTATCATACTGGTATGGTATAGAGCACGGATTGCGATTACATAACCTAGATATGGGTGACCTGGATGCATGGAGGAGGAGATTGGATGACCTGAGGGAGGATCAGATTGTATGGAAACCCTACCAGTGATGATTATTTTTTGGATGGACGAAGGATGAGAGGCAGCATAGAGCCTACTTTTTCATAGTGTGGTACTCGATCAGGCAAGACCCGCACATTGTTGAGCTCCATAGACTAGATAGGGTCACAAGGTTGTTTGGTGTGCAATAGGATATCCCTGTGGGTCCTCAAATATTTTTCTGGATTAGCCGGGAGTGCTTATGGGGTGATTAGATCATGATAGATTTTGTGAGGTAGATGTGGGAGGACCTACAGATAGTACCATATCCTACGAGAAGAGGGATGATAGATGTAGGGATGATGGTACGATACTCTGCATGGTGGACAGACCATAGGCCAGGGTGGATGACGATAATACACCCAATTGTAGGGGCATTGAGATACAACTCAGAGGATGAGAGGAGATTGGCTAGACAATAGAGGAGATTGGATAGATAATAGAGGAGAGGCAAGAGGAGGGGCGACTGATAGAGGAAAGGAAGAGACAGAGATGTTGAGGTGGGAGAGGCTAGAGGAGAGGAGCATGCAAGAGGGGAGAGAGTGCAATCCATGGATGAGGATGCACCAAAGGTGCATCCATTACTAGTAATAGTGCCAGGCTATGTACTGCCACATCTAGAGGATCCTAATGTACTGCATACTAGAGTGTTAGTGAGATTTAGGATTTATGATCATAGACTCAAGGATTTAGAGGAAAATTAGGATAGGCTATAGGCAAAGACAGATAGGTTGCAGAGGGAGGCTCAAAGAGATTATGGTGCACTAGAAGATGAGGTGGGTGCACAAATTTCTGTGATAGAGAGGGAAAGGGATGAAATGGAGAGGCAGTTGGAGGAGGCACCAAGGGGGCTAGAGGAGACCAAGAGGGAGAGATATGAGCTAAGGAGGGAGTGAGGCGAGCTCCGAGATAAGGCTGATTGTGCAGAGATGACAGCTGGAGATGCAAGGGTGGTGTTAGAGAGAGAAAAGGAAACAATGGCACAAATGCAGACTATGCAGGATGAGAGGGATGCAACAGTGGAGTAGATTTCCTAATTACAGGCATAGGTTGATCAAATGAGGATGGCTCAGGATGCATGGGAGCAAGAGAGGAGATTCATCACAAGGTTGCGGGATAGATACAATATCAAGAGAGACATGGCTACGACTCAAGAAACAGAGGAAAAAATGTGAGAATGGAGGAAAAATACATGTTTTCTTATCATCAGGCTGTCCTAAATGTGACTTAGAGAGTATCTCCCTATTCCAAATGTGTACCTCAAATTCCAGCGCCATCCCACTCAGGAGCTACACACATGCGCGGGTACAATAAATTTTGCGAGACACCTCCCAATGACAGAGGATTAGGGGAAAACTCCCCTCAAAGATCATATGAGGGAAGCTCAGGATAAAGCAGATAAGAGTGACAAGATCTCAATTTTTTTGATAGGTGCAGATTGAATATGCAATGGACAAGGACAAGGTCTATAGATTCCATAGCATAGATTGGATATGGATCTTTCATTCATTGATGCGGGCTCAACATTTGATCAAAGCTCTGTATTTGTATTTTATTTGATGATTATGATGGACATGATGGACATGAATTTATGCTTTTATAATGGACCTTTATGGGGGTATGTGCAGGATCATCATGGAAAAAATAGGCCCTTAAGTGGCAAAAAATTCAAAAAAATCAAAGTTAGGAAACTTGATGTAAAAAATAGAATAAGTTATCTATATTATTTCAAAAATATGTAAGAATAGAATCTATAGAAAATTGAATTTAGTTTCTAAACTAATAGGTTTATTTAAAAAAAAAACTATTTGGTGAAAATTTGAAATTTCAATGCAAGAACACTTAAATTTCAGGGAAAAATAAGAAGTAGGTGTCTATTTGACCACCCTAACCACAATAAAATGATAATATTTTTTATAAGAATATAGATATAAGTAGAGGAGTCATTTCCCAATGTGATGCATATTTTTTTGTAATTTTTCCAAGTAAATAATTAATTATTAATTTTTATTACAACTTTTAAAAATTTAAAACCTATGTCCCCCACCTTAACTTGGTCAAAACTTCATGAAATTCATTTTTTAATCCTATAGTATGGAATGTAACACATTTTTGAATTCAAAAATGATACCATTTGAAAGCTATATATGTTTTCAATGAACCTATCAATCAGTACTTTAGTCATAATTCAAATAGAAAATGAATAATAATTATTTATTAAATTCAAACTAAAGCATAATTTATATTGGTGGAAAGCTGAGAATATCCTTTAAAAACCCTTTTCATTTCATCAATTTTGGGTTAAAAGAATGTCATTAGCCACATACCCTACACATACCCTTCATATCGCCACTTTTTAGCCCATAATGATCCGTCACATACCCATGGACTTTATTATGGTTTATGATATTAGGATATTTATATGATATGCAGTGGACATTATCAACACCATGTGTTATTATGTGATGGATGTTTATTTATGATTATGATGCATGTGGATTATGATGTATGTGATTTATTATGGGATATGAAGATGATTATGATATATGCATGCGTCTATGATGATCTACGTTTATGTTTATGTGGATGATATGGATGAAATGCATTAGGCCTAACACTTTGTAATGTAGGATGTGATGGATGATTTATGATTTTTGCATGCTATGGATGTGTGACTAATGATTTGTGATGTAGGTGATGATGGATATGTGCATGCATGTATGATGATTTGCTTTTACTTTTAGTGGGAAATTTATCTAGGAATATTATTATGAAAATGTGATGTGATGCAATGAATGAAATGTGATATATGCTTATATGTAATCTAGTGTTATGGATAGATGGGGTGAAACTAAATGAATTTAAAATGCTTAGAATAACAAATGCATGTTAATCTAAACAACATAAAAATGGCATGATAATGCAATGCAAATAGATGAAATGAGCGCCACTTGAGATCAAATTGTACCCTCTACATTTAATATGACATTGATCTAGATTAATTAACAATTGGATTCACCTGCTTCTATTTGTGTTAGGGTTTCATGCTTTTCCTTATAGTTATGTATCAATCTCATTTGCTTTGCTCATTTTTCATGTCAAAAACAAGGGATTTGACTGTGGAGATGACCTCATTACTATCGGCCATAATGATGAATACAAGCCTAGGTGAATGATGGATGTGACAATGTGTCACATATCAAAAGGAGTGATGGTACGCGTGATGATGCACCTGTCAAAACCATAGGAATCTTGAGAAGAAGGATAGATGGAAAGGAAGCATTTGCACAACCAAAATCACTAATCATAGGCTAGGGAAAGGATGGATGGAGGAGAAATGCAATGCAATGGGATGAGAAATGAAATGCAATTCTAACGCTATTTTGCAAATTTTGGGGCACTAATTTTTGGTATAGCACAAGACATGACATGCCAAGGTATGAGGAAGCAGGGAAATTTAGTGTCTAATGCATGAAACAAACACAATAGACAAGAAGGCTATCCCAACACCCCAAAACCATAATGGCTTTGGTCGAGCTAGGTATTAGGATAACCACAAGCACAAAGGATGCCGCAACATAACACAAGACCATAGGGATCTTGGTGGGTACTACATGGGACAACCAAGAAGACAGAAACAGAAAAAAGATCAATATATGCCCCTATGTCAATTCGACAAAGCACATCATGATATAAAGGACCTTGACAACTCTAGTGAAGTGTAATAGGGAGCTCAAATGATAAACAAAATACCAAAAACATCACAAGAAAGGAATCAATTTCAAACATCCTTTGCAACAAGATCAAAAGGTGGATGGGATTGTTGTGGTCTAATATAGGAAGGATGCATCCTGTTAAGACCAAAGATGGAAACTAAACTAAGTGATTGACATGGATTGGGAGACCCAAAATTGATTGAACCTCACGATACAAGTGGATCTCATTTGTTAAGACCTAGCTAGATAGGGACATACTTTATGACACAAAACAAGACACAAGACAAAATATTGACAAACCCTAAAGACCTAGGGTCTCAGGTGTTGATCAAAGATTAGCCTTGCCTACATGAAAGCATAGAGCCCTTGTAGTTTGATAAAAGACTAACAATCGACCATGGGTAAAAGTGGAAAGGGAACAATGGAGACCATAATGGAAGACAAATACTAGACGAACAAAATCCCCGAGGGCAGATCAAATGATCAAACTTTCCTATGTGAAAGTGCAGGGGAAATGTAGTTCAACAAAAAGACCAACAATAAAAGATGGGACCAGACAGATGAACAATGGGGGACCAACATGGCAAGGACCGACTTATTTCCTGCAAATCCAAATTAGTCTATAGACTGTACTATTTTAGATACTGGAAACTAATAAGGATATTCTTTAGGTAGAGAGACTTTTCTGCCAACCCCTCCATGATATTGTAAATTTGAATAACTTCCTATCATGTCATAAACAACAAATCCTATTGCTCACACCTTAATATAGACCAAACAGAAAAAAAAGAAAAAGAGGAGACCTAATGAGGACTTACACAATGAATGACCCTAAGTGATGATGCGAGATGGATGGATGACATGGATAGACAAGTAGTGAAAGCTCAGATTAGGACTAAAGCATAGGATTATGGATAACTAATGAGAATCATCCAAATGCTCAACCAAAATATACCAGGCGATGGATGAGGGGATATTGACGAGAGGATAGGATATGATAGGATGCCAAGAGAGGATGTGAGAATAAGATGGGAGGAAGCATAAAGTGACTAGGACGAGAGGTAGATAATGATTAAGCCCTCTACGAATGGAATCTATTGCCAGGTTTTCACTAAACATACTTATCCAAGGTGCCACCAAGGGTGGTTTTCACCATAGGACGGATTATTTTTCTTTACTATTTTTGGATCTTTTTGACTTTTTTTCCTCTTTCTATTTTTAGGATTTTTTACTTTTTCTTGGTATTTTTCAGGATAGGATAACCCAACTGACTTAGGTATAAAATATTTTCAGGTGCATGATTTTGATAGGTTCTTCTAGGGGCTCCCTTTTAGGTGTAGCAAGCCTATATGTTGTAGAAACATATTTAGCTATGACAACATAAGGACCCAACCAATTTGCCTCAAACTTTCCTTTCTTGTCTTGATCTTGCTAAGTATGTTGATTCTCCTTGTGGACTAGATCATCCACATTGAATTAGCAAGGACAAACCTTCTTATTATAGCTCCTCCTAAGATGATGTTGATATGCTTGAAGGTGATTGTATGCCTTAATCCATTTTTCATCTAGGAGTTCCAATTGACTGAGTCATGCAACTTGAGCATCTTCATCACTTATGAGATTCTTTAGAGATATTCTAAGTGGTGAGATCTTGACTTCGATCGGAAAGATAGCATCAAAACCATAAATGAGAGAATAGGGAGTGACGCCAGTGGGAGTGCGGATGGATGTTCGGTAAGCCCAAAGGGTGGGATGGAGATGGAGGTGCCAATCTTGACTAGTATTATTAACCACCTTTTTAAGGATCTTGATGAGAGTCTTGTTTGTAGCCTCTGCTTGACCATTACCTTGTGGGTAATAGGGCATGGACCAATTATGTTGGATGTGATAGGTTTCACAAAGTTATTTCATAAAATAATTTTTAAAAGGCTTTCCATTTTCAGTGATGATGGTGGAAGGGATACCATATCTACAAAGAATATGGTATAGGATGAACTTGGAGATTTCTACACCCATAATTTGAGAAAGTGGAATTGCTTCCACCCACTTGGTGAAGTATTTAGAGGCGGTGATGATGAAATTATGGCCATCAAAAGATGGAGGGTATATCTTGCCGATCAAGTCAGAACCCCAATGAGAAAAGGGCTATGGTGCTATGATAGGTTGCAAGTCTTGGGTGGGGGCATGTATCAAATTCGCATATTGTTGACAAGGTAGGAATTTCTTCATGAACTCGTATGAATCATGCTCCAGGGTAGGCCAATAATACCCAACTTTGAGAATATGTTTGGCTAAGGCCATGCCATTAGAATGGGCCCCATAGACACCACTATGTACCTCCTCTAACATAGTGTGGGCTTCTGATTCGTTAAGACACCTAAGAAGAGTGTCATCATACCCACGACGATAAAGTGTATCTCCCAAAATGGTGTAGTGGGAAATACGTTGGATGAAGGACTTACATTGGTTTTGTGTAAGGTCAGATGGAGGGAAATTATGATGGAGATAGGTATAAATGTCATGGTACCAAGGTGATTTGGGACCTACGATATCGCACACCATCTCACTCTCAGGGACATCATATGTTGGGATTAAAAGTTATTCAATAAGGAACTCACAGTCCATTCGATCCTTTGGCATATCAATGAGGGAACCGATCATATTCATCACATTCATTGAATTGTTATAAACTCTAGGGATCTGTTCAAATTGGATGAAGGTGAAGTACTTCTTAAAGTCATCTACCATGCATTTATAGGGTAACAACTTGTCATCTTTCATCTAAAACTCATCTTTGACTTGTTTGATAATTAGTTGGGAATTACCAAAGACTCATAGCCGTGAGATGTTTCATTGAATGGTGATTCTAAGGCCAGTGATAATATCTTCATACTCTACTATATTGTTAGTGCATGTGAATGCTAATTTGAATGACTTTGGTATTTAGTCACCTTGAGGAGTGAAAAATAAGACACCAACTCCAACTCCATTATGTGTATAAGACCCATCAAAATAGAGCATCCATGTATCTACTTTTGTTACTATGAGGACTTCTTCATTAGGAACTCAGCTACTAAAGGATATGCATCAACCAAATGGGCATCTGCCAACTGATTTGCTATGATTTGTCCCTTGATCACCTTACCATCCACATATTCTATGTAAAATTCAATCAGTAACATGACCCACTTGGCCATATGGCCAATCAAAGATGTTTTGGACAATAGATACTTAAGCAGATCAACTTTTGATATTAGCTTGACAAGGTGACTGAGCATGTAATGATAAATTTTCTACGAGCTGAAGACAACTGCTAGACAATCCTTTTCCATTGGAGAATATTTGAGTTCATAGCCCACCAATGTTTGAGTGATGTAATAAATTGCACACTCCTTAGATATGTCATCATGTTGAGCTAATAATGCCCCCAGTGAAACTAATGTAGCTGAGATGTACAAAAAAAGTGGTTTACCCAAAATAGGAGGCATCAAGATGGGTGGATGAGCCAAATATTCTTTAATTTTATCGAAGCCTTGCTGACATTTTAGATCCCACTTGAAGGTGATGTCCTTATGTAGCAGATGTGTAAATTATTGACACTTATCGGCTAATTGAGATATGAACCATCTGATGGACTGCAACTTCCCTTGGAGGCTTCTTAATTGTTTGAGATTACGCAGCAGGGGAATTTCCATTATAGCTTTGACCTTTGTTGGATCTACCTCTATACCCCTCCTCGAGACTATGAAGCCTAGTAGTTTTTTGGATGTGACCTCGAATACCCCTCCTAGAGACTATGAAGCCAAGGTCTCTAAAAGTTCCCTATGAACACCTTCTACACATTAGAATTGGGCAATAGGTACAAGATTTGAGAAAATAGCGCTTGATATTGCGCTATGAAATCAATTATCTTCTTATTATCCCATTGCTTGCATTAGAAAAGATCTAAAAAGGTCATCTTTGGTCTGATGTTGGCTTGGAATTATCAGAGAAACTTATCCACAGGTTGATCAAATGAGAAGATTAGAGTTGTTAGGTAAGGAATACTACCACTAGAGTGTTGTATCGTTAAGAGATCAAGAAAATAATTTTTCCATCAATGCATCATGATGGAAGAAGTCTATACACATGGAATTAAATGCGGAAACATGCATATGTAGGTCCCCATTGTCTCCATACTTTTTGAATTTTGGAATTTCCATTCCTTGTGGGAAGGGAGTGCTTAAGCTTGTCACCGATAATGGGCTATCTTGGAAGAAGTGTTGAAAGATGGGCCAAGTAGAGGCCTGG
The DNA here is from genome assembly GCA_007258455.2 of Sequoia sempervirens. NCBI lineage: Eukaryota > Viridiplantae > Streptophyta > Pinopsida > Cupressales > Cupressaceae > Sequoia > Sequoia sempervirens. The sequence continues at coordinate 9,203,362 of VDFB02072274.1, read as the reverse complement.
GAGAGACTTTCCAACTGGTTTTTCATACGAACCATATTTTGAAGCAAGGCATTCAAAATAGGGTCGTTAGATGATAAGGGACCAGTGGAGCCTCAAGAACCACCACTACCAGCGCCACCTCTGGAGGCACCTATGGAGCCACTACTATGACCTCCACCAATACCACCACCATCAATAGGGCCTCCACCAAATCCACCTCTACTACCACCTCTGTGACCACCAAGGCCACCTCCACTAGTGCCAACTCCACTACAAAAGCCACCACTGTTCATTCCACCCAAGCCTTTGCCACCAAGGGTAGTAGGAGGAGTGAAACTAAACCCAAGGGGTGTTTTATTCACCTTGATAGCAAGGGGTCCCTAAGGAGTAGAGGATACACTAATCGAGGGCCTTGATTTGACCATGTAGACATATGTAGTAGGCATTGACTAGTTCTCCTCACGTGGTACCCAATCTAGGCCTATACGAGGGGACATAAGCTTCAGTCATATCGGTGAGGTAGTGTAGAAATTCTATAATTTTTTTATCTTTTCCTACTAATTGTCTCACCTCTCTTGCAAGCCTAGTAGCTCTCACCATGCTCGACACTTTCTCTAAGTGGTTTTAAAGGTCTAGTAGTCTATTATTTAATGCCATAAGGTTTTTCATAGGAGCATGCACAACATAATCCTCACCTATAGATAAAGGAATAAGGGATGCTAGAGGGGTAGGAACATGAGTGGTTTCTTCCATGAAACCCATCTCATCAACATAATTTGTGGGAAAACTAGTGGAAAAACCAGGGACAAAACTAGAAGTGACCTTCATCTTCTCCATTGGTAAGTGTTGCACACTTTTGCTAACAATGTACCCAAAATTCATGAACTGGGTTGTGATGCTCATAAACCTTCACAACACTTAGAGTTACAATGATCATACAGTACATGGGAAAAGTATCAACACCGATGAATGGGTAGATGTTGCTTCACGTTGGGTTCAACAAAAATGTAAGAGAGGGGGACTAACTATGTTAAGGCACCAGGTCAAGGAGATTCGAGAGTGGAGGGCTACCCTAACTTACCTCACCCTAAAGGAATGGGATCGAGAATGAAGAGCACTATGTAGTACTTCTATCACTCTTCAGAGCGGAGTTTTAGGTTTAGTCTAGGTGAGCTAGTTTTTTGAGTTTGTACTGCACCTTCGACAACTCCCTATCTGAGGATGATAGTGCATTTTTGGGACACCAACATGGTGCACTGGTGTCTATTTGACACGCTAGCATCTGTATATCCAAAAAATATGAAGTACAATAAATACTACCTAAATGCGTTGTAATAGCCTAGCTAGTCAGTTTTAGGTGGAAAAAATAGAATGAGGAAATACAAAAAGTAAACATGAATATGATAGAGAAAAAAAAAGGAGAGATAAGGTGATGAATATAATCTCACACAAGCACCAATTCACCAGCTAGCTCCACATGTATAATCACCACCTCCAACCAAAAGATCACTAGCCTATGGAAGGAGAAAGCAAGCTAGGAACTTGGCAAAGTCACCACCGTCGTAACCATGGTGAAGGGAGGTCTCTCAAGACTCCAATCTTGCAATGTCTTTAATGGCCTCACACTTGCAATGTGGATTTGATGGAGTGTTGTTGCTGTAATGCTCAAGAGTAGCTCTTGTTGGAATGTTGCTTGAGAGTGAAAGAGTGAAGAGAAATTGTTTAGAGAGTTCATGAGAATTGCTAGAGCCTCAAATGAAGTGAGAATGGATGAATTTGAAGGAATAATATGAGGAATAATCTACCATTTTCAAGTTAGTTGGTTGAAGAGGGACATTATAATTCAACCCTAATTAGGTGTGTAACACCTCTACCAACTTTGATGTAGGAATTTGTTAGGGACAACAGGGCTTTACACAGATGTTTGCACATCGTACGTGCATCCCCAACAACAATTCTCTCACTGACACACATGATAGATGCCAAGTGGATGGAAGGTAGGTGGATGATGTGAAATTTCACTTTCTAATTTGATTGTCTAAGGTGAGGGTATGTGAGAGGGGAATTTTATTAAGGGGTGCAAACTTTTGGCTATACATTTGTCCCCCACTTTAGTGAGCATGAATACTAATAAGAACTCGATAGAGTAGATAAAAGGGTTAGTAGGGTTAGAGATGTATACTTGAACTATCAAGGAAGTAGACCACAAGCTGGTGAACTCAAAATCGTAGGGTACGAAAAGGATTCCACAGGTACTCTCCTTGAGGAGTTTCAAACAAAACGACTCAATAGCCCCACAAAAATATGAAGCTGTACAAAGTAAATCGAAGACCCTTAGACCAGTGATGGATATATCCCACAAGATGAAAGCATCTCACAAGCCTGTAGACCTTGAAGAAGGAAACCCCCAAGTTCTCTCTCATGAAGGAAGCCTAGAGAAATAAGAACCTTAAATGATCACAGATCTTAAAGGAGTCCCCCAAGTTCTCTCTCAAAGGGGAAACCTAGTGAATTAAGGAACTTATAGGCCCATAGACCTACAAGGAGGCGTCCCCCAAGTTACCTCTCAAGAGGTAAACCCAAAGAAGTAGACTTCACAGAGTCAAATTGGAGAGCGACTTTATAGGTGCATCTACAAAGTGACATGTTAATCTATAGATAAAACATGTTATAAAAAAAAGTAGCCACATGAGTAAATAAGCAGACAGTCATGTAGACCATCAACAAGTTGAAAGGATTTCAAAGGGGTCCCTCAGGAACCCTTCAAAAGAAGAGGGATCAGTGCTCAAGCGACGCATTGTTTGAAAGTGTAAAAGAGATGTTTTTTTCTCAAATCAATTCATCGTCAAGGAATCCTTTCGAAATATTTTCACTTCATCGAGGAATTTGAAAGGAAGAAAATTCCCCCTCATGAGGGGAAGGTTGAGGTTCTCCCACAAGAAAATGCTACTCTCATCTCAGAGGAAATTTCTCAAGTTTCTTTTTTTACGAACCCATGATGAAGGAAACACGTTCCACTACATGTCCAAGTCAAGAATGAGATTTTTGAAAAAAGGTTGCAAGGACTTTCAAGCAAAGATTCGTTGGCAACAAATGCATTTTTTGAAAATTGCAACATTGTGAAAGTAACATTGTCACGCATATGAGGGACAACTCATGCAACTAAGAAAGAAAGATAAGAAAAAAGCAAAAGAGAGGAAACAACATAACAAATCAAGAGACACAAGGGTGATATGATATTTCAGAGTCAAAGCTACTCATAAATATATATGTATAATAATAGTATATAAATGAATTGTCATCAACCTCCTACTATATCAGACCATGTGAAGAACAAACAAGAAGACAAAATAAAAAAAAATATTGGGTCAACATGGAAGGGAAGCCTAAATTCCCCCAATGCTTTGCATCATCCCCAATTTGTTGAAAGTCAAAACACATAATAGAGGAAGAATGATGATACAAATAGAAAAAGGTTTATGACATAAAATTGCTCGTGTATCCAAGTACCAACAAGGGTGACAAGGGTAATCCAGGAACACATAGCACAAGCATGGGGTAACACATCACCACACGTATCTAATATAAAGATAAAGAAGAGGCCTCCCCCTAACACTTATCAGCCAAGAGGTCATCTGCTTCCCAATCTAGATCTTATAATGGGAAGGTAGGTAAGTCTGTAGTGGTGGAATATTAAGCGAAGGTGCCTCCAACCCTCCTACAACAAGGGCTAAGGAAGAAGCTCCCATAAGGTCTTCTCCACTTGGATCTTATGGAGCTATGGTCAATTTTTTCATGAAGATCGCCAACAAGGCCGAGACTTTGTCCAAAGAGTTGAACATGCACTTTCTAAAAGTGCCATGTTGTTCCTCAATGAATGGAGAGCACTACACTCGAGATTCACTACTTGGCTCACCGAGTGACTCGGGAGTGGTGAAAAATTTAGGGGAAGCTAAGACATGTTCCATCACTAGAACAAAATAAGCTAGCATAGGACCACCTTTCAAAGAAGGTGGGTTCCTCTTATGCCCTCCATCGCTAGAAGGGCCAACCTCTACCTTTTGCTTTGTCAGAGGATGTAGTGGGAAGATTGAATATTTGAATCTTGGGTCTATGCCAAGCCAGTATCATCAGATTCCTCAAGTAAAAACTAAGAGTATTCATCCCAAACTCTTCTTCAAAAAGAGGAGTAGGAGAAGAACCCTGGGGATGGGTAGGCTTCCCCCTCCCCTTTTGAGAAGAGGAGGCAGCTTGTTACTGCACTAACGAAAGGGTCAAGTTTGGTTGTCCTTTTCCCCAGGTCTTATACTACACATAACTTTTGTAAAGTAGTTATGTTCTTAGGGGAAGCAAATTGACCAGGGTGGGCCAAAAATGATCCAATGAGTATTCCACATAGGATACCAATGACTGGTATCCAATGTCATGCACCATGTGCACAACACCTTCGTGGGAGAATTTCAAGCACTTATGAATGACGAAAGTGATTCTGTTCATTCAAGCTAGCTAGGGTATGCCTAACTTCACTCTGAATAAATCCAATTCTAGAATAACATCAAGGTTGTGTTCATAGTCCTAGGTCTGACTAGGATGGAAAGAGTTATTAAGCCATATGGCTTGAGAGAGAGGCCATTGTGCATACAAATGTTATATTTTGTTTCTTCATACTCCTCCCTTTGTAAAGAATTCAACCACAACATCTCCTTGATAATGACATTCACTCAACTTGCAAAGTTGAGTAAGACCGCCATCACAATGTTCCCATTGAGATGAGTAGGAATGTAGAGGGGAGAGGTATTGTTGTTCAAGGGAAAATTATGTGATGTGAATTCCAGATCTAGCGAACTAGTCATAGGTTGTGGAGATGGAGTAACCATAACCATGTTAATGTATGCATCAGGCTAAGTGGTGAAATCAAAGGGATCAATAAGTAAGTTAGTAGAATGGGCCAGAAATGGGTTTGTGTATATCTGCAACTCACTATTTTTTTTTCTGACCAATTTTTTTGTATTTTGATTACTCCCATCGAGATGAATAGTATCGTCCTCATTTGGGTCCTATATCTTGTGACATAGGCACATATAGTGTTTGGTATCATGTCCATTGACTCCATGGTATTGATAGAAAGTGTTTGCATCATACCAATTAGGGTAAGTTTCCTTGAGGGGTCGAGGAGTCTCCAAGGTTATGATCTTATCCTTCAACAACTTCTACAAGATGGAAGAATAATATTTTACTAACTTTGTGAACTTTTTGTTGTGTCTAAGGTCATTATCGTTCATTACGGCTACTACATTCGCAACAACCTTACCTTTTCCTAAGATTGATACAATAGATTTTCCTTCTAAATGAGAGTGTGAGGAGGTTCCCTTGAACTAAACTACCGTATGCTGATGCTCTTGTAATGCCACACATAAATGTGCAAAATAAGAGTACTTGATAAGGGAATTTTTTTCCTACCAAGGTCTCTACAAGTTCCCTATGAACACCTTTTGCACATCATAATTGGGTAGTGGGTACAAGATCTAAGAAAAGAGCGCTTGATACCACACTATGAAATTAGTTATCTTATCATTATCCCCTTGCTTGCATCAGACAATTTCTGAAAAGGTCATCTTTTGTTTGATGTTGGCTTGGAATTGTTGGAGAAACTAATTCACAAGTTGATCAAATGAGAAGATAATTTTTTTAGGTAAGGAACAGTACCACTCAAGTGTTGTATCCTTAAGATATTGAGGAAATAATTTTTTCATCAACACATCACGATGGAAGAAGTATTTACACATGGCATTAAAGACAGAAACATGCATTTGCGGGTTCCCTTTTCCATCATACTTTCAAATTTTGGAATCTCCATTCCTTGTGGCAAGGGAGTGCTTAAGATTTTCATTGATAATGGGCTATGTAAAAAGAAGGGTTGAAAGATAGGATGGGTAGAGGCCTATGAGAGAATTGCTAGCTAGTTTTGCATATGGACCATATTCTGAAGCAAGGTGTTCAAAATAGGGTCATTAGATGACAAGGGACTAGTGGAGCTTCCAAAACCACCACTACCAGCACCACCTCCTAAGGCACCTCTGGAGCCACTACTGTGACCTCCGCCAGTACCACCACCACCGGTAGGGCCTCCACCAAAGCTACCTCCACTAGTGCCATGACCTCCACCAAGGCCACCTTTTCCAATGCTGCCTCCATTACAAAATCCACCACCACTAATTCCACCCAAGCCTTCACCACTAGGGTCAGTAGGAGGAGTGAAACTAAACCTAAGGGGTGTTTTATTCACCTTGATAGCAGGGGGCCCCTAAGGAGCAGAGGAGACACTAATTGAGGGCCCTAATTTGGCCATGGAGATGGATGTAGTAGGCATTGATACACATATTTGCTTCTCATAGGAATCAAGTAGTTCTCCTCAAGTGGTACCCAATTTAGGCCTATGCGAGGGGACGTAAGCTTTAGGGGATTTCTTTAAGTGGTTTTCAATGTCTAGTAGTATGTTATTTAATTCCATAAGGCCTTTCACAGGAACATGCACAACATCATCCTCATCTACACATGAAGGCATAGGGGATGCTGGAGGGGTAGGAACATGATTGGCTTATTCCATGAAACCCATCTCATCAGTATAATTCATGGGAAAATAAGTGGTAAAATCATTAGCTAAACTAGTGGAAAATTTGAGGCTAAAACTAGAAGTGACCTTCATCTTCTCCATTGGTAGGTGTTGCACACTTTTCCTAACAATGTACCCAGAAGTCATGGACTGGGTTGTGATGCTCATAAACCTTCAAAACACTCAGGGTTACAATATCATAAGGTACACATGAAAACTATCAACACTGACGAATGGGTAGATGTTGCTTCGCACTGGGTTCAACAAAAATGTAAGAGAGGGGGGCGAACTAAGTCAAGGGTTCAGGTCATGGATATTCGAGAGCGGAGGGCTGCCCTAACTTACCTCACTCTAAAGGAAGGGGACTAAGAATGAGGAGAACTATGTAGTACTTTTTTCACTCTTTAGACCCGAGTTTTAGGTTTAGGCTAGGTGAGCTAGTTTTTGGAGTCTGTACTGAACCTCAGATAACTCCCTGTCTGAGGATGGAAACATAGTTTTGGGATGACAATGCGGTGCATTAGCTTCTCTCTAGCGTGCCAGCATCTATATGACTAGAAAATAGGAAGTACAATAAAGACTACCTAAAAACATACTAATAGCCTAGTTTGTTGGTTTTAGGTGGAAAAAATAGAATGAGGAAATACAAAAAGTAAAAATGAATATGATAGAGAAAATAAAGGAGAGCTAAGGTGATGAAGATAATCTCACACAAGCATCAGTTCACCAGCTGCTCCACATGTACAATCACCACCTCCACCCAAAAGCTCACTAGCCAATGGAAGGAGAAATCAAGCTATGAACTTGGAAAAGTCACCACCGCTGCAACCATGGTAAAGGGAGGTATCGCAAGACTCCAAGCTCACAATGTCTATAATGGCCTCACACTTGCAATGTAGAGTTTATGGAGTTCTATTGCTAAAATGCTTGAGAGTGAAAGAGTGAAGAGAAATTGCTTAGAGAGTTCAAGAGAATTGCTAGAGCCTCAAATGAAGTGAGAATTGATGAATTTTAAGGAAGAAAGAGGAAGAATCTGCTATTTTTAGGTCTGTTGGTCGAAGAGAAACATTTTAATTCAACCCTAATGGGGTGTGTAAAGCCTCTGCCAACTTCAAACACAAGTATCTACCAGGGACGATAGCACACCGCTCATGCGTCCCTAAAAAATATTCTCTCACTGATGCACATGATAGATTCCAAGTGTATGGAAGGTAGGTGGATGATGTGGAATTTCACCTTTAGATTTAATTTTATAAGGTGAGGGTATGTGATAGGGGAACTTGCTTAAGGGGTGTGAATTCGCACCTATACAGTTCCATCAATTGAAATTTATTCACTATAGGAAAATGACTTGGAGCTATCAAAAACTAAGAGAGGTTATTGTAGATGGGAACTACATGATCTCATAGCCTCAGATGTAATATTTCAAAGTGCCATGGTTTCTAATTAGTCGCTCATTGAAGTTTGCTACCCTTTTGTACTTTGGTCTCTTGAGAGACTTTCCCAGTGGTATGTGGCTTAGATTGTTTCACTATGTTTGGGTACAAAATGAGACCTTTCCTAGTATAAAACCACCCATACATACATGTTGGAACAATTGGTTTGGTCATATGATGAATAGAACGAAAGATACACCACTTTCCAACTTTACACTACATGCAATTGGCCCATTTTCCATCAACTAAAATTTGTTTACCATGGGAAAACAACTTGGAGATATCAAAAATCGAGAGAGGATATTGTAGAGGGGCTCTACATGATTCCATAGCATCAAACATATTGTTTCCAAGTGCCACAATTTTTGAGTAATCACTTTTTGAAGTTTTCTACCATTTTGCACATTAGTCTCTTAAGAGACTTTGTCATTAAAATGTGGCTCAAACTATTTTGACGTGTTTGGGTACAAACGAGGACCTTTCATAGCATAAACCCACCCATACAAATTTGATGGAATAGTCGGTTTGGTTGTATGATGAATAAAACAAAAGCTAAACCACTTTCCAACTTTACACTCCATGCATTTCACTTGTTTCTCATCAACTAAAATCCATTCACCATGGGAAAATGACTTGGAGCTATCAAAAACTAAGAGAGTTTATTGTAGAGGCTCCCTAAGTGATCCCTAGCCTTAGAAAAAATGTTTCCAAGTGTCACGGTTTCCAAGTGATTGCTTGTTGAAGTTTCCTACCCTTTTTCACTCTGGTCTCTTAAGAGACTTTGCTAGTAGAATTTGGCTCAGAATGTTTTGGTGTGTTTTGGTGAAAAAGAGGGCCTTTCCTAGCATAACCCCACCCATACAGACATTTTGGAATAGGCGGTTTGGTCGTATGATGAACAAAGAAGAATCTGCACACACACCTTCCTCAACTTCTCGAGACTAGGAAGAATCTCTTCATTGAATACATTATGTATCTCATTCAATTTGGTCTACTTCTTTTCCAAGTGTTTTTAGAGTAGCTTAACCTCCTTTTCGTTGATGATAAAATATTCTTCTTGTCTTTGAATTCCTTTTCTAAGTGGTTAATTTTAGTCTTTAGTTGTTTTGCTTCAATTTCAACACTTCCAACTATTTCCTTTGCATTTGTAACTATTTTTATCATCTTTGGAGTGTCTTTTTTATTACAGAATGCAAATGTTTCTTTTAACAAGTTCTTTATAGAACTTATCTACCTTTATAGATAAGAAGTTTTGGTGGACCCACCGCACCGATTCTCCTTTTTTTGACTTACATTTCATATTTCTTATTCCTTATCATCTATTTTTAGTTGTATTCTCTCCATGGAAGTCTTAAGTTCAAGAATCTTTGAATTTACTTGTTCATTTTTTGATCTTCCCATAAAGATTGGAATGGTTGTAGGATATACACAAAATGGAAAATGTATGGAAAATGTGGTAGCATAGACAAGGCAATGAGTTGTTTGAAAAAATGCCTCAAATAAATGTGGTCTCATGGTGATGGATATCACCATGAGACCACATTTCTTTGAGGACTTTTTTCAAACAACTCAATACCTTGTCTATGCTTTTTCTTACTATTATGCTTTGATAGATTTTTTCCATGCATCCATAGTTTGGTTGAAAGCACATGTTTTAGGCTTTTAGCCATAGCAGCAAGGGGACCTTGAAATGGGGCATGACATCTATCAAAACATAAAAAGGGGTATTTTCATTAGTCTTATGGTTGCAATTGCCTTAGTAGACACATGTGAAATGTGGATGCATAGACAAGGCACATGAACTATTTGACAAAATGCCTCAATGAGTTGTTTGGTAAAATGCATCAAAGAAATGGGGTCTCATGGGGATGTATATCACCATGAGACCCAATTATACATTACCGTGAGACCCCATTTCTTTGAGGCATTTTTTCAAATGGCTTACTACCTTGTCAATGTGGTAGCATTGGCAAGGTAGTGAGATCAATACATTGGCAATGCGGATGCATTGACAAGGTAGTTAGCATTATAAGAAAAAATGCCTCAAAGACATCACCATGAGACCCCATTTATTTGAGGCATTTTTTCTTATAATGCTCACTACCTTGTCAATGCATCCACATTGACAAGATATTGAGCTCACTACCTTGACAATGCTACCACATTGACAAGGTAGTAAGTTGTTTGAAAAAATTCCAAAAAAATGGGGTCTCATGGTGATGTATTGAGGCATTTTTTCAAAAAACTCACTACCTTGTCATTTTTACCTTTTAGGAAAACTAATAAAAGGACAATATGAGAATAATATAGCCAAATTTAGAGTTTATATTTATAATGCAAAACAATGCATTTACACATTACTAAATTTAGGATGTTAATTAAAATGGTTAATCATTGAGTAAAAATATTCATTCTCACAAAGGTAGGCCTATCTATATTTATTCTATTGAGTCAAAGAATGAACTCATAACCAATGAATTAATAGAAAAGTCGCCTATCTATAAGTGGGGTTAGAAGGAATATTGTTTGAAATATTGAATAGAATGTAGTGAGTTTCTTGAAAAAAATCCTTTAAGAGCTATGAAAATGGGGTAGAGATATGCCATGAATATCTTAAACAAAGATAAAATTTTGTAATACAAAATAAAAAATGTAATGAAGTCATTTCATATTTTTTTCTTTTTTCTATTATTTTGTTTTTTAATATAAATAAAGTATTTCAATGTAAGAATGTAATGAGGATTTCTAAAACAAAACATAGTAGAGATACCAATAGAAATGTATGAATTTATTTTTTTGGGTCAAAGCATTACTAGCGTAGTTCAGGGTATGTCTATAAAATTTTTTTTATATAATTTTGTGTCTAGCTATATTATAATGTACATTTCAAGTAGATGGTCTACTACATACAATTTGTCAATTCCCTAAACTACAAAGCCCTAAAGGTAAACCATTACATGTTTAATAATATATTTTATCATATTTATCATGTCAATAAAGTTAAATTGATTCTTTTTAGATTTCAACATAGTAACATTTCAAATCATGTGTCTAGATACAAACCATTTTAAATTAATTATTTGAGGCATTTTTTTAGACAACTCACTACCTTGTCTATGCTACCACATTAAAAAATTAGTGAGTTGTTTGAAAAATGCCTCAAAGAAATGGGATCTCCTGCTGATTTGTAATCACTAGGATACCCCATTTCTTTGAGAATTTTTTTCAAACTCACTACCTTGTCTATGCTACTGCATTGAAAAGCTAGTGAGCTCACTAGCTTGTCAATGTAGTAGCAATGACAAGGTAGCAAACTTTTTGAAAAAATGCCTCAAAGAAATGGGGTCTCCTAGTGATATACATCACTAGGAAACCCTATTACTTTGAGGCATTTATTCAAACAACTCACTACCTTGTCTATGCTACCACATTGAACCAAAACATATAATCTACCCAATATTCATATGTAAACTTGGAACCAAAACATATGTAAACTAGGAACCAAAACATATGTAAACTTGAAATATAGAAACAAAAGGTCTAACTATCAACTAATCTTGATGTGTATACTTAGAAATTTTAATATAAATTAATGTGCATACTTACAAATTAATAAGAACCAATGTGCATACTTGAAAATTAATCCAACAAAGCATTCGGGTCTGCTCTACTCTTTATTGTGTCAAGTATTGCCTCATGGTTAGAATCACACACCTTCCACAAGGTCTTGTTCAAAGGTCTACCCCCATATTTGATCAAATGAACATTGGATGCCACAACAAGGTTCAAGTAATGAAGAATATTATGATGCATGTCAAAGTCCTAAAACAACCAAACATTAGCACTCTTATGTGGGTACCTTCTAATCCATGTTCTAGTAACACCCACCTAGCCTATAGGGTATTCGATGTTTTCTCCATCTGTAACTAGGGCCTACAATTTATTTTTGGCATAAACACAACAAAACAAGTAATAATTTGTTCCCTCTTCATTTTCTTCATCTGTAATAACTGCATAAACATGCCCTACATTGATATGTGCAACAAATTAGATGAAATTAGTGAACATTACAAAAACACTACAAAGATAACAATATGAATTTTGAAAACTATGCAAGTAGATATATTACCTAGTTGAACTAGAACTTATATGTGGTCAAAGTCAACCAATGATTCCATCTGTGGAAGTTCCAATGTTGTCGAGAGCTGATACGTGTGAAGTGGGCTAAGATAACTTAACCACCATTCATCAACCCACTCTTTTGACTCACACTCATTCCAAGCTTGAATTGTACATGAAGAAAAAAAACATGCCATCTTCCACATATGGATACTCCATGAACCTACATTTGAGCTAAGAAAAGAGTGTAGCTCACTTTATCATGTCATTGTACAACAATCCTCATATGGTGCAATGTTAGTATCATCTCTCAACCAAAAAAAATCTACAAATTGAAGACTTACCTTCATTACCTGGACCCATCAAAGCATTACACCACTTGATGATTAATTTTGAATTTTTCAACTTTGCATTGTCTTTATAATTTAACTCTTCTCATTCTAACATGCTCTTTCGATACATGCTCCTGCAGCATCATTCTCCCTCTTTTCATATCCAGCCTCACAAAAGTTCCACACATGTTGAACACATGTAATAAAATGCATCCTGCTCAACCAATAAAACATCCACGAGCTCTTGAATTGTCATTCACAATTATCAGACCATGCTAACTATATGCTATGTCTTTCCTAGCCAAATAATTATAGAACAACTAAAAGAAACCTTGCATGGACTCTATAAAATGTGTGTGATCATCACTAATATAAAAGTGCTACTCCATCAATACCTTCCTATTATCCTCTATACTATTAGTTGCATGAATGAATGCTATGTACAAAATAATAGAAACATGTGTGGAGTTGTAATATTATGATTACACCTTGAACGTTGTGGCTATAGAGTGTAGTTCTCTACAAAGTCGATGACTAAAATTAAGCTACCATGTGGAAAGGTATCCTTGCATAACTTGAATTGTAAGTCCAACCATTGATCTCTATGGGTATTCCTTGCATACTCATACACTATACCATCACAAATGTAGACATAAATTGATACAATAAAATATTTTGAATAACCAAATTACACCTTTTTGCTTCTTTACCATCTTTTTTATTGTAGGCCACTATTTTATACTTTCTGAACTCTACTAGTTCCTTTCCAACCACATGTGTGCTTTCCATATGTTCACATATTGGCATATGTTGCAAGCCACCACAATGTTGATATGTGCCATCCAAGCATAATTTCCTATAGAATATTTGAATATCCTCTCTTTTACATAAAATTGTTGATATGAAGTCTCTTGAAGATGTTGGTGGGGCATGTATGCCACAATCCTGCAAAACATTGTTAGTATGCAAATTTAAACATATAGGACAATAAACATCAAAATGGTTAGAAAATTCAATATATATTATCTATAAAAAGTAGTACATGTATGATCTATCTTCACATAAAAAGGTTTTTGCATTTCAAAATATCTTTAAAAAATATTAATTTGACGATTCTCTAGAAATTTATAAAAAAACTGTTTTTGAGTCATATCAAAAAAATGCTTTGGATGTGGCTCACAATTTTGACTACTAATTATCCTTCTTACCACATCCCTTTGATTTGGAGATACCCTTTTGTTATTCTTCCAAGAGTATTCATTTAGTGATCTCAATGCTTCAACAATTGGTTTATCTTGTTGTGGTAGTCTCCTCAAGAATGCCCCTAACTCGGTGGAATTAGTGTCCTCAATTCTTTGGCACTTTTGAATGAGATGAGAATTCCTCATTTGATTACTTACTATTGTCAATGTAATGACACATCATGTGACATTACCATCTTTTTAGCTTGAGGTATTACTCACACTCTCATATGCACTCATTATATTCTTGACAATAGTTTTTTCACTTGAACCTTCCGATGTTCTCAACCCAAGAATCTTCATGATGGACCTATACTTTACATCATTTCAAAAAATAGTTGACATATTGCGGTCTCATATACATTTTCAAAGAACACTCTCCAAATCTTATGAGCATATCTTCTACAAGTGCATTTTGGAATCTTACCTTCCATTGGCTACAAAATATTCTGATCAATATTAATCAAAAACTTTGGCTTTCTATAGAAAATTCTAGGTGGTGTTCTCAAAGGTAAACTCATATCAACATTAGGAATTTCACCAATATTTAATGAGATGGGATAGCTGGCACACCTTCAATTGAGGATGGAATAGAGGACATACCTTGAGGTTGAGATGGGAATGATGTCGTACCTCCTTCCTCACATGTGAGTGATGTTGTACTCTCAACTTGATATGTGGTAGATGGTGTCCCTCCATCATCAAGCTTGTGGTAGAAGGTGTGTCTCCAACTATAGTATTCAAATTTCTCATAGCACGAAGGTTTCACATTTGTTCCCTTTGTGCCACCAATTCCATATCTCTTGTTGATGGTTGAGGTTCCTCTTCAATTGGAATGTCTTCGACAATCATTTCCAATTTATTCTTCTCATAATGTTCCCTCATATATGCTGCTTTATTTGTATTCTTATCTTGTATCTCTTCCTGTGTTGATTTAATCCTTGATCGTTTCCTCAACATGATGGATAATTTAATCTATAACATGATAAAGAGAAATTTTAGTTCCTAAAAAATGAATCCATACAAATAAATGAAATATATGCCATTCAATATTTCATACAAAATACTTACAATCATCTTGTAGAAGAGTAAATTTCACTCAACCATGATGAATAAATAAATACAAAAAGAACACGAGGAAAATGGAAAGCTATTTCTTTTAAGTATTTCTATAGTGCAAAATGTGGTAGCATAGACAAAGCTCACATGAATTTTTTGATGGAATTCCTTAAAGAAATGTGGTTTCAAGGAATGCAAGATAGGAACAAATGGATTTTTTTAAAGAAATTACAAACTTTCAAGAAAATACAATTGGCTTGACTATAAATCCAAATTCCACAACTTTTGTCAACATCCTAACTTTGGAAAAAGATATGGGCATCAACCAAAACATTGAAAAAAAGGGAGATTTTTGTCAAATGTTATAATCGCAACTCCCTTGGTAGAAATTTATGAGAAATGTGGAAGCATGGACAAGGCATGTGAATTGTTTGAACAAATGTTTTGGTAGACATGTATGCAAAATGTGGTAGCATAAAAGGTAGTGAGCTATTTAAAAGATGCCTCAAAGAAATATGGTCTCACAGTGATGTGGTCTTATGGTGATGTACATCACTGTGAGACCACATTTCTTTGAGGAATTTTTTTCAAGCAACTCACTACCTTGTCAATGCTACTACATTAACAAGGTTGTGGGCTCACTACCTTGTCAATGTAGTAGCATAGACAAGGTAGTGAGCTATTTCAAAAAATGCCTCATAGAAATGGGGTCTCAGGATGATGTCCATCACTGTGAGACCCCATTTCTATGAGGCATTGTTTAAAACAACTCAAGTGCTACCTTGTAATGGGGACCTTGGAATGGGGTATGACATCTATCAAAACATAAAAGGGGGGGATTTTCATGAGTTTTATGGTTGCAATTTCCTTAGTAGACACATGCAAAATGTGGATGCATAGATAAGGCACATGTACTATTTGACAAAGTTCCTCAATGAGATATGTTCTCATGGACTACAATGATTGTAGGATATGCACAAAATGGAAAATGTGTGGAAATTTAAGTAGCATAGACAAGGGAATGAGTTGTTTGAAAAAATGCCTCAAAGAAATGTGGTCTCATGGTGATGTTTTTTCAAACAACTCATTGCCTTGTCTAACATGTTTGATAAAATTCTTTGGTGGACATGTATGTAAAATGTGGTACCATAGATAAGGTATTGAGTTTTTTGAAAAAACACCTCGAATAAATGTGGTCTGATGGTGATGGAATGTCATTCCATCACCATGAGACCACATTTATTTGAGGTATTTTTTCAAATAGCTCATTGCCTTGTCTAACATGCTTGATAAAATTCTTTGGTAGACATGTATAGACAAGGCACATGAACTGTTTGACAAAATTCCACAATAAGATATGTCCTTGTGGACTACAATGATTGCAGGATATGCACAAAATGGATTTTTTGAAAAGGCTTTAGAAAATTTCAAGAAAATGCAATTTCTAGGTGTAACCTAAATTCCAAAGCATTTTCCAACATCCCCCATGCCTATACCAAAATGGAAGCTTTGGAAAGTGGTATGCACATCCATTTAAAAGCAATGAGAAATGGTGTATTATATTACATATTTATAACTACTCTCATAAATGTGTATAAAAAATGTGGAAGCATACACAAGGTAGGTAAATTGTTTAACAAAATTCCTCAAAGAGATGTGGTTTGAAATGTAATTGGCAAGTGTAAAGAATTGTGTAGTTTAAAATGTGCTAAGAGGGGCTAAGGTTATAATGAGAAACAAACAATTTGATGAACATGGAATATGAATAATAACAAAATAGAATTAATAACAACAATACAAATAGCCAATGTGTAATGTTAAATTCCTACAATTAATCACAATTAACATTACAACCCTACAAAAATTGAGACTTGAATTGATATATACCGAATTTGATGTGAAAACTTTGTTATTTCCTCCTTCCTAAGTTGCAAAACCATAAAAAGGTGGTGGAAAGTTCATGCAAAGGTGGTAGAATGTGAAAAATTTGCATGTGCACTTTGCAACAACATCAAAAAGCTCTTTTTTGTTGGAACACATGCATAACTAGGAGAATAACAGAACATGGGGGCCTGGATCACGAGTGTGTTGAATTTTTTACCATTTTAGAGCAAGCTAATATGTGCTCACATTATAACACAAGCACATTTTTTCTTGAAATACAAAATGACTATATCTCAACTTCTTCAAAACATGCTCATGTTATGAAAATGTTAATTTTGTAAAGGTTTCCTCTCTCTCTCCCCTTAGCCATCTAGGTCTCTCACTTAACCCTAAACCCTATCCATAAACCCTGAACCTTTGACACTATTCCTTAAATCCTAATACCTCAACCCTATACCCAATTCTCTAGATTTTGCAACTTGCAGAATAAATCAATTTATTTGATTTATTATTTCTTCTATTATCATTCAAAAAGGCATCAAAGAGGGAATATTCCCCAAATTTGAATTTTCCCTCCCAATTGTCTTGTCCTCCAACATGGCATTAACTCCTCTTATACTGTCTCTTACATGTCTCCCACTTGGCATTTAAGACTCTTTCTTCTCTCTCCAACAAGCCAACTTTCAAATTTGAAATTCCACCTAATAGCATTTATCATGCACATTGATCAAAATGTGCTCCACCTTCCTCCATTGACATGTTGACAAGTGACATCTTGTCATTGGCTCATGGTTTATCCCACATCCTCCATGTGTTGAATTCTTCCATCCTTCTCTCTTATAAATGGAGATCTCTTTTACTAATTTGAAGGACACAACTTGATACACATTCATCTTGCACTTCATCTTGATTATAATCTTGCATCTAATTCATAATCCATAGCAACTTCAAGGCATATCCATTATCAATTTTATCAACGATTGGGAAAGGGCTACTTTCCACATAAAAGTAGCACCAATCCACTATGGGATAGGTTCGAACATACTTCACATGATTTCAATTAGTTTCTTTGGTATTTTAGTGATTTTTTTGCATTATTTAGTATGCTTCAATATTTCATAGAGATGCTAGTTTTACTTGCTTTAAACGAACTAACAATACTAATGTGGTTCATTGTTTGAAGTTTTTGAAATTTAGTGTCTACAACAAGGTATTAATTCCTTCATTCCATGTTCATTATTCATATTATCTCTTCATTTGGTTTAATTACCTAAAAGGGGTTTGACCAAGGCAAACCCCCATACCCTAACATCCAACATTTCACCTTCTCTTCTTGTTTTTTGTAGATTTAGGTATCTTGGAGGATTGAAAATAATTGAAGATCAAGTTGCAAAGTTTTTGAAAACATATCCTTGTTAAACAAATCAAAATATCAACAAAAAATCACTTTCAGACCCAAAAATTAGACTTTCGGAGGCAGACACCTATCAGGAACTGAAGTGCAGACGAGAGACTTCAATTTCCACCTTTGGATTTTAAGAAATTCAAAAGTGGACCAATTCACCATGGATGGTGAATGAGTCCCATAGCTAAGCCTAAACATGGTTTTCTACAGTTTTGGATAGCCATTTGTCTGAAACGGGCTCTGGAACAGTTTCCCAGATCTGGGACTAATTCTCCCAGAATGGAGAATGAGTACCAGGCCCAAAAATTAGGATCAAAAAAATTTCAAAAGCCATTTCTAGTATTTAGTAAGATCTTAGGTGCACACTTTCAATTTCATCCATTTCTATTATAGTTTACCATTCATTTCTAGGTGTTTTCATACATCACAATGTGTTTTCCAATACTTTCTATTTCTTAGGTTTTTCATTCATAACTCATTTAATTTTTTAGTATATTACATTTAGATCATTACATTGGCATAATTATTTCATATTTCATATAATATTGCATTAGCTTTGAGTGTGACAATTTCCCATTTTGGCCCTTTTTTCTCCTTTTAGGTGAAAAACCCTAGAACTACTAGAAAGGATTAGGGTGCCAAAATCAATTGTTACAACTATGAATTAAACCCCAATCCCTCAACCCTATACCCTTAAACCCTAATATCTCTCTCTCACTCCCTCTATCTCTCTCCCACTCCCTCTCTCTCACTCTCTTTCTATCTCATTCCCTATCTCTTGCACTCTTCTCTCTCCCTATTTCTCAAGTCCTCCCTCTGACACCTTACCTAGATAACTCTCTCTCTCTCCCCTTCCCTCCCTCCCTCTCTCTATGTCTCTCCTTATCCATCCATCCCTCCTTAGCCATCCAAGACTCTCACTTAACCCTAAACCCTCAACCTTAGAAACTATTCCTTAAACCCTAATACCTAAAGCCTATATCCTTAAACAATAAACCATAATCTCTCTCTCTCACACTCCCTCTATCTCTCTCACACTCCCCCTCTCTCACATTCTCTCTCTATCAAGTCTCTCCCTCCCAAACCTCTCTCTCTCTCTCCCTCTCTCCCTCTCTCTCTCCCTCCCTTCGTCCCTCCCTTCGTCCCTCCCTCTCTCTCTCCCTCCCTCTCTCTCTATATATGTCCCTCCCTCCCTCCGTCCCTCCGTCCCTCCGTCCCTCTCTCTCTCTCTTAGAAAATTAGATGTCTCCCTCAAACCCTAAATCCTCAACCCTAATTCCTCAACCCTTAAATCCTAAGACCTAATCTCTCTCACTCACTCCTCCCTTATATCTCTCTCCCTTCCTTCTCTCACCCTATTTATCCCACTCCTTGTCTCACACTCTCTCTCCTGTCTCTCAGTCTCCTCTCACCCCTCTCTTTGGTCCCATCTCTCTAGCACCCAAGCTAGATAGCCATCCTCCTCCTCCCCTCCCTCCCTCTCTCTCTCTCTCTCTCTCTCTCTCTCTCTCTCTCTCTCTCTCTCTCTCTCTCTCTCTCTCTCTCTCTCTTAGCCATCCATCCCTCCTTGGCCATCTAGGTCTCTCACTTAACCCTAAAGCCTATCCTAAACCCTAGGCTCTTAACCTGGACACTATGCCTTAAACCCTAATACCTCAACCATTGAACCGTAAACCCTATTCTCTCTTTCCGCTACAATAAATCCCTATGATTAGCTCCCTTTTTCTTATTGCACCCATTGTTTTAATGTATTTTTCTCCATTTTTTGGGAAAAGTCAGTGGTATTTTTTAGGATGGTGCTATTTTTGGCATATTTTGTGCCAACTAGAACAAGTTGTCACTAAATCAGGCACAAATTTGCACCAACATTAGCACCAAAATTAGCGCCAAGATTAGCACCGCTATTAATGCCCACTATAATGCCCTTATTAATGACTAGATTAACACCAAGATTAGCACCAAAAATGATGCCTACTATAATGCCCAGACTAGTGCCTAAAGTAGAACCATATTAGCATCTACGTTAGAGCCCATATTATCACCTTAACTAGCACCTTATTTAGACCATTTTTGGAACCTAATTTAGTGCCTAATTATTCTGATTTAGGAGGGACTAAGGGTGTTAGAACAAAAAATCGTTCCCCAATATTCACTAGCCTTTAGTTGCTTGCCTACATTTCACTTGCATCAAAATATCTACTACCTTTGACTTTTCATTGTATTTAACATGAGATGCAACAATTCGTGTGACAAGATCCATACCCTCACCAACATTCCCCATTTATTCCTCCAGATAATCATAAACAAATAAAATTTCACCTTTACCATAGTACTTCATGCAAATTAAGGGTTGAGGGTTGATAATTGAGGGTTATGGTTTGTTTAATGTATAGGGTAGAGGGTAGAGGGTTTAAGGTTGAGGGTAGAAGGTTGAGGGATGTATATGGTTCAAGGATTAGGGTTGAGGGTCTAATGTATAGGGTAGAGGGTATAGGGGTTAATGAGGGATTAGGGTTTAAGGGTACTTGGGGGTTGAGGGTAGAGGGTACTTGAGGGTTTAAGGGATGAGGGATTAAGGTTTGAGGGTTGAGGAATTAAGGTAGAGAGTTTACTTGGGTTTAAGGGTTGAGGGATTAAGGTTGAGTGATTACTAGGGTCAACTAGTGTAGAGGGTATTGAGTTGAGGGTATAGGGTTGAGGGATTAGGGTTGAGGGCATAGGGTTGAGGGATTAGGGTAGAGAGGGAGGGATGGATTAAGGGTTGAGAGTCGATTGTATAGGGGTTTGCTAGGGTTTAGGGTTTAAGGGTTGAGGGTTGAGGGTCGATGGTATAGAGGTTTACTAGGGTTTAGGGTTTAAGGGTTGAGGGTTGAGGGTTTAATGTATAGGGTAGATCAGAGGGTAGAGGGTAGAGGGTTTTAGGTTTGAGGCTTGAGGGTTTAAGGTATAGGGTAGATTAGAGGGTAGAGAATTGAGGGTTAAGGGTGGTTTAATGTATAGGGTAGAGGGTTGAGGATTTAAGGTTGAGGCTTGAGGGTTGAAGGACGTATATAGTTTAAGGATTAGGGTTGAGGGTCCAATGTATAGGGTAGAGGGTATAGGGGTTAATGAGGGATTAGGATTGAAGGGTACTTGAGGGTTGAGGGTAAAGGGTAGAGGGTACTTAAGGGTTTAAGGGTTGAGGGATTAAGGGTTGAGGGTTGAGGGATTAGGGTAGAGAGTTTACTTGGGTTTAAGGGTTTAAGGGTTACAGGATTAGGGTCAAGGGATTACTAGGTTCGACTAGGGTAGAGGGTATTGGGATGTTGAGGGTAGAGGGACGTAGAGGGTTTAACAGTTTAGGGTATAGGGTTGAGGGATTAGGGTTGAGGGTATAGGGTTGAGAGATTAGGGTAGAGAGGGATGGATGGATTAAGGGTTGAGGTATTAAGGGTTGAGGGTACTATAGGGGTTTACTAGGGTTTAGGGTTTAAGGGTTGAGGGTTTAATGTATAGGGCAGATCAGAGGGTAGAGGGTAGAGGGTTTAAGGTATAGGGTAGATAAGAGGGTAGAGAATTGAGGGTTAAGGGAAGTTTAATGTATAGGGTAGAGGGTTGAGGATTTAAGGTTGAGGGTAGAGGGTTGAGGGTTGAGGGATGTATATGGTTCAAGTATTATGGTTGAGGTTCCAACGTATAGGATAGAGGTTATAGGGATTAGGGTTTAAGGGTGCTTGAGGGTTGAGGGTAAAGGGTAGAGGGTACTTGAGGGTTTAAGGGTTGAGGGATTAAGGGTTGAGGGTTGAGGGATTAGGGTAGAGAGTTTACTTGGGTTTAAGGGTTGAGGGATTACTAGGGTCGACTAGGGTAGAGGGTATTGGGACATTGAGGGTAGAGGGACATAGAGTGTTTAACAGTTTAGGGATTAGGGTATTGAGTTGAGGGTATAGGGTTGAGGGATTAGGGTTGAGGGTATAGGTTTGATGGATTAGGGTAGAGAGGGAGGGATGGATTGAGGGTTGAGGGTTGAGTGTTGAGGGTAGAGGGTATAGGGGTTTACTAGGGTTTAGCATTTAAGGGTTGATCATTGAGGGATTAAGGGTTGACGATTGAGAATTGAGGGTTGAGGGTTTAATGTATAGGGTAGATCAGAGGGTAGAGGGTAGAGGGTTTAAGGGTTGAGGCTTGAGGGTTTAAGGTATAGGGTAAATCAAAGGGTATAGAATTGAGGATTAAGGGTGGTTTAATGTGTAGGGTAGAGGGTTGAGGGTTTAAGGTATAGGATAAATTAGAGGGTAGAGAATTGAGGGTTAAGGGCGATTTAATGTATAGGGTAGAGGGTCGAGGTTTTAAGGTTGAGGTTAAAGGGTTGAGAGACATATATGGTTCAAGGATAAGGGTAGAGGGTCCAATGTATATGGTAGAGGGTATAGGGGTTAATGGGGGATTAGGGTTTAAGGGTACTTGAGGGTTGAGGGTAGAGGGTAAAGGGTACTTGAGGGTTTAATAGTTGAGGGTTGAGGGATTAGGGTAGAGAGTTTTCTTGGGTTTATGGGTTTATGGGTTGAGGGATTAGGGTTGAGGAATTACTTGGGTTGACTAGGGTGGAGGGTATTGGGACGTTGAGGGTAGAGGGATGTAGGGGGTTTAAAGGTTTAGGGTTTAGGGTATTGGGTTGAGGGATTAGGGTTTAGGGTTTATGGATTAGGGTAGAGAGGGATGGATGGATTAAGGGATGAGGTATTAAGGGTTGAGGGTAGAGGGTAGAGGGTTGAGGGTGGTTTAATGTATACTAGGGTAGTAGAGGGTAGAGCTACTAGATGGTGTGTGTAAGGTTTTAGGGTTTAACTAGGGTTGAGTGTTGAGGGTAGAGGGTTGAGGGTCCAATGTATAGGGGTTATGGGATTAGGGTTAATTGATAGTATTTAAGGGTTGAGAGTAGAGGGTAGAGGGTTGAGGGTTTAAGGGTTGAGGGATTAAGGGTTGAGGGTTGAGGGTTGAGGGATTAGGGTAGAGAGTAATTTACTTGGGTTTAAGGGTTTAAGGGTTGATGGCATAAGAGGGTGTGTATTGGCCAGTTGAGGGTAGAGGGACGTAGAGGGTTTAATGGTTTAGGGTTTAGGGTATTGGGTTGAGGGTATAGGCCAGTTAAGGGATTAGGGTGGAGGGTGGAGGGAAGAAGGTTTAAGGCTTTAGGGTTGAGGGTTTAGTGTATAACTAGGGAATTTGAGGGTATATGGTTGAAGGTAAATTAAGGTTGAGGTTCCAATGTAGAGGGTAGAGGGTATAGGGGTTTAATAAGGTTTAGGGTTTAAGGGTTGAGGGATTAAGGGTTGAGGGATTAAGGGTTGAGGGTTGAGGGATTAAGGCTCGAGGATTGAGGGTTTAAGGTTGAGGGTAGAGGGTTGAGGCATATATATGGTTGAGTGTCCAATCATGTATAGGGTAGAGGGTACAACTATAGGGGTTGAGGGTAGACATATGGTACGTGTGTTGAAGGATTAGGGTTGAGGGTCCAATATTGTATAGGGTAGAGGGTATATGGATTGAGGGTAGAGAGTAGAGGGTAGAGGGTTGAGGTTTGAGGGTTAATTAAGGGTTGAGGGATTAAGGGTTGAGGGATTAGGGTAGAGAGTTTAGTAATTGTGTTTAAGGTTTTAACTAGGGTTGATGGATAAGGGTCGAGGGTACTAGAGGGTATATGGTTCAAGGATTAGGGTTTAGGGTTGAGGGATGCTAAGGGTTGAGGGTAGAGAGTTTAGGGTATAGCTAGGACATTTGAGGGTATAATATGGTTGAAGGTCAAATATTAAGGATATTGAGGTTCCAATATAGTGGATAGAGGGAATAGGGGTTGAGGGTTGAGCGATTAACTAGGGTTGAGGGTTGAGAGATAAGGGTAGAGAGTTTAGTAATTGAGTTTAAGGGTTCAACTAGGGTTGAGGGATTAGGGTTGAGGGATTACGATCGAGGGTAGAGGGTATAATATGGTTCAAGGATTAGGGTTTTAAGGTTGAGGGTAGATGGTTGAGGGTATATAGTTGACGAATTAGGGTTGAGGGTCCAATATTGTATAGGCTAGTAGAGGGTATAGGGGTTGAGGGTACGTATATGGTTGAGGGATTAGGGATTAGGGTCCAATGTATAGGATAGAGGGTATAGGGGTTATGAGGGATTAGGGTTTAACTAGGGTTGAGGGTAGAGGGTAGAGGGTAGAGTGTAGAGGGTTAAGAGTTAATTAAGGGTTTAATGTATTTTTCTCCAAATTTTTGAAAAAGTTGGTACTATTTATTGAGATGGCGCTAGATATTTTATGTTGAAGGTGTATCCTATTTGAAGAAGACAAACATGAAACTACCAATCGATGGTTGATATCAAACTACTGACCCTTGAAACTGTTTGGTCCATTGATACCCTTTTCTTGATTTTATCACATTATAATAATACTTTACCTGCAAAAGTCTACCCCGCACTGCATAATATCTTATATGGATTGCATATAATTTATTTCTATGTGTGGTTAAAGTATTTTTTATTCTACTTTTTTACAGGCATGTAAATATTCTTTGTTTTGCGAGCCCTAAATTACCAAGCGCTAGACAAAATTACTTTTTATTCTACTAAATTGACTATTCTATCATTTTACTCCTTGCTTGGTATAAATTTACAAACCACTTAGTTAACAAAATACTCTATACATATACATATTTCTTTTTTTAAGTATTTAATTATAAGGATTGTACTATTTTTTTGGTATTTAATTATAAGGATTTGCTTCTTTTTATTTTCTTTTCCATTTTAAAATTTTGAACAGGTAAACTGAACATTTAGTAATTATATATTTTTTAGATAATATTAGTTGAGTTTTTTAATATTGTTTAAATACCTAATATAAATAAAAATTATACTTACTAATTCTAAAGTTTAAAATGGAAAAGAAAATAAAAATAATACAAATCCTTATAATTAATTAAATACTAAACAAAAACATGATTGAACGTCACCCTCATTTATACCAGGGGGTATGACATTCATGGTTAGTGGTCTCAACAAGACTTTTCAACATCTCAAAGGGTGGCATGTATGCACTAAAATGAATGCCATGAAAGGGTGGAATTCATTTTAATCTAGTGAAGGTGGCAATCTCCGCATTCTGCATTTTCTAGAGTTTTCGTTCCAGAGGCTTCTCTTGGGTGAGAAAGAATAATAGAGAAGGAAGTGAAGTATGCAGTGTTTTAATTGGCTGAGGATCTATCCTCCTTTGGGCATGACACTCTAATTTCCTAGATTGTTGTGTGAGTCAGGGGGTTTTAAAAGACTCATGAACCAAAGGCTCAAACAGATTCTTTTGGAGTTTGATCCCTTGAAGCTAGTCATGGTGAAAATGGTTTTGGGCTGAGAGCATGTGGCCTACAGTGAAATGGTTTGAGTTAATTGCCACATAGTCTCTCATTTTCTAGCATCTTGGCTTGATCAAAGGACCCCCAAAAACTTGGTTCGAGCAATTATGAGCAAGCTATTCAATACTAATCTCTTGGGCTAAATGGATGAGGTTATTTTTTCCTTTATTCTCAGCTCTAGGGTTCCACATCTGAAAGACTTGGAAATGCTCAAAAATATAGGTGTGGTGGTCCAATTTTTTCCACTTCTATTGAACTGAAAGGAATGGCACTGGTCAAACATCAGATGGTGTTTGTGGTTGGGGTGGAGTATTTGAAAAAATCTCTTGAGCTAGCAGAGACTAAGGGTGTGGAGTGGGTGTTAGAATTCAATGACTTCACCCATCTCAATGGATTCCTGTGACCTCGAGCTCGTGGTGGGATGGTGTTGGTTTTTTTGGCTTCTACGATCGTCGGTGGCTCTTGGTGACATTGGTTCAAAATTTAGGTTGTCTTGGTGTTGGGTTTGATTAGTTTTTTGGTGATGTTCTGGTGGTTGTCTTGGCCTCTAGTGAGGATCAAAATTAGGGTTTCATGAGTATTCCTTCATTGGCAAATGATCTGTAATTTTTTGAATTTTGATTAATACAATCTCCTGCTATTTTTGGTGGTTGTAAGTAATTGTATTGTTGGTTGTTAGCCTGGTTGTAATATTTTTCTCTTTTGGAAACCTTTGTCGCCTCCTTTTTGTATTATTTGCATTGTTTTAATTTAAAAAAAATTAAATACTAAACAAAAACAATATGTATATGCAAAAAGAATGTACATTATAATTCCCATTCTCAATATATTAGTTGAGTTTTTAATTTTATTTTTAAACTATTTAATAATGAGAATTGTTTTTCCCGTAATTGGGAATTATAATGTACATTATTTATTTTACATTATAATTTTATTTGAAAATAATATATATGAGATTATTTGAAATTATTTTTTACAAATTACAAATGAATAAAATAAAATAAAATAAGGGATATTTTTATAAGTACAAGCATTAATGAAGGGAAGTTTGTGCTCAAATTTTAACGATTCCCTAGCATACAAATCCGTGTATGAAGGATGGCATTGTTGGAGCCTTAGGAGATAAAATTTCCATAGAAATTACAATGAAGTGAAGTATAATTTCATGTTGACCTACTGCATCTGGTTATCAGTCATTTAAGTCATGAGTTGAGCCATTATAATCCTTCTTTGTACCGGCCCTGAGTTCTAAGTTAGTTGGTCATCATGTATGGTTTATCATTTAAATGCTCCCTATAGTTGAGCCATAATATTTTTCAATTGAATTACGTTTAAGCCATCTCGCATAAGGTGATTCAAAGGAGTGTGGTAGGTCGGTAAACAACAAGAAGATAAAGCATACACCACTATACCACTGTGAGGGTGAGCAACATATGCGGTAGAGCAGTGTAAACTGCAACCCTACAACAAGAAGTCTTGAGGAAGGCGGTAGAGCGGTAAGCATGGAAGATAAGTGGACACTACAGTACCAAATAAGGTGAGTCAAAGGAGTGTAGTAAGGTGGTAAATAACAAGAAGATAAAGCATACACCACTATAATTTTGGGAGGGTGAGCAACATATGTGGTAGAGCGGTGTACAGAACAACCCCACAACAAAAAGTCTTGAGCAAGGTGGTAGTGTGGTAAACATCAGAATGGAAGGGAAAAACATCGCCATACCATAGCAGGTATAATAAGAGACAGTGGTAGTATGGTAATCATGGAATCATTACAATTTACAACAATAAATTCCCTCACACATGCTTCACAATTAATTTCAAGGATTTGAGCTTGTTGGGAAACTATCTGGTAAAGAATTAGCATTAACATTGATACAACTAAATACCGCTCCCTCAAAAGCAAGTGAATTTTCCTAAGAATGTGCTTAGTTGAAATGCATTGTTGTGGACGGAGCTAAGGATGCTGAGAAAATGAGCTCTGCAAAAGACGAGCACTCGAGTAAGTGCATGAATAACCCTTTGAAGAAGCTTGATTGGTGTAGTATTTGGTAGAGCTCTGTTATTTGAAGTCATAGTAGGAAAAATTGAAATATGCCTCCTAAAAGAACAAAAAAGGAAGTTAAAGAAAGAAAGGCCAAAATTAAGGAAGAACCTAAGGTAAAGAAGAGACCACTCCACTAGTCTATATTAGATATAA
The DNA here is from genome assembly GCA_007258455.2 of Sequoia sempervirens. NCBI lineage: Eukaryota > Viridiplantae > Streptophyta > Pinopsida > Cupressales > Cupressaceae > Sequoia > Sequoia sempervirens. Next base: position 9,175,718 of record VDFB02072274.1, on the reverse strand, counting down.
TTCTAGGATCAACCAAGGAGGGAAATAAGAAATTTCTCGTAGAAACTACACAAGGTTGTAGGGATGCTCTCATTCCCAAATCTAGGTGGGACTTATTTTGGTATTTTTACAATAAGAGAAATGAGAAGATTCCAATGTCAAACCCTTGGATGTTGGATTTAGCAAAGTTAATTGTCCCAAACGTGTTTATTGATGTGGAGTTTATCAGATTACTAGCCAAGCATTATCAATTTGTAACCAAGACAATAGGGTTTCCAAATGGCTCAATATTGGTAGAGGTAACCAGAGCTTCTATCATTGTGTGTTTTGACTTAAACAAGTAGGATTTGACCAAAATAAACCTATAGAAGAGCGAGGAAGATTATAAGAGGTTAAGAAGAACTTATAGAAGTGATGAGCTACCCTTATATATGAAAAGGGGAATTAGTAATAGAATGATTCCCATTTCTCCTTCCAATATTGAACCATTCACTATGATACATTTTCAATATTATTTTGTGAATACATATCTAGCTCCGTGCCAAGTACTAGGGGTGGATGCTCAAGATAAAATTCCAATAATGCTGATGATTATAGCCATGAGAATTCAAAACTCTGAGACTAATATTGAGTATGACTTTGCTTCATACCTTGAGAGGGCATTGGATGATGAATTCTCACTAGTCATAGAGCATAGAGCATCGATTACATTCAAACACTATTCCTTACTATGCCATTTGATACTATACTAGTATCGGGACTATTGGACTAAACGAATGAACTTGGCTACAGTGGATGAGAAAAAAAACACCACACCTATCCAAAAGTGGTGCTATATTTGAGATAGTTAGTGCAAGAATTCAAGATTTGCTATATTCTATGAAGACTTTGTGCACAAAATCCTTCAAGTTCTTGGTTATTCAATGCCAAGATTTCCAAACAAAATGCAACAATTGTTAAGACCTTTGGCCTTGAGACAGGAACATAGTCACACACATAATTTTGGTGATTGGTTCTTTTTCCTAGAAGTTACAATAATAAGAATCTATGGCTGCCCTACTACTCCACACATACTACAAAATTTCATGCCCCTCAGATTAGCATTTCTTGAATTTATGTGGAAAATAATGTGGATGGAAAAGGATGTAATGCACAAACAAAAGAAGGGTACATTTCTACCAAACTTAACCAAATTTGCAGACTGGACAGTAGGCTCAAATACATTGGAGGAGTTGCAATATTACTTGAATACAAGATATGTGTTGGGTTCTGGAAGGCCTTTGACCCTGAAAATCATATGAATAACATAAGGCATAATCTTCTTACCAAAATGATAGTGGCACACCAAGTATATTATGAGGAAGATGTGATAAGAAACTGCCTTACTTTTCTAGAGGCATCCCTCAAATGGAAGAAATGGGAGGTTATAATGAAGTTTGAAGGAAGGAAGAAGAAAAATGATAGAAGTTTCCCTGGCTATTTTGTTGAAGAAAAAGACCCCATCAAGAGGATCAATTGGATAATTGATAAATTTGAGGATTTATATGCTAAAAAAGAAGTGTATCTTTAGGAACATGGTGGTAAGATAACTACAAAGCACACCCCAGACATAGCATCAGAGTCTCCCATGGAGCAATTTCCTCCCAAGAGACAAAAGACACAAAGCATTGAGCCATTGGTACCTTATGAGGAGAGTGAAGGGGTGGGAGATATTGAAGATGTGGCCACTGTATTGCAATCCTTAAAGGGTGATATTGAGGTTGATCAACCCATCCATGAGACTAGAGCCCATAAGCATGAGGAATGGATGGATGATGCAAAAAAAAATGCAGAGATACATGCAGATGAGAGAGAAATTGCTGCCATGAGGTTTATAGAGGATGATGATTTCATCAAGACTCCAAAGTTTAGGGATTTCTAGACAAAGATGAAGATAAAATAAATTGAATAGAAAATGGAGTCAGATGAAGTGGGAATTGAAGAACTAGAAAAGAATCAAATGGTGGAATGGACCTTCAATGAATTGAGGGTTGACCACATTGACATTAGCCCTCAAAAGGCTAGAGAGATGATTTTGAAGAGCAACATGCTCTTTTTTCCTAGGAATTAAAGAATTTTTTTTGCTTGATCAAGTACTGGCTCAAGAAGATCCAATGTTTGACTCTGATGAAGGAGTAAGTGGAACTAGGTATAACCCCAAAATTGAAACCTTGGCCATTTGGATCAACCAAAAAAATACATAGAAGCCTAAATTGTTGGATCTAATACAAGGAATGAAAGGGGCAGAAATGGTAAGAACAATATAGGACACCACCCCTTTGGAGGTAGGCACAATGACCATGCACTCAACCATGTTCACTCGTGCTACTGTTAAGGGATTAGAGGACAAATTAAAGGAGTATGAAAGGGAACAAAAGTTCTTAAATGATGAAGTTAATAAACTATTTATGGATAATGTCAAGTTGAAAGAATAGTTAAAAGAAGTAGGAAGTTCAGAAAGCAAGGAGATGGTGTTATATAAGCCTCCTAGTGCTCCATTAAATATTGTACAGAGCATTCCGAACGAGCAAGCAAAGTCTCTTGAGAAGGAAGTGGATGAAATGAAGGAGGCTCAACATGAAGTAAAAAGGAAATTTTTTGAAGTTATGGAAAAGATTCTTGAGTATGGAAAAAAGTTGGTTATTGATAAACTGATAGTGTGCATGATAGTTATAAATCACTTCAGTGAGCAATTGATCAAATAAAAGCACATATGTTTTTTTGGAACCCCTGTTTCAAAGGTGGAAGCTTATTCACCACACTCTAGCTAAGTTATGTAGAGTTCTACAAAGGAGTCTTGATGCTCCTACATCATTAAAACCAACTGAGAAAATTGTAAAAATGATTGTTGATGAATTTCAGTAATTACAAGGGGAGGATAAGAGGATTATGGCATGAATGAATTCCTTCCATACCTTAAAACAATGGTATACACCGAAAATTGTGAAAGATGATGGTCAAGTAAAAGAATTGGATGAATGGAAGAAGGAATTTGGTTAGATTATTCATAAGTGTTTAACCCATGTTCAGGAGGATAGTGACACCAGTCTTGATAGGCTCAATTTGATCATGGATGGATTGATTTATCTTGATGCTAGATATCTGAAATTTTTCAATGATACAAAGGCACTACTAGATAGTCAATGGTAGACGCATCTTGTAAACATACAAAAGATCTAGGAATATCAGTGGCCATCAAATTTTACGGTGTATCAATGGGAAGAGAAGTATTTGGCTTTAGATGAGTAGGTCACTAAGGCAAGGACATTTGGACGTCTATCATGGAGAGGAAAGCTTTTCCAGATTGATGATCACGGGCTTTCTATGTTGATTAAAGGAAACATACATCTAAATTGTCTTAAGCCTTGTTATTTCTTCAATTATGCAAATTAATTAGTTGTTAGTAAAAGAAGTAGTTTTTAAGGGTTCTCTCTTTTTGTAAAAGGGTTGAAGCTTGTTGCTTCCTATATAAATAGGAAACCAAGGCTAATTTTGGAGAATCATCATATCATTTCCATTTTCATTTCCTTAATAGTAGGCATTAGTAAGAAGATAGATTGCACATTCCACCCATCCATATCATGTCAAAGAATTTTGTAATAGATGTATATATATTTGAAACAACATAATGGAGAAGATTTCTCATAATTGGTAATCTATTTTGGTGTTCAACTGTTGTGTTAAATTTCATGCTTATCTGTTACTGTGTTATCTCCAAATTGGTTTCTTCAAGTTATTTAAATTCATAAGATTTATTAGGGAAAATTTGATGTTACTGTGTGAATCTTATTTTGAGCTTATGAATGAAATAAAACATCTTATTATCAGAGATTCTCCATGACTGTGTTATCATTCTGTATTTTTTCGTATGTTTTCCATACTTATTTCTTCTTATATTTGACTGAATATCAGTTATTGAGCCTCAATACTATGCTTATGTGAATCAATATGCTGATACATTAAAGAATTTACTATGGATGTTTTTAGTTACATGTTCAAAATTATGTTCAACATAAAAATGGAGACTATTTAAAAATAATAAAGTTAACAAAGTTGCTTATTTAAATAATTTGAGTTACATGCATTAATATTTTATTAACTTTTGTGTCTTCACAAACATATGTTGATACAAAATGAATGGAAGAAGCATCCAAGTAATCATAATTTTTTCTGCCAACAATTCATACCAAATATTGAACAATTTAATGATATTGCAATAGGTAATTTGTATCGACACAAATAATATTACTAAAGCATTTAAAAGTTTGGTCCATAAGAATCATCCTTTTTTAAACATGGATTACAAATAATTCTAAAATTTTGGAAGTCTTGGTCATTAACATTATTGTCTACTACAATGTCATCCAATGTATCATTTTCAATGTTCATATGTTCTTTCAAGTATTTAATAGTATCATCATCCTCATCTTGACCTACATCATCTTCATCATCATTGAAATTTGACTGTACACCATCTATATTTTTAGTAGATGTATTTGGATCATCATTTTCTATACCATCAATATTGTTGTCCTCCATAACATCATCTAACTCTAGATTTTTGTCTTCTTATGCCTAAACATAACCATCTTCAACATCATCATGGATGCCAATTTCTTCAATGTTCTCTAATCCCTATCTCTCTTTTTTTTTTACCATCATTGTTTCACTTAGTATCCACTAATGTTTCATCAAATGCATGCCTTAATCTTGGATCATAATGTATGATAAACATCCATTTTGGGTCCAAAATATCTTCATAGAAAAATACCTACACATGAACGAAATACATATATTAGACATATGTTATAACAATTTTATTGATTAATAAACACATGTATATATTCGCAATAAACTATCAATTAATAAATTAATGATCACTATTGCTTCTTGTTTGAGTTAAAGAAATACCTACTCACAATGAATTGGTAGAACATAAGGCTCCTTATCCTCTGGTAGGAAGCATGAAGAATCTATAGAAAACAATCCACTATGGGTATCATGTCTTCATGTCCTCTCAAATGTTTCATACCATCTACACTTAAAAATACAACATTTAAAAGACCGGTAATCCAACTCAATAATTTCTTGTATTTTCCCAACATATTTTAGATTCCCTTCAATTATATTATTATCTTTTGAGATTGATCGACTAGATTGCTTGAAGTCAACCATGATTCCAAAATTGAGGGATCATCTCTTTACATCTAAACTTTCTACATGATAATGTTGACCATAATCCCACATTATTGAATATTTCCTTGCCTATGAAAGACCATTTATTTTAGTGAAAAAAAATATAATGACTAATATTAAAATAGTTAATAGTGTCAAAACCATAAGGAAACAACATTTTGTAAAATTCCAACTATACCTTTCTTTCACATCCTCTAGACATGTTGATTTCATCTTTTGTTATGTTTGAATCTATACCTACATCTTCTATTTGATTTTGAATTTGTTCAGTAACCCATTCTAGTGTGCAATCTTTGCCCCATTACCCAAGTAGATCAATGAGAAGTGGAGTATTCTTTGGGTTTGATCTCTTAAACTGTCTCCTTGCTTCTAACACTTCTTCTCTCTTTAAATATCATACAAATCAATCCATTTGTTCATAAATTCCATGTGGTATAGAACAAACTTGTTGAGTATAGAACTTTCATCTACACCTATTACATGTCAACATGTTTATTTCAAACTCCAAATGTCATGTTGTTAATTTAACAAATAAATTACAGAGTAAGTTAATGATTGCAAGAAAAACAACCACACTAATCATGAATTTACTTACTAATTTCTACTTCAACACAATTAGATTGTGGTTTTTCTCCATCAATAATATCTTATGCTCGTTCTTCATCCCAGATGCATGACCCATCTTCAAAATCCTTACCAAGGAATTCACACAAGAAGAAAAATGTTTCATTCAATACATACCCTTCAGCCATGCAACCCTTTGGATGTGCCTTTTGTCAGACATATCTTTTAAGATTTTGCATATACCTCTCAAAGAAAAATGTCCACCTCGTTGATACGACACCCACCAATTCAGTGTCATCAACTAGGTGTATAAGTAAATGGACTTGTAGGTCCATGAAACTTGTAGGGAGCTCCTTCTCAAATACACATACAATTTCTGCAATTTCCTTCTTCCACTTTGGCACTTCAGATTCATGGATCTCCTTGGAGGTCACCCACCTAATATAAGAATAGTAAATTAGTATGAACCTTTAGTCATAAATTAAAATTAAATATAATATCTCAATGTCTCTCACACATGAACATTTCATATAACCACATACCTTGTAAATACTGACAATTGACTTATGGCATTCCTTAAGTCAAAAATAAGATAGGAATCCCCACTAATTTCCAATGGCATGATATGCTATCAAACACATTTATGAAAAGGTAATTAGTAATTTTTTTCTCACACAACAAAATATAAAAATATATTTATTACTTAATCAATATTACCAGTAAATGTTAAATGATGATATATAATAACTTCATTAAATTATGAAAATCATGTGTTTTAAATCCTATGATATATCTATCAACTATAAAAGCTTTAGCCAATGATGACCCATAGCCAGTAGGTGTCCTTATTGAACGGATGAAATTTTTTAGTTGGTCTAGATTTTTTTTTTCAAAATCCATGGAGCTTTTGCATATGTTTCATTTTCCCTACTTGGACACAAATGTTTTCTATCAAATTTGGTACGCGAAAGAGCATTATCTCTCCTTAAAGATAAGGTGTCCTTCTCTTTGCTTGATATATGTTGAAATATAGAATCTGGGAAATTTTTGAAGATGTGAATAGGATCTAACAGGTCAGATATTAATAGATCCTTCCAGTAAGGGAGCTCATAAGATATGGATTTCCTTTTCATTCCTTTTCACATATGAACTACAACTTGTTCTAGTTCTTCAATTGAATCACCACAATCAAAAAAATCCTCCCAATCTTTCAATTCAACATCTTCATACTTCTTAAACTAATCACCTAGACCCATAATCATGGGAGGGCCTCTATTATCAACTTTTCCAGCAAATTGATTCTTCTGGCGACTTTTAAACCTATGATCTAGTGGTAGAAAAACTTTGTTTTTTCTGTAAATAAATTTATGTAGATCTTTAGAATACCACCCTTGATTTTTTTTTGCACATCTTGGAAATGAAAATATCCCCTTTGTTTGAAACCCTACAATTCAACAAGTAATGTTAATAACATCAAAAGAATAGTATAAAACTAAGTATGAAAGTTGGGATGAGAATAAATTATGAGTGTAAATACATAGATATTTTATCTTACCAGAACAAACACCAAATCCTAGGAAATCATGAATAGTCCAACATAGCACACCATACAACATGAAAGATCTATTTGATAGAGGATGTGATATGTCATACATTCTTATGCCTTTCCATAGTAGTTGCATCTCATCAATAAAAGGTGCAAGATAAACATCCATGTTTTTAACTTGATTTTTTCCTAGAACAATGAGAGTCAGCATAAGGTGCTATTTTCTAACACTCATCCATGGAGGAATATTGTATACTATCAATCTAACTAGCCAAACACTATAATTTGAGCTCAGGAAAGAGAATGGGCACACTCCATCAATTGAAAGACCAAACCTGATACTACGAGCTTCATCTTTGAATTTTCTTGACCATTTTTCCTCTATGTGTTTCAATGCTTTGGAGCCAGCTAGAATTCACATGAATCCATCTTTACTCCTATTCTTTGCATGCAAGTCCATCAATTGTGCAAGTGAATTGCAACAAAAAATTTGTTGAAGTCTAGGTATAATTGGCATGTGACGTAAAACCTTCTTTGGAACTGTAGGACCTTGTACATCTGTATGATATCTCTTCTCTTTGCATGCAGGGCATTCTACCTTGTTCTAATATTCATCTCTGAATAAAATGTAATTAGTTTTACATGAATGAATCTGCTTAAATATTCAATCCCCAACTCAACCAACAAAAAATGCACCTCTCTACAAGTTGATGGAAACACATTCTCTTCAGGGAATATTTTTGTTTTTAGTGCCCTGCAAGATTGCCAAAGATTAAATCAATTGAATGTTTGACTTATGATGAACATGTTTGATATGTCAATCTATACTAGGACTATTTATATACAATATATGGTTTTAAAATCCCCTTAAATAAATATAAATGAAGTCGATGAATGTTTACAAATTGTGTACACCAATTGACAATGCAAAGTAAGAAATAGATTTCAACTCACTTCAATAGGGTAGTGAATCCTTTGTCTGACCAACCAAATAGTGACTTGATTTCTAATAATAGTAATGCGCATGCCAGTTGTGAGGTTCTACTTGCACCCGATTTGAACATGAGTGTCTTTGTTGCTTGCTTGATGGAGTCTTTCAAGTTGTTATCATCAACATTACATTGATGGTAATTACCCTTGCTATCATCGTTATTGTCATCCATATGATCATTATTGGCTTCATTGTTTCCATCCCCAAAGAAAAATGTAAGAATTTCATTCAATCCTTCTTCATGCACTGCATTTTCCCTATCATGATCATCATCATTAAGGCTAGGTGGCATCTCATTAGTGTATGAATATCTCATCAGCTCTTCAAAATTCTCAGGTGGTAGTAATCTCTTCAAACTTGCTCTGTTCACCCTGGTATTGTTTAAAGGATGGTTTGGATCATCCTGTTCAAATCTTAATAACCTAGTTGGATCATGGGTATTAGTATGTGTTTCATCAACATCTTCTACCTATCAAGAAATGCAAGCATTATTTAATGTTTTCCAAAAATTGGATAAATCATAAATGTATCAATTTCAAAGAAATATAATCAAATATGGCTTAAAGAATAAAATATAAATTGTATGAACATATATACATTGATTGAATAATGGAACATTATTTTATAGACTACCTTTTTTATACAATAATTTAAATAAAACATCATTTTTACAACATAGTTTATAAAGCATCAGTCCACACTCATTAATTATCCTTTGGTTTTCTTCCCTTAAGAACATCCTTAGGGAGAACTTGTTCTTCCCTTTTCTTTCACACATGAGTGAATTTTAAGAAGGGGTAATCAATCAATAACTCATCCGCAATGGTAAGGTCCTTAATAGCCTCACCCATTATCAATCTATCAACTTCTCTTTCCATATCTCCATCTTTATCATTTGTAACCTCAACAAATTGACAATTCGGTCTTACATTAGGGTCCCTTCCCTTACTACTATTTATAAATCCTACAATATTTTTGTGTTTGTATGCATGTCCATCTATATACATAAGATGACCTCTATTAATTTCTTTTCCACTTTCCAATTGGAGATTATGTGTATACATATTCAAATTTAGACCATATGCTAACATGCTAGGCTTATATTCTACTAGCCTTCTCCATTCACCACTGTAATATGATGGACCATAATATGGCATTAATCTCCTAGTGGTTTGTTCTAAATTGTTTCTATGTTTAGATCCCACATGTACATTTTGGACAATAAAGAGGCCTAGATTCACTCCATGAATATTGGAGGGTCATATCATGTAGTTGTATCCCCAAAATTGAAACACCTCGTACACTATAGGTAGTTGTTGATCACTATGCCAAGTGCAATATAGTCGATGATTAAATGTCTCTTTGTAAATTGATCTCAAACTCAGAGGAAAGTCATCATCTCCATCACATTCATTCTCATAGGTATGTAGTCCACCTTCCCCCTATCTTTAGGCAAATTATGCATCTTTAAACCGATTCTTGTTATGTGGCTTGTTTTCATCAATTCCTCATCTTCTAAGCTAGTATATTGGCACATATTTTTGTTAGATGTATAATCTGATAAATGATCATTGCCCTCTAGGTTGGAAGTTGGTGATCTAGGAAACTTTAAACCATGAAATTTATCTTGCAAGTACCCATTGAGAAAATAATTAGTTATTTAAATAATATAAAACAATGTTGAAATGAAGTATACATGTTATTTATATCAAATTGGAAAATTCCTTACCACAATTCCTATTGGATTTGAATCGATTGTCAGAGGCATAATACTGACTGGAAGCTCATCATATATGAAATGTATTTTTACAAATGCTTGTTTGAATTGTTTCTTTCTATGACATACAAAACATCCACAAACAACAATTTTCTCAAAGTATTCATCCCATGTACTATAGTCCTGACCAACCTCTTGTTTAGTGCAATCATCTGTTGTGTCTGGAAGATCCTTTTTCATATCCTCTTCCACCCACTATCATCTATGTGATTTAACAGCTTTAGGTCCATGCCCACATACATATCTTCTTCTTTTGGTAGTTGAACACTCAGGCTTTGCATTTGCTCCAATCTCCATCTAAAATAATCAACAACATGCATTAATTTATGTCAAGATTGGATAATACATTATAAATTTCAATAATACTATGAATAAAGATGGATGTATCACAAAATTCCATCAAATCATTTTTCCTAAGTTAATTCAAAATTTGAGTACCTGATGTCTCGCTTCATCCATTCTGTCCTCATTTGATATGGAACGATCTATTGCCATGGCCTCATCTCACCCCTATAATACACAACATAGTAAATAATGTTTACTACACCAATTATATCATTTTGACTAACATGCTATCCAACACAAAACCTCACTTTAGTCATATATTTTCTCAAAGCATTCATCCCATGTACTATAGTCCTGACCAACCTCTTATTTAGTGAAATCATTCATTGTTTCTACATGATCTGTCATATCCTCGAATGCCCACTATTTTCTATGTGATTTAATAGTTTTAGGTCCACATCCACGTACATATCTTCTTCTTTTGGTATTTGAACGCTCAAGCTCTGCATTTGCTCCAATCTCCATCTAAAATAATCAACAACATGCATTAATTTATGCCAAGATTGGATAATACATTATAAATTTAAATAATACTGTGAAAAAAGATGGATGTATCACAAAATGCCATCAAATCATTTTTTCCTAAGTTAAGTCAAAATTTGAGTACCTGATGTCCCACTTAAGCCGTTGTGTCCTCATTTGACATGACATGATCTATTTCCATGGCCTCGTCTCGCCCCTATAATACACAACATAGTAAATAATGTTTAGTACACCAATTATATCATTTCAACGAATATGCTATCCAACACAAAACCTAACTTAGACATATATCTCACACTTTACATGACTCATCTAGTTGTATAGGGGTCATTTCCGAGTTCACAAATCTAACCTCTATTAGTTTTGCACCCACAAAATTGACATGGGATAAGGAATAGTTAAAATAGGGAACCATGATTGCTCCCTTGGTACATATGAAGATGAAGTCAATTTAGGATCAATTTATTTATCAACTTCCAAGCAAAATACATCATTTTTCACTGCTAGGCACTACATTAGGCTCACTTTGCACCACCTTTTGCATCCCAAACAGATTACATTTTTTTGGCTAGAAGGTAGTGCTAAATTAGGTGCACTTTGCTATGCCGACTATAGTGTCGACTACTCAATCAAGAACAAAAATTTAAAAATTCTTGTGTCAAGAAGGAAGAGATGATAGGAGAAAAATCCATGTGAAGGAAGAGAGGAGAAAAAAGGGAAAAACAGCACAAAGGAGGGCTACAAGAAAGTAGATCAGAAATTTGATTTAGTTTGCGACTCCATAGGTAAGGGTACAATTTGTTTTTTTTGTTCCCACAAATATTTTTGTTTGGATTAAATGGAGAGATTGCGAAGAAAGGGTTGTGAATATTGTTTTTTTTACACACAAATCATTCAAGTCTCAAGTGGTTGCAAAGGAGGAGAGTAAAATTGTAGAAATTGCATTATTTCCTCTGCATCCAAGAGTAGTGAACACTTTTTTGAAACCACAATGCCTTGGTTCACTTATCATTCCCATCCCACCTTCCTTCCATAAAAAAGTAGTCAAGTGCTTTCAAGACAAGTCATTAAACTGCATCCGCCCCACTGCAGCCAGGTCCTGTGGGAATAGAGGTTGGTCGAGACAATACGAGGAGATAGGGATTTTGAGACAACAACTGAATAATAGATCATTTCCTCAAATTTATGAGACCTTCAAGCTTAAATTAGTTATTACTAATTTTCACTTATTCTTTTACAAAATAATGAGCTCGTGGTTTTGAATTGATTATGCACGCACATTCATTTTCTTTCTAATCAACAGATATGACTCGAGCATGGGACCTATCTATGTTAACTCTCAATAAAACCACACTTTGCACCCTTTTCATCCCCCAAAGATTACCATTCTATACAGGTGTGCAAGCATTGATTTTCTTACAATACATTTGTTTCATTTTGCCTATATTTGTATCCTTTTAAATATATTTATATTTTATACAAGTGCACAAGCAATTGATTCATAGGTGTTTAAATCAAGAAAGAGAGTCATTCAAGGTAAAACTTTCATACCACAAACTAGACAAAATCTTTCATACCTGAAAGTGTGTACTTCACTTGCCTCCACAGACTAGACAAAAATAATTTTCCCTAGGTCGCCTCAAAATGTCAAGTGATAGAAGGAAGAGAACAAAGGGAGTAGACTCTAGCCACAATGAGGTAATTCATTATTAAATTATAGATTTGTAAATGTTTCCCTTGTTTCTTTAATTTTTAATTTTTTAGTTTATTATTTTTAAATTTAAAAGAAGAAACTTATTTATATATATGGGGACATGTGAGTGACAAAGATAAAGAGGCATTGGCTTCCATATTGGGGGCAAAGGTAGTGAACAATTTGGATGATGCGCACTGGACAATGCTTGCCAAATAAATAGAAAATTGATGTAATGAAGCCCCTCAAACATTGCAACCAAATCAACCGTGTCAAAGGGAATCAATTGATTCCCCAAGCAGTCCTAGATCAAGCAAAATATCTAGGAGGAAATTAGTAACACTAAACTCTAGGAGTGTAGAACATGGAGCAGAGGCTTCCACTATCTCACCCACTCTTGGGACATAGACTTCTTCCACCGTGCCTAGTTTTCATTCTTTCATTGGTACCTACAATACCAAGATAGAATATGATGTGGTTTCAGGGGAAGTCTAAATGACAAATGCTGGAAAAGGGTTTGTGAATAGGTTGAAGGAATCATTCCTTCAACGGTTCAAAGACCATCTACATTTTCCATTCTCAAAGCTACCCATACACCTACAAAAAGTAGTTATCAATGGCATGGAGACTGAATTTGGCACAAGCTAGTCTATGAAGAAGGTAAAGCTACAAATGTCTCAAAATTGCAAGAGATTTCAGTGTAACCAAACAAAGAAGATAAAAAAAATCCCTTCTGAGCTAAGGCTCAAAGAAGGGCCAATTTATGTAATTGTCAAAGTATGGAAAGAGCTTGTAAAATCATATGAAAAGTACAAAGCATGGAGGAAGTCTGGTGAGGAGAGTATGTGGGTATTTGAATTTTCTCATAAGATTATATCAAATTTATTAAACAATTTTTAAAATTTTATTTGTGCATAGTTAAATTGAATTAGTATGTTTTTCAAGACAAGGCCTCTAAGGCTAGGCTTAAAAAAATTTGTTCCACGCATCACAGTAGCCAGAAAGGTTTACAGGCCTAGATCTATAAATTTGTAAGTATATTTAATATGTTAAATGATATTTTTTTTAATTCCCTAGGAAAAACTAAATGATTGCAGATTAATTAGTTTAACTAGTCCATGTGTCATGTTTTGACAAGAGGAGAAATATGGCCAACATCCAAGGCAATTTGAAAAGGAAAAGTTACAAAGCAAAAAGTGGGCTGATTTTTTAATCCAGATGGAGAACAAGGTATCAATAGTTGACTTTCAATAACTTAGTTTGATATTGTTGTGTTAATATGTCAATTTTCATTTCTTGTGCTGAGTTGTTTACTAATGCATAGGATGAGTTCTGAAGTGCTTCTCTATTGGCCCTAGATCCCACTCAATTGTCCCATTATTTCATGTTGAGGAAAAAAATATTGTTTGTCTTAAAGGGTAGTGGGTGAAATTCATGCCTTATTTTCATTGCATTTTTTAATTAATGACCATTGTATTTTAATATCTCTTAAGTGTCCTCATTTAAGTTATGATTTGTATCATTTGAGTAACTTAGTCCCATGTTGATTTGATTTATCTACTTTTCTCTCAAACATGGTATCTCAAGGAGTGCTTCCTTGAATTCATGTTGCCATTCTACTAAGTGATCCACATCCATCTTTGACATCCTTCCTTGTGATGTTTCCATTATTTTAATATGTAATAATATTTTGATGCATCTTGGTAGGAATCCTATAGATCTAACACATCCTTCTAGTATACATCACTTGGCGTAGCCTAACCAGCCACTTAATTTTTCCATCTAATTTTAAAAAAGGCAGTAAATTCATGTCTTCCAAGTTAAAAAAACTCCATAAATAAAGAAATCAATAGTAAAAAACCTGCAACCTGATCTAATCAACATAGAGAAGCATGTAATACTAGACTTATTAGCATTCAAAAGATAAATGGAATGTCCTTAACACTAAGTAGAGCTATCCAAAAATGCTAACTAAAAAAACAAGCGTGCTCCCACATAGAATGGCCTAATGGTTGGTTGTCATAGAAGTCAAACTACCGAAGTAACACCACTGATCAAGTTAACATATATGCACTATTTGCATAAACGACTAAACCATTTATGTGCATGAATAAATAGTAGAAGGATGTAGATGAACACAATTCATCTGACTATATTCCTCTTGAATCTCTAATATCAAGTGTCTGAGACTTCCCTGTAGCTTTTTCCTTTCATCGCCACCTTTCCTCTTCACTGTCATATTGGTCTCCTTTTTCCTTATCTTCATTTATGGCTTTGGCTTCTAATTCATCCCATGTTTTAACTTCTTCCCCTTCAGAATCGTCTTCTTCATCATCCTCATCTAACTCCACAAGAGATTCATCTTCTAAACATTCCTCATTTGATTTTGATTCCTCTTCTACATCTGAGGGTTCATATCCTTGATTGACTCTTCTGAACTATTATAAGTAGAATCACTAGCTTCCATATTCAAAAATTCCCAACCACCATCTTCAATAAATTTATCTGGATCATTGGTAATAGTCTTCAAAATTGGCCACCAGTTCAAGTTTATTCTACATTCATAATACTTTATATCCATGGATTTCAATCATTCATTGATGCCATCAAGCGAGGATTAAGGAATGGTGTTAATGTGGAGTACATCCCACTTGAATTATTTCAAAACAATAGCCATATCAAATTCCTTTTGCCGAAATCCTACTCTCTCAAGGTTAACAATCTCATTCTCACTAATAATGATTACTAAGAAAGGTAATTCCACCAACTCTACAAAAAAATTTACCGTAGGAACAATAAAAGCAGGGGTTTGAAAGGAACTTCATGAAAACCAAGCTCTCTAAATGGTATATCAAAATCTAGTTCAAAATATTTTAGATGAGGTCTCTCCCATATCTCTCTTACTCGCTTGAAAAATCCTTGAAACTCTACACTGATTTTATTTTTCTTGTCTCTCTCTTGCTGTTCTTCCTCAATTTCATTAGGATCATACATTGACCTTCTTTCCCCTCCTAAAGTTTAGACCACATCCATTACCTCCACATAAAATTGGACATCCTTGGTCTTCTTGGTTTCCATGCCATGATATGGTTATGCAAATGAAAATGAAGTAAAGTAATCATATCCTTCTCTGTTGGCTAGAAGAATGCATGCTTAATGTTTTGATACATGGTATCATCTCTCTTCAGCTCTCATGATTGAATACCAAAATACATTGTGGTGGGACTCCAGAGTTCCAATCATCTTTCTTCCTCTTCCACCAAATGCTAACCTAATCCACAAGTTTGCCAGCCTAATTGCCTTTGTTTTTTAATGTTGGAGTTTATCCTGAGTCACCAGTGTAGCTCTCTCTACCTTTACAAACTCTTTCATTGCTACAGGAAATTAGTGCCTAATTGATTAGCAATCTCAATCTCACTAATAGTGATTACTAAGAAAGGTAATTCCACCAACTCTACCAAATATTTTATCATCAAAAAAATAAAAGTAGAGGCTTTGAAAGGAACTCCATGAAAACAAAGCTCTCTAAATGGTACATCAAACTCTCGTTCAAAATATTTTAGATGAGGTTGTTCCCATAGCTATCTTACTCACTTGACACATCCTTGAAAGTCTGCATTGATTTTATTTTTCCTGTCCCTCTCTTGCCATTCTTCCTCAATTTCATTAGGATCATACATTGACCTTCTTGCTCCTAAATTTTTGACCACATCCATTACCTCCACATAGAATTAGACATCCTTGGTCTTCTTGGTTCCCACACCATGATAAGGTTATGCAAATGAAAATGAAGCAAAATAATCATCTCCTTCTCCACTGGTTGGAAGAATGCATGCAAGTAATGTTTTGATACATGATATCAGCTCTCTCTTCTACTCTCATGGTTGAATACCTAAATCCATTATGGTGGGCCTCTAGAGTTCCAGTCATCTTTCTTCCTCTTCCACCAAATGCTGGCCTGATCCACAAGTCTGCCAGCCTAATTGCTTTTGGTTTTGAAATATGATGTTTCTCCTAAGTCACTAGTGTAGCTCTCTCTACCTTTTCAGACTCTTTCATTTCTACAAGAAATTAGTGCCTAATTGATTAACAATATCAATCTCAATAGTAGTGATTACTAAGAAAGGTAATTCCATCAACTCTACCAAAAAATTTACCATAGGAACAATAAAAGTAGGGGCTTTGAAAGGAACTCCATGAAAATCGAGCTCTCTAAATGGTATATCAAACTCTAGTTCAAAATCTTTTAAATGAGGCTGCTCCCATAGCTCTCCTACTCACTTGACAAATCCTTGAAACTCTACATTGATTTTATTTTTCATGTCCCTCTCTTGTTGTTTTTCCACAAATTTCAAGATCATACATTGACCTTCTTGCCTCTCCTAAAGTTTGGACCACATCCATTACCTCCACATAAAATTAGACATCCTTGGTCTTCTTGGTTCCCACACCATGATAAGGTTATGTAAATGAAAATGAAGCAAAGTAAGATCATCTCCTTCTCCATTGGCTAGAAGAATGCCTGCTTAATGTTTGGATACATGATATTAGATCTCTCTTCTGCTCTCATGGTTGAATACCGAAATCCATTATGGTGGGCCTCCAGAGTTCTAAACATATTTCTTCCTCTTCCACCAAATGCTGGCCTAATCCACAAGTTTGCCAACCTAATTGCCTTTGTTTTTGAAAGCTAAAGTTTCTCCTAAGTCAACAGTTTAGCTCTCTCTTCCTTTTTAGACTTTTTCATTGCTACAAGCAATTAGCGCCTAATTGATTAACAATCTCAATATCACTAATAGTGATTACTAAGAAAGGTAATTACACCAACTCTACCAAACAATTTACCGTAGGAACAATAAAAGAAGGGGCTTTGAAAGGAGCTCCATGAAAACCAAGCTCTCTAAATGGTATATCAAACTCTAGTTCAAAATATTTTAGATGATGCTTCTCCCATAGCTCTCTTACTCCCTTGACAAATCCTTGAAACTCTGCATTGACTTTATTTTTCATGTCCCTCTCTTGTTGTTCTTCTTCAATTTCATTAGGATCATACATTGACCTTCTTACCCCTCCTAAATTTTGGACCACATCCATTACCTCCACATAAAACTGGACATCCTTGGTCTTCTTGATTCCCACACCATGATATGGTTATGCAAATGAAAATGAAGAAAAGTAATCATCTCCTTCTCTACTGGCTAGAAGAATTCATGCTTAATGTTTTGATACACGATATCAGCTCTCTCTTCTGCTCTCATGGTTGAATACCAAAATCCATTATGGAGGGCCTCCAAAGTTCCAGTCATCATTCTTCCTCTTCCACCAAATGTTGGCATGATCCACAAGTCTACCAGCCTAATTGCTTCTTTTTTTTTAAAGATGAAGTTTGTCCTAAGTCACCGGTGTAGCTCTCTCTTCCTTTTCAAACTCTTTTATTCTACAGATTTTCTGTGGTATTTAATCATTTGTACTACATGGCTGATGTGCTTTGAATCCTTGGATCTAAGGAAATTTCCTTAGCATAAATATTGCTAGGGAATTTCAATGTTGGCATGTAGTTGGCATTAAAGTCAATACCTAGAACAATGAAAATTATCCTTATATAAGAATTCCCTCCATCTTGTTGGCTTGTAACACTCTTGATGGTTGCTACATGAAATGGAACCATGATGCCATATATGGGTACCATAACATCATCACTTTTTGTATCAACTTGAATCATGAGCTCTCTAGAAACAAGGATATCTTCCACATTTTTGTATGAAACCATCTCAATGGATGGATTGGAGGAGCCATGTCCATCTCCTGCACCAATGCCCCCTACAACCAATCTTCTTGTATTCTCCTCATTCTTTTGCAGAGGGTTGGAACTTAAGGTTATGTAATAGAGTTTACACTTGATAGTTAAATTGTATAATGAATTTTTTTATGATCTTTACTAACGTTTATTAGAATTGTTGCATGTTTAACATCATTGGAATCACATATTGGGTGTAATTTTTTTGAAATTTTACTATGGTGTATGCAATTCGATATGATGTAATATGATTATGGTTTCGTCTCATATGTTTCAATATTAGATATATAACAAAAAAATAAATTATTGCATGAAATAAATAATAAATTTTCATTTTAAATGTTTTTTTTTGCATAACACGGGTCTTATAGAAGATCAAGATGATCCTCATCATGATATAGATCCAGAAATATTGGTTATACTGGTATAGATCACATGGTAGAGGATGATGATGATGCAGATACGGAAGGCACTGAGGCTAATGACAATGACGATGACAACAACAATGATGACAATGACAATGATGATGACAATGACGATGACAATGATGAAGACAATGACGATGATGATCATCATCATGATCATGATCATGATGGTGATGATGATGATGAGGAAGTTGTTGGTAGTACCCAATGAAATTCATGATCATATAGAATACATCATGGATCATTGTTGATATATCATTATGATGATGATGATCATGATGGTGGTGGTGATGATGAGGCAGTTGCTAGTAGTACCTAGTGACATTCATGATCATATAGGTTGCATCATGGATCATTGTTGATATATTGTTATGATGCCTCTTTTAATGGTTACTATCATATATATCATTTTAATGGCCTACAGTACCATATTATTGAGTTGTATCATATTGACATTTATCATTTTCAATTATATCATTTGGACATGTATCATCTTGACTTGCATGAATTTGAGTTAAATAATTTATCATTTTTACTTATCTCATTTGTACGTGTATCATTTTGACATGTTATTGATCTACTGGCATATTTTACTTTCACTTGTTTTAGTTATATATGATGATGATCTTATCAGTATTGACTTGTCAATTTATATATATTAAAAGTTTTTGATGATTTTTGGATGGATATTTATTATATATGATGATTTTAATTTACTGCTCAGGATGGATGTTGTTAAATTCGATTAAATTATAGATTTGACTCACTTGTTTTAATTATAGATGATGATCATGTTATAATAATTATCTTGTTATTTAATCATATGAGTTAAATAATTAAATTACTTACTCTATAATCATATGAGTTATTTAAATTGAAATAAAACATATTAAATTAATAAAAGGAAGCAAAAGAAGAAGCATTTTTAGAAGAAAAAAGGAAGTAAAACAAGAAGCATTTTTAGAAGAAAAAAAGAAAGAAACAATGGAAGCCAAACTAGTAGCAAACTAGAAGCAATCTTGGAAGCAAAACCACAAGTGAATTTGGAAGAAAAAATGGAAGCAAACTTGGAAGCAAAATTGGAAACTAGAAGTAACAATGGAAGCCAAACTAGAAGCAAACTAGAAGCAATCTTGGAAGAAAATTGGAAGCAAAACCAGAAGCAACATAGGAAGAAAAAATGGAAGAAAAATTGGAAGCAAATTTGGAAGGAAAACTGAAAGAAAAATTGGAAGCAAATCTGGAAGGAAAATTGGAAGCAAAACTGGAAGCAACATTTGAAGCATAATTGTAAGAAAAATTGGAAGCAAATTTGTAAGCAAAATCGGAAGCAAATCTAGAAGAAAAATTAGAAGCAAATTTGGAAGGAAAACTAGAAGCAAAATTTGAAGCAAAATTGGAAGCAAAACTAGAAACAAAATTGAAAGAAAAACCGCAAGCAATCCTGGAAGCCAAATTGGAAGCAAGAAAAATTGAAAGCAAACGTGGAAGCAAACCTAGAAGAAAAATTGGAAGCAAAACTGGAAGCAAAATTGGAATCACAATTGGAAGCAAAACTGGAAGCACAACCGGAAGCAAACATGGAAGAAAAACTGGTACCACAACTAGAAGCAAAAGTGGAAGCAAAACTAGAAGAAACATCATAAGCAAAAGTAGAAGTAAAATAGGAAGCAAACCTAGAAGAAAAACTAGGAGCAAAACTGGGAGCAAAACTGGGAGAAAAATTGGGAGCAAAGTTGGGAGAAAAACTAGAAGCAAAAATGGGAGTAGACATGGAAGAAAAATTGGATGCCAATTTAGGTGCTATTTCTGACGTCAATTTCTAGTGCTATTTCTGACACTAATAGAGACGCTATTGCTAACACCAAATTTTTGGCAATATTTTTGATGCAGAAGTGGGTGCTAAAGATGGTGTAAAATCGGGTGCAAAAATTGGTGATGAAACAAATAAACTAATTTTTCCAACTTTTGCACCATTAGATGACTCCAAAATGGATTCAAATAAACTAAAACCTAGCACAAAAGTCAGAGCTAATTTCTTGTTGTGTTATTGTGCTCTCACTCACTCCCTCTATCTCTCTCCCACTCCCTCTCTCTCTATAAAACTCTCTATCATCTCTCTCTCTCTCACTTCTCCTTCCTTCCCTCTCTCTC